>VWZY01006692.1:0-15439 GCA_013399075.1 Chloroceryle aenea | reverse complement strand
CAACAACCAAAAAAAAAAAAAAATCAGAAAAAAAACACAAACCAACCAAACACAACTTAATGAAACTTCAAAATGAATCAAATTTATTTTCTAAGCTCTCCCCCTCCTTTTTGTTTTTCTTTGATTAAGCTTAATTTTACACAAAACTTCATGTTATTGTGATTCAGATACAGTTTTCTAAATGCCCACAGGAAGTTGTAGAAATTGTTTAGGCAATACTTTTGAAGTTCATGGTAAAGTGATTCTGTGAGCAAAGACAGAATTTCTTTCACTGAGTAGCTCTTCACGGAACTCCATTTCTGGTTTGTTACTCTGTTCAAAATGGCTGAAAATCATGTACTAATCATAAGAATCCATAAAAATGCAATGTGGCAAAAGATTTATAGTGAAGACATTTCTGTAGATTGGCAACTAATCTGATGGGTGCAGAAATGTCCTTTGATCATAATGAATTGTTTTTGCAGACAGTATCACATCAAGGAAAATACCTTTTTAAAAAATCAGCTTATGGACTTTTTACCAAAATAAGTCATCTTTAGACTAAACAGAGATTCATCAACTTGAGGCCAGAATAGCTCTTTCAACAAAGTCTACTCCTGGAGCTCCCTCTGCTTTGTCAGCATTGGGAGCTCACAGTCCAACTTCCTCTCAGACATACCCGAGGAGATCCTACCACCCATGATGATGGGCATTCAGGCAGCTACATCTGCCAGAACACAGGTACTCCAGAGGACACACCTATGGACTTTCCCTTCTGTCCTGTGATCATCATGTTAAAAGATCTGCAGATGGATCATCTATCTCCATTAGATGTGGGAAAGAGTAAATACTTGAATTAAAAATGAGTTGATACAATGACCTGAGGAGGTTTTTCCAAGTTCAACAGATCCTGCTTTCTCTCTTTTCTCCTTAGAATGAGGAAAAAAATAAAGTAACCAATAAGAAACAGTGGAAAAATAAACATACTGGCTAAGTAACTCAGAAGCCACTTACTATAACTACAAGCACTTAAAAATTACTTCAGTCTCAGCAGGGACAGGGTCATCTCAAGAGAGAAGCAGGTGACAATAGAAATGTGGTAGACCTCAGAGTGGAGAAAACAGAAAGGGCATCTAGACATATGTGTGCCCTCTGTAACTGCAAATCCAAAAGTCTTCAAGCTCAAGTGTTCCAGGCTTATGTATTCCTGCTGTGGAATGTGCATATGTAGACATAGTGACTGGAAAAATTGTTTTCCATTAAGCAAATCCACAGACCTGATTGAGAAGGCCTCCAGTAATTTGTATGCATAATACAGTCACCACTTGAATTTCCATTTAAGGCTCTGAAAAACATTTTACTCTAATCCTAGTAGATACTATCTCCACTCACTGCGTACCTACGACAGAGCCATTTATCTGAGCAGGCAGCAATTCCCTAAGAATTCCCCCTCCGTTCAGATCTGACAGTATTAGCTTAGCTAACAATTTTTATTTCACCTAGGAAAGAAAAATTGCAGGGATTTTCAAATGGATTTCTCTGGATACCAGGTTTTTAATTTATTTATCTAATCACTAACAGAAGTCTAACGGGCAAGCACAGAAGATAGAAAGCCTGTGCGTGTGCACTCATATGTGAGAAAACATAAACCCATCATTTGCAACCTGTCAGATGACAGCTATATTGAACAAAATGGAAGAGTAGATATTATTTCAGAAGAGCTGTGGCCTTAATCACCAAATTAGCTGTAACAGAAACCAGTAAGGGAGGACTATTCAAAAAGATGTCATATTTTTTAATGAAATGTAAAAAACAGTTTGCAAAACTTTTCATGACAAATATCTATGTTTTGATCAATTCTAAGCTAGTTAGAACATTTTTTTTTTTAATAATACAGACAATTGTTTTGCATTAAACATATAATGTAAAAGAAGACTAAACAGAAAAGATTTTGAAAGGATCTTTTAGCTCACAAATAAAAAATGAGCGGAAGAGTGCTCATTCCCAGTTCCAGCTCCAATGGGTGTTTTACTACTACTTTCAGTACTGGAAGTAATTCCTTGACTCAAATAACAGGAAAGAAGATGAGTTCCCTTTGGGTACATCTGTATCATGCACATGCAGTGCTGCTTTAGAGATCCTTCAGCACTAGCCACTTGCAAGTCCTGGTACACATGCAGCTGCCATCTGAGGGATGTAGAAGGTGTGTTGGGTACCGTAATGCTCTGGCACTCTGAGTCTGCAACGCTCCTCTACCAGAGAGAGCCTGCATGCGATGTGTTGGGGTGTGTCCACGCAGTTCTCCGTTTCTTGGCACAGATGCACCCTTGGTGAGCTATAAAGCCACATGGATTAGGGCCAAGGCATCTTAAATACTGACTCGTGGTCTGGGTTGGAGATCAGGGCAGACAATTTCATTCCTCTTGGCACAATGAAAATCTTTAAAATGAGGGTAAATCTCATCTGTCCAGAATGATAACTTTGTTCAAGGGCCAGCCTAAAAATAAACTACCTCAAGAGCAAGACACTATCATAAATCTCACTATCTTCTGCCCTGAGGTCAAGATGATTTCTTCTAACTGACCCTCTCTAGTAGTCATGTAGTAGTACAGATATTATAGGTGCAGATATTACAAACAAACAAACAAACAAAATCTACAACACCTGATCACTCAACAGTTCTGTTCCTGGGGTAGAGAATGAAAGAAAACACCTATTGCTGCTCAATTGTCATAGTGCTTAGGATAGTGCAGAAAGACTGACAGATACACAGTGAAGACTGAGGTGTGAAGGCTACACCAGAATTACCTGTTTTTCCAATAGGGCAGGGATTTGGAGGGTCAGGATATCCTTGATCTTCACTGAAATCCTTTGGTACATTATCTCCTGTCAGCTCAGCCACAATGTTTGGGATATTGCCATAAGGACCCAAGTGCTGGAGACCCTCATGCGCACCACCTAGCAAAGACAATTTACAGACTGTGACTTTTTACAAGATTAAAGTGTAAGTGCTTTAGTTGCTTCAAGTAATCCTGACATGCAGTTAAAAATATATACAAAACTGTTATATAGAAAGATACAACTTTAGATTTCAAGCATCTCTTCTAGAAACACAACCCTGTGACCTAAATCAGATAACTTAGGGAATGACAAACGAAACTAGGAAACAAAATCATCCACTTATTATTAATCATAGGGTTGTTTTTTACCTTAACTGTTTAAGTTATAGGTAAGAAAATGCAAAGAAAAAGAAACATGAAACAGTAATGGAACATAATACATTTACTGCACAATCATCTTTAGTCACTGTTCATTGTAACAACTAATAATTGAAGAAGACAGGGCAAGAAAACAAAGTAAATGACACTGTAGAAAGAAATACTGTTGGCACAGCCTAGAAATACATTAATAAATTAAGTCATGTGAGGAGATCCAAGATACTATAACAAATTTGTTTGTATACACCTAGGAAAACTATTTTTAAATCAAACCATTTTTTAAATGCAAATTTGAGTTTCCTGCAGTAATGGTAAAAACTGATTAAGAATCCATATTGTTCATGGGAATTCTTGTGTATATACACCTACAGAGTAGTCACCGCAGTATGAAACATCACATTCAGTGACTTTTACACCTTTAATTCATAGATCAGATCTAGATGCAGGCTTTTATATTTGTCCTGTGGGACTCAGGGCACCATCACTGCAGGGTTACAACAGCAGTGTGTAGCGGGTTTTATAACTCTGTGGCAGAGGACATGATGATGAGCTTCCTGTTCTTGGTCACATACACACAGAACTGGTGTGCTGCAGGCTTCTTCCGCACATCTCAGCTTGGGTGCCTTGCTTTTAACCAGTAGGGTCTTCTACTAAAGGTCTGCAAGCTCAGGCCATTCCCTCTATATGCCTCTCTGCAAACATTTATCTGCTCTGGATCTCTTCTGCACACGTTACTGGCCCAAATGCATTTACAGGCTAAAGCCCAGATGCTTTCAGACTTGTCTAAATACTGTTGTACGGTATTCTTTTGAATTTCAGATGAATAAAAACTTAGTTTTAAGCATGCTCCTTTTCCCTGCCAGAAGACAGCCACCACACACACTGCAGTGACAGTGAATGTAGTTATTGAGTAGTGAGATGGTCGTGTGATGGCACAGCAACATTTTTTTTAAACCCTTTATGATGAGGGATAAAAACATACAGTAAACACAGAAATTCCACTAACAATGAATGAGAGGAAAAGGAATTTGAATGATTGGAAAATGTGAATTAAAGACTGAATGCACACACAACTGTTTGGGTAAATAGCACAATCACCATATTGAAAATAAGACTATTTGGTGGTAAACTCTATAATTTTCATAGATCCAAAAGGTTGGAATAAAGCTTCTGAACATGAAAGCTGCTCCAGAAGAATCACTCAAATACTCCTGTCCCAACTTACAAATAAATATTACAAGCCCTAATCATCTTGTATACAGCTAGGCATTGTAAGCTAACATAATCACTCAAAACTTGCTAACATAAGGCAGTCTTGACAAAATTTGTATTAATTTCTACATTTAGAGGTGGTAGCTGAGTCAAATTGCCTATGTTTTGTCAATAATTGGTCGGGAAGGTAGCATTCTAGTACCAGAAGCAAGTTACTCTAAAAGTATATATTTTTCAATTTTAATTGCATGATGGACTAAAATCTAATCAACATGCTAAGTTTCTTCTTCTGTAAAGCAATGTCAAAGGAAAATTTTACAGATATGTAACAAACATAAAAGTAGCCCTATAAAAAATTTTATCTGTGTTACATGAGATTTCCCCTGACCCGGTACTAAAACCAGAATAGCATTATACACACCATGAACTTTATTATATATTTAAAGTCCATAGTCAACGCAAAGATGATGCTGATAAGAATCGTACACAATACTGCTATGGTGATGAGGTTAAAAAAATGTATCACATACATTTATTTAATTTAATGCAATTTATTCCAACATCTACCATATAGCATAAAATATTTCTTCTGTAATGAGCTCCTTCACACAAAGACTGATTGCATGTATGTACTTAAAAGCATCAGGTTATGATTCTGCTGCAAACTACAGAACCACATAATCAATATGTGTTTTAACATCCTGTATACAATGTGGGTCACTATGGGACAATCCATCAGATAGAAGCGTATCTATGCTTGGATGTGGTGCAGACCTCTTGGCACCAAAGCTCCATCCATAAAGAAAACAGAGGTACTTAGCAGGCTCTAGTGTGCTATATATACTTGTAAGTTTAAACTGACTGCCAAGAATTCCCTTGACTGAGTACAAAACTATCTTTTTATATTAATATAAAGGATTGTTTCCTTTAGGTATAAATGTCCACAATTGTTTAACGGGTTTTCCTTTCTTTCCAAAAGAGCTAGAGACAATAGCACCTGCTCTGGTGCCATAATTTAACACACTTGAGTGATTTAATAGCGTTAGCCAAGCTCATTCCTTATAAACTCTGATAAATAGTGCACTCAGTAAAGACTGCAATAATAAAAATAAAATGCTATGAATATACCAAATAGGGATATTATGTATAGTAATTCACAAGTAGATTAGGTATTATAACGTTAGTGATTTGAAGAGACATATTAGAATTAAATACACTGGAACTACCAAGTCAAAACGTTGTGATACATACACAGTCAGCTGCAAAAAAAACACAAGATGGGTCTCTTGAACCTTGAGGAGACTGAAAAAGACTAGTTTGCTAAATATCAAGGAACTTTTCCTAATTTCCTACACCAGGGATTCATGAGAGACACCATTGTTAAATTATTTTAAACTAGACTAGCAAAAATCCAGATGAATAGTACAGAGAACACCCTTGTACTGAGAAAGGATGGGTTGAATGTCTGTGTTTTCTCCATCTCTGCTTACTTCTCCTATGAACTGAGTTTTGTGTGCCACGTACTAGCAAAAAACCAAAGTTCCAAAACAATTGTCTCCCTTTCACATGCAGAATTTGTGTGTGAGCATGTACTTTACATCCCTACAGGGTAAACTACAAGTTTAGCTGTTCTGAACTAAGGTCACTATTCTCATAAGTAAGCATTGGATTTCTTTTAAAATATACATAACCATCTTCTGGCATCACTCTTGAATTGTTCAGGGTGGTAACCAAAAATGGAACAAACACTTCTCCCCTTTCCTGCAATTCTGGAAAAGTCTTTAATCATCTCACCAACTGCTGATATCACCTCAATTAGAGATGACAAACTAACTTAAAGTGCACACATTTTAACTCCCCTCTTTGTAGGAGCAATACTGTCTCTATGGGTGGGAGTACAGCACAACTCTCAGCTATTGAAGAAAAAAAAAAATCAGCCAGTTTCCTGCCAGTGATAAATATTCCCCTGAACAAATGCATTCAATGGAAATGCTGTTAGTCCACTGAAGTTCCAATTTCTGCTGCTTGCCTGTTGGTAGCATAAAGCACAATGAACCAAACCTACTCTCAGAAGCAATCCTCCACATCAGATACAAAGGCAACGCTGACTCCCAAAAGAGTCATTTTGAGAAAGTCAGTGAGAATGGATTTTCAAAAGTGTAAAATGATTGCAGAATATTTAAAGACAAATAATGGAACAAATTTGCTTTTCAGTCTGATTGGAACAGTGTCTCATGACACAGTGAAGATAGGGTTACGCCACTTACAAATTCAGAAAAGAAGTGGTTTAATTAATCTTAGCAAGGAGATTCAAAATAGAACAGATCACAGGTTATCTGTTGTGAGTACATAAATCTCAGATTCCATATTAAAGCCCTTTACTTAAAGGGTCATACTAGATGCCTTAAGTTTTCATATTTTTTTGCTCTTAAACATCATGAAGTAGATTTTTAGTGTCCCAGCCCTTCCCAGATGCAGAGAGGAATACATCCCCTGAGTAAGAATTTCAATTCTTACCATCTGAAGCAGTACAAACTCCAAGCAAATACCAGCTGCAAGAAAAGCCTGGTACACCTTATCCCATTTGTGCAAGATTCCTGAGGGAGTAGATACTAATCAGAGACACAGTATCACCTTTTCTACTTCAGAAAAATCTGTTAATCTATACTAGTAATAATTCTGGGGAAAATATTGAAAATTATTTCCTCTCTGATCATAGAATTATTATGGTCGGAAAAGACCTCTAGGATCATTAAGTCCAACCTTCATTCCAAACACCTCTCTAACCACTCTCTGGGCAATGTGTTCCGATGTTTTACCACTCTGACTATAAAAAAATTATTTTCTTTATTATCTGCAACACCCCTTACAATGTAATCTGTTTTATTCAAACTGTTAAAAAAATCCTGAATGCAAAAAATGCATTTTCATTTTCCTTACCCTTTCTAACACCACCAAAACCTTTACAGTCCCAAAACCATTTCCCCCATGTGTCTATAGCTAGCTTCATCCTAGAGAGGCCTATGCTGGTTGCTGAGATTGATTAAGAACAGGAAATGAGAGGCACGGAAAAAAAGATTAATTATCACATTCTCCTATTCCAGAGAAATCTGAAGAAACCCAAGAAAACTAAAGATATACATACTCAAGCATCCCAGATTCCAGAGTCAGCTTGTCTTCTACTTAATGAAACAAAGTTTCCTAAAATTATAAAGATTACTTTTCTTTTTCTCTGCAGAGGGACAAATTTCTTTCAATGTATCTTTCTAAAGCCTTAAGCACACACATCGCACAATTACTGACCTTGCTTTCAGTGAATAATTCCATTTTATCCCATATATTAATTACAAACAGTACAAATATTTGAGATATGAAATGCTTTTATTGTGAAATGGTTAGGACCAAAGAAACAGCCATGCCTCTCTTACCAAAAAATTGTAACAGTAGCTTATATGCCATTATTATTCATTATTCAAACAGCACACACAATAAAAAAAAAAATCCAGCAGCTCACTTGCTGACAGAGCACAAAAGCAATCCTCACACCTCCTTTGGTTGAACTGTCCTCTAATGGACTATATTAATTTGACCTTCAAACTGAGAAGAAATCTGGCTCGCTCACCGCCTGGCTAAGCTTACCCTTTTTAACAAACACGCTGTGACCTGCAGCAATTGGCCCCTGCGCTGCGCTGCCTTCCAGCCACCACACATCGGCAGGGTCGAGGGAGAGCACGGCCAGCCAACAACATGCACCTGCAGCTGCTAGAACAGTACCTTGCTAATGGCCACGTGTGTGGTGACAAAATGAAGCTGGTGACCTACTTTATCCCATGAGGGATGGGATGTTATTTCAATCCTGTAAATGTAAACATGACAATGAAAGACTAGAGCACTTTATTCACTGGCACTGACAGCAGCTGCATGAGAAGCCCAGATGCTCCATCAGTGGCAACACACTCACAGGAAATGACTCCTTTTGCTCCTGTAATATGAAGCAGGGAGGCACCACAATTGTCCAAAATGGGACCATTTTTTCTGTCTACTGCTCCACTGAACTTCACAAAGTTTTCCTGTTGATTTTCACTTTCATGTTCATTCAATTCCATTTTCTATACAGATGGCTCAAAGTCCTAGCTGTTTCTTCAGCAGAAGTGTTTAAACTTTTCACATGCCTGTCTGACAGCTGCCACCAGGGTAGATTTTCTGACTCCCCCAAAACAACTTTATTGTGAACAGTACCAGACTCCCAAGTCCCTGCTTTGGTGAGTCAGGATAACCTCCCTACTCCAAAAGTGGCAGTTTTCCTATTAAAAACTTCAGCCAACATGGCCTGAATCAAGGTGAGGTTTATTCTGCACTTGAATAAAAGCATCAGCACATGACGAAGATGCAACAGAGCAGTGAAATGAAGAGCCCTGCCAGGTAAGACCAGACCAAACACTGTTCTTTGGCACTGCAAAAAAGATTGGGCCAGCTAATCTGATGTACTAAAGCATTCCAAGGGGAAAGAACAGCTTCCTCCTCTCTCCTGTTCAGCAGCTGAGAACATTCATCTTCTCATTCATTCCTGTAGCAGCAGTGAGGCACTGCTGAAAGCACAGGAGATGAAAATGTAAGGTGATATTTGCAAAATTAAAATAGGACTTCCCATTTCCCATTATGAAATGAAGGGCTGCAAACTGCCCGAGCTGAGCTACTGGTGCCCCCGTGTGTTTGAGTGAGATTTTACTGTTCTCCTACACATGGTATATTAGTACTGAAATTTGCATTATACATATATTTCCCTCCCTCCCCCCCAAAAAAAACCCCAAACCAAACCAAAACCAAGCCAGCCAACCAGCCAAAAAATACACCAAAACCGCAAAACAACAACAAAAACCCCAACAAAACCAAACCAAAACACAAATTTAAAAAATGGAACAAACTTATAAGCATGAAAGGGAAGAAAAGAAAATGTGGTCCTTCACTTCATAACCTTCCTGACAGGCAGAAAAAATAACTTCTGTGTTTTTGAAATGTTGAAGCCATTTCTTCATTTTATTCTTTGGTCTTCTGTTATCATAGATAAAGCCCCCTTCTTGCCTATAGAAAAGATGAATGTGTCACAGCGGTGCTTGTAAAACTAATGTCACGTACAGAAAGAAAATCTATTGTAGTCAGCAAAACTCAGCTTCTGAGATACCACCTTGGGTGTCAGAAACACTTTGCTTGACAGTCATCATATGCAGGATCTGTTTGACTTCTGCCATGCTGCCATACCACCATGCCATGCATCATCTGCAGTACACAAGTACAGGGAATCAGCCAGCAAATTCCCATTCTTGTGACATGTGACATGAACCACTCAGCTGACAGAGCCTTAGTAAAGCAGGAAAGCTCCACTGCCCCCGCACTTCTCTGCAGGCTGGGGCCAGAGAAGTCACCCTCTTCAGGAAGCTCACCAGGCCTCCGGGGAGACAAGATCACTGCTGTCCCCCTGAGCTCACCCAGGGTTACACCCAGTAATTACACACAGATTACACACAGAACTCCACAGTATTTTCTGGGCAGATTAAACTATCAAACGTTTTCTAAACTCTACTCTGATTTTAGCAGCCTAATCTGAGGTAACAGGTAAATAGACAAATATAAAAGGAAGTTTATAGATTTCAACACAAGAAAAGGCAGTAACTTCTTTCAATTAACGAGCTGTACTTAGTTTTCTTGCTGATGGATTGAAAAAACAACTGGTCACTTAAGAAAAAGAAGATATGCTGCTGAAGATATCTTCTGAAAAATGTCCATTTTTTAGTTGTCTTGTGGACAGAGCAAGTTTGTGGCTTCACTTACTACAGCGAAGGCAGACCTAAGGTTTTTGGTTTTTGTTTTTTTGAGGGGCGGGGAGGAGTGAGGTGGAGAGGGTGGGAAGGCCATGTATAGTTCCTTGCAACACATCAACCCTCTAGGTTTCAGCATTTTAAAATCACAGTATAATGATTAACACTGGAAAAATGCAGATAGCTGAGATGGAAAATGGGTGTAATTAAGAAACTGCTTATAAACTAACAGCAATAGTATTTTGGTTCATATAATTGTATTAAGATCTTATTCAGCACTCAAATTTGCAAACATTTCATTATAATCAGGCTGCTAGTATAAACTTCTCCAAACTATGGCAGACTAAATTTGCTTCCAAATTCCAAAGCCACAGAAATTAACTTTCCCTGAAAGAACCTTGTCTGCAATTGTACACATAAAATGTGTGAAATCTTGGCCTTTTAAAATCAGTGGTACTTCTGGAATCTTGACATGGCTGAAGATGATGGCAGCCACAGCTATCAACACTCCTGCAGGGCTACACCGTTGGGCAATTTCTGACAAAAACATTTGTTAAGCAAAACAATTTTCTGTTGGAACATACTAAATTTATTAAGCTCTAATTGATAAAGGTTTGGGTTTTTTTTATGCTGAGATGCAATATCTGGTCAAAATGAGAAGCAGATGCACTCCAAAACAGTCAGTGGGTTGATAGTGAGGATGCTGGCATGGGATGAACCAGGTTTTAAACTGTCTACATCGGTCACTGCAAACTACAGTCCGAAAAACGGCTGGAAGTCAACGCTCCAGGCTGCTCAGAATTTATCATAAATAATAAGTTTCATACACAATTCTACTCTTCACTACTTTGAGGCAAAAATTCCCACTGAAAACATCACCTCAGGAGAGTAGTTAGTGAATTACCTCTTTGCCACAAGTGCATTTAGGATAAGACTATTTTGCTGTAGCATATTCCAATTATTGTTAAATCTCTTTCTTCCTTGCCCCCTTAGTTTTCTCCCTTCTATTATCTTGTAGATTTCTTTAAACACTTGCAGAACTATTAGCCAGTGATAAAAGTGTAACTGTGTTATAGGAAACCCCTAAGTGAATCCTACAGAATCTGAAACCTTGTACTGATGTACTCTAAAAGCATATCCAGCTGTTTTTTCTATAGCTCAATCATAAATTACTTATTGTTCATATGGATACCACTTGAAACATCAATCACAAGTCCTCTCTCAATCCTCCTATCAGCTGACATTCATGCTACAGGCACAGTGATTTTTGTTTAAACATTACAGCCCATGACACTGTTTGTTGAACTGCTCAGTTCCTTCCTCACACATTGGCCAAGAAGTATCTGTGACATAAGCAAGCTGGAAGAGCCCACCACCATCAGAAACATTCTTCCAGAAAGTCCTGCAGGACTGTTTAACAGAGAGCAGAGCAGAGACTGGAGCTTCCTCTTCTGAGGAAACTGTTTCTACATCATGCAACAAAATTTCACAAAATGTGTGTAAGATCCAGCCTCCCCCCAAACAAACAAACAAAAAAACCAAAGGTCACATTATTTTTACTATACTGAGTGTTATACTTGAATATCATGCCAATGCCTCATGGGAGTCCTTATTCAAACACCTCTTGTCCTCACTCCTCACCAGAGGACAAGGTCCTTGCCCGAATTCACTTCCTATTCTGTTTTGTTCAGCAAACACCAGTGGACTGGAGCTGCTGGGAGGTCAGAAGTATCAGTCCCTTAGCAGTAACTGAAAAGTGGGCAGACTGTGTGAAAAATGGTGAAAACTGCAGTTTTTCAAGCAGAGACCATATCTGGAAGCATTATGTATGGGAATTTGTTATAGAACTAGACTTCTAGATAAATGTCTTACCATGCCATCTTAGCTGTTCTGCTGCCAAAGTAGACACCTAATGGGAAGTCAAACCCATTGTGCAACTTTTTCTGCAAATTACACAAAATAAATATTCAAAGAGGATGAAACAGAGCACTGTTAACTGATTAGAAATTGGTATATTAAATTCTGAAGTCTTCCACAATGTAATAGTTAAAATCACTGGTACAGAATGAAATGTTGTTAGATTAGCTGTGTTGTAATTCATGGTCTATAAACTCATGGCAAAAATTTTCTGAATTATAAGTACTTTTTAAAAAAAGCAGTGTAAGAAAATACTGTGTAGATGGCATAAGACCACATTAACCTTGAAACTGGAACCAACACTTTCAAAACATTTTGAGCTGAAATTTCTAATCAGATACTTTAGGAGATGTCTGCCTATCTACAGAGATAGACAAACATCACAAGAAATGAAAGAAAAAGCAAGTGATTACTATCTGAAAAATTGAAAAACATTATAAAAAGCAATGTGTGACATGAAGGTCTGATTTGCATGTCTATTTCTACACTGATTGATAATGTTCACCTCACAAGGCTTTTTGGCTTTTCCAGAAATTTCTCAATAGGCTCTAAATATCCATGGTAGACTTGGAAGAAGAAAGTCATCATCATGTGGTCAAGAAGGGAATGTTAAATATGATAAATAAACGGGATTTACCACCTTTCAGTTTTTCTCTGCTATATACACAAATGGTACAGTAAAAGAGGAAAAAAAATGTTTGTCCAACATCCTTTATGTGGACAATTATATGAATGACTGGAAAAGTAGTATTATTCAAGTCTCATAAGTATCAGAAAACATTTCAATAAGAATAAGAGATGCTTAATCTGGTTTTGCTAACATTGTAAAGTGATGGTAAACAACTGAGATTAAATATTTGTCAGAGATCCAGATTTGCTTATCTTTTCTCAGTGTATTAAAAGAAAAAGTGTCTGGAGAAAAGAGGGAAATGAAGAGCAAAATGACTCTCTTCGACCAGGCAGTCCGAATTTCTCTACATACAAACACTCAAAAAGGAGGAGGAAATGGCACAGACTAAATTTTACTCCTTAAGCCTAACCTCTGTCATTTAATTTTACAGAAAAACATATGTCCATCAAAGTTTACTTAGAAAATACATACATTTAGGTCTGCGGTTATGTGGTAGAAACACCTATTCAGATTTAATATTGTCCTTAACCCCCATTAAGGCCATTTTAACACCTTGGCTAGGATAGGAATGGGGACAAACTAAAGAACACAGATTTTTGAACTTTGAAGACTTGCTACACTGTATCAAAGTGGTTTAATTCTGAGAGAAGGGTTCGAAGTTCCTGCTCTGTTTCTGTGTTTGCACATAAACTGTAATATGTACAGTTGCATACTTTCAACGTTTTGCTGTAATACCAAAATAAAAACTAGTTTATTACAATTCAAATAGCAATATATTGCAACTTTATCTAATACCTTAACATCTGAGACAGATATTGGAGATGGTTTGCAGTTAGAAAAAGCTGATTCCACGGAAAATTTACTCACTCAGAGAGAGACCAGAAGTACTGGCCAAAAAAATTAATGTGAACTCAGAGCACTCATCATAGCACCACAGTGCTGAGGTGCTACTTGTGAATGCAGGGAGCCCCTGTGTCCTTTCCACCCCTGCAAGCAGAAGACCTGCGGCCCTGCCTGCTCCAGCACAGCATGGGATCCTGTCCCACGGAGGGCTGCCCAAGGTTCTGCAGCACATAGGAAGAACCTCCTGTGTAAGGTTTCTTTCTCTATCCCACACAACACCACAAGCACTTGTTGTCTTCTAGTCTGCAAATGTTTCTAAAAATCCATGATATTTGGGCTCTATAGCTCACACTTGTTTCATATGAAATATAAATATTTGTGATATATATACATGCTATTTAGGAAGAATTTAATAAAGATATTGCTTTGAGATAGTAGAGACTAGACACTTCTAAGATAACATGACTTTTTCTACAAAACCTGCACTTTAAAGCCACCTGTTACTTCTGTCAAAATCATTCAATTCAGGAAGGTAAAAGATTGATGATGATTTTAAAACAAAGATCAGGGAACCACATGGTGAAGAAGTCCATGATTTTACGCTCAGGATAGTCTGCATCTATATGCAAAACAATAATTATTACTAAAGGATACTAATAAAGGCATCATAGCTACCTTCAATGCTCTGTGGACCAACAAGATTCATAGCCTGGTGTGCTGGATATTCTACACGGGGTCTGGCAATGCCCAGTTGCTCCATAACCCCATGGAGAAGCCTCTGAATATCTGCTTCAGAAACCCTATCAGGGGTCCTAGGGCTGTGGCTAAATGCTGAAGCCAATCCAAGTGCCAGCAGAAAGACCATTTTAGAAAACAAGGTAGCTGTCATTCTGGTATCCATTTCCATCCTGTGAAAAAGAAAAGAATTTCATTATAAATGATAGTGGGAAAAAGCTCCAGTAGGCATGCTGGAAATACCTTCCAATCTTACTACAGCACATCAAGGTTTACTATGACCGATTCTAGGGGCAGCTGAAAATCTAGCCAGCTGAAAACTGGTGTGTATGAGGGAAGTGGAGTTATAGGATAGACAGGTTCTTCTCTTCTATATATATATAAAACAATATTAAAAATTATCTAGCAAACCACGGAAAACAATTTTCTGATGTGCATTTGCCTGCAACAGAAACTGCAAACAAAATGGATCCACTGTTTCATTTATGAGAATATGTTTCCCCTCCCCATTATGTTTATTACACTCCTTTAAAAAGCTCTAGGCTAAAAGCAAATAATTCTCCAGCAAGGAACTGTGTTTTCCAAGCTCTGTTCTTGTATCATCTGAGAAATGAATGCCTAGAAACTGCTGAACAACAACCCGGATTAGATTTCATTTGATTGGAGGCTTCCTACTTCACATGCGTTATCTTCCAAACCAAAATAGGGTTAATTTGTGTCTTGGAATCCCTTTCACTAAATAGCTGCACGGTGGAGTTTAATTAGGAAAACCAGTCAATCAACCATCCACCCACCACTTACTGTTCTCTTTGAGAGGATGAATTGTAATCAGAACGATTGTTTCTTAAAGCTCCTTACCCCTCACATCACAGAATAATTAAAATGCATCACTTCCGATCCCTTGAGTAAACAAAAAACCGTCAAGAGCCCCGTGATCTTCTTCAAAATACACACAAAGATGCCTTATTTCTCCACGCCAGACGTTTAAAGATGTTCCCCTGCTCCAACCACCCCACGGAAGGCACCTGAAAACGTCCTTAAGGGAAAAATGGCTGAAAACCCCAACGCTGTAAATATTTCCCGCTACG
>VWZY01006691.1:22296-39544 GCA_013399075.1 Chloroceryle aenea | reverse complement strand
GTACTGAGGTGCCCAGAACTGGACACAGTACTCAAGGTGAGACCTCACCAGTGCTGAGTACAGGGGGAGAATCACCTCCCTACTTCTGCTTGTACAAAACTAAGACATTATGGAACCTCTAATTCATTAGGAAGCTTATCTTCTAAGTGTGTTCAGTAATGGGATAGATTTCTGAATGCTTCTTCAATTTTTTCAGTGGTTTTCAACCCAAAATTTATGCATAAAACAACCATCTCCTGAGATTTGTATAGAAATACACATTTTTAATGTTTCACATCTGTTCATTAATTAAAACTATGGTATCTGCCACATCAGGTTCCTCATATTAGCTTTTCATAATTGAAATAATTTCTAGCTATGCCTGAAATATCTGTTGAAAAACATGTAAATAAGCAAAATATAATGTTCTTCTCCAATGTGTGCTTCTCCTGACATAAAGCACTCAAAATTGAAGAATTACAAGAAGCTTTACGGAAAAAGGAGGAAGAAATGAAACAAATGGAAGAGCGATACAAAAAGTATTTGGAAAAGGCCAAAAGCGTAAGTATGTATGTTCCATGTTTATCATCCCTCTGACAGACTGCACCACATGCATATTCTGCAGGAAGAAAACTCAAGAAGGTATCTGTATACACACTAACAAGTGAAAGAGAAGGAAGGACCAGCGAGTTCTTCATACTTTCCTCAATTACTTCTTGTGAGGCACTTCAAAAATCTTCAGGAAATCTAAACAAGTTTATGTTGGTCTTTTTTTACACCTGATGTTGCTGACTGTGTCTCCAGGTATTCCAGTGAAAGACAGACGTAATTTTCCTTTGATTCGTTTATTTGTATGTACGGTGTTACTATAGGGTGGTTTGTACAACAGTAGCATTAATTATTTTAGTTAGATTAGCTTTTTGTAATCTTCTCATCAAATCTCAGGTTGGTTTGTTTGTTTGTGTTGGTTTTTTTTTTGTGAAGAAGAGTACAGTCATCAGTGTCTTCCACTACCAGAAACTGTATTCAGGTCTAGTATGTATTTTCTTAGGAAAAAAAAATATTTTCTTAGAAACATAGTATACCTTTATGAATCTTCCTTCATGAGTATCATTCAGAGAAAATAAATAAAATTCAAAGCATTGTTTTACTTCAGCATCTGAACATGATTCTGAAATGGGTAGAAAGACAAAAGACATGAAATCTCTTTCAGTATATCCAGACACTGTTAAAAAGTTTTAAGCTATTTCCTATTAAGGCTTAGGAATGTAGGCATTTTGCTGGATTTTAATTTTCATTTAGCTCTGTACTTGCTAGCACTCATTCTACCTGCGATGGATGCCAAATATGAACTGAGTGTCCCTCCATCTTACTACTAACATAATAGTATGCCACAAAATGCTTCTTGCATGTGCCACAAAATGCTTCTTGGCTTAACAGAGCTGTCGATAAATGACAGCACCTAGTAGCCCAGGTAGGTGTATCATGGCATCTTGAAAGACAAAAGCAGTCTTCCTTCAGGTAGGAGGAATTGACAGGTAAACCTTAGCTATAAAGAGAGAAACTTTGAGAAAATGTTTCTACTACTGTGACTGCAAGGTAATGAAGCTATATGTGTCGGAACTGCATATACGAGTCTGGCATACTGAATGTGGTAGGTGTTGCTTTTTTCTATCAGTAAGTTTTGTTTCACAGTCCTGTAAAAGAGAGCCCAGTTCAGGTGCTCCAGTGTGTCATGACGGATGCTTGGAGGCAAAGCATATGTCATGCTGGCTGTTAAGATTGGCTTACAGGAGTCAGCCTCTTGAAATTGCACATAGCTCTGTTTCACATTTTGGAGTGTCATTTATTACCAATGACACATTTTTAAATCACTCTTTATATCTTAACCTGACTTCAAAGGTTGTAAGTCCTTGATGTCATTCCCTTCGGTTAGGTTGCTCTTTCAGGATTTCATTAAAACAAACTGATTTTCTCTTCTAGGTCATTCGCACCTTAGATCCTAAGCAGAACCAGGGTGCAGCTCCTGAGATTCAGGCTCTGAAAAATCAGTTGCAGGAGCGGGACAGAATGTTTCATTCATTGGAGGTATTAGTCCTCATGTTTCCTTGTAGATGCATATTTCATCATTGTTTTTTATTGTTTTTTATTAAACTTTGGCTTTAAATATATGCTTTTCTGATTTTTTTTTTTTTTATAGAAAGAATATGAAAAAACCAAATGTCAAAGAGAAATGGAAGAGAAATTTATTGTTAGTGCCTGGTACAATATGGTAAGAATCTCCCAAACTTTTTATTTAAAAAAAAAAAAAAAGGAAGGAAACTACTATCATATTTTCATTCTATTAGATGTTTGTTATCTTATTTGTTTCTGTTGGGTTTTATTAATACCAGTATTCATTTACAGTTTTCTATTTGAAAAGCACTTTCCAACTCACAGATGCAGAAACAAGTGCTTTTTAATAATTTTAAGCTATGATTACATAAGAGTATGTTCCCATAAATACTTTGGGGTAAATGAAAAAGTGTGTTTGTTATTTTCAAGTTTTACAGAATCATTAAAATTGGAAAAAACCTCCAAGATCATCAGTTCCAAGTGTGTACCGAACACTATCATGACCACTAAACCATGTCTTGAAGTGCCACATCTACCCATTTTTTTTAACACCTCCAAGGGTGGCAACTCGACCACCTCCCTGGGCAGACTGTTGCAATGCCTCACCACTCTTTCAGTATAGAAATCTTTCCTTATGTCCAACCTAAACCACCCCTCATACAACTTAAAGCCATTACCTCTCTTCCTGTCAGTTGTGACTTGGGAGAAGAGACCAACACCCACCTCATTACAATGTCCTCTCAGGTAGTTATACAGAGTGATAAGGTCTCCTCTCAGCCTCCTCTTCTCCAGACCTAACAATCCCAGTTCCCTCAGCCACTCNTTTAAACTGTTGAAGAGCACACCTGTCTAAGCCATGAGCCACCAGCTTCTCTAGCAGAATGCTGTGGGAAATGGTGTCAAAGGTCTTAGTGAAGTCCAGGTGGACAACATCCACAGTCCCTCCCCCATCCACTAGGGGGGTCACCTGGTCACAGAAGTAGATCAGGTTGGTCAAGCAGGACCTGCCTTTCCTGAACCCCTGCTGTCTGGGCCTGATCCCCTGGCTGTCCTGCACGTGCCATGTGAGTGCACTCAAGATGAATCATCCCATAACCTCTGGTACCGAGGTCAGACTGACAGGTCTGTTATTCATTGGATCTCTTTCCTGGTCTTCTTGTAGATTGGTGTCACATTGCAAAGCCTCCAGTCCCTATCTGCGACCTCCCCTGTTAATCAGAACTGCTGAGAAATTATAAGAGATTGGCTTGGCCAGCCAAAATGGTACTTTATAGTGGAAAGGATACCTCAGATTACTATTTCATAATTCCAGCACATCTGATTTACAGTGCTCAAATTTACTTTCTTTGATTTTTTTTTTTTTCTCTTTCCAGTCCTCCATTTTTTTCTAATCAAAGGGCACAAGAAAAGCAATACAGCTTACCTGCTGCAGTATGTGCTCCGAGAATTTGCTCTAACTTGTACCCCAAGTTTAGCCCCATGCAAAGGGTGAGCACAAGGGCAAAGACACTCACTTAAATTGTTCAAAACATAAGGAAGTGATCTCTGCAGTCATACAGCTTTTACTGGGCCTGTGGGAGATTTTTCAGCTTTGTCAAATGTGGGGTGGGGAAGGGAAGCACTTTTGAAAAGGTGTGTCCAGTTACCATGTGTTTATGTGGAGAGGTTCAGATCTATGTTCAGATTTATGTTCAGATCTGGAACACTGGGAGACCTGCTTCTCAACAGTTAGTCTAAACTCAGACAATGACAGGGCTGGGTTTCAGAGGAAGAAAAAACAACAACAACAACAAAAACAACACAAAAAAATAGGAAGAATATCTTAGGTTTATTTTTGAAAATATATTTGTGTTTGAAATCAGAAATAGCTTAGTGTTGGTGAAGGTGATAATAAAATGTAAATTAGTAAAGTTGTTCAGTGTAAATATGTTGGTATTCACTGGGAGGTTTCTTTTTATCCATAGGGGATGACTCTGCATAAAAAAGCAGCAGAAGATAGACTGGCTAGTACAGGCTCAGGACAGTCCTTCCTGGCTAGACAAAGGCAAGCCACGAGCACAAGGAGATCTTACCCTGGTCATGTCCAGCCAGCAACAGCAAGGTAGAGAAGCCTTGCCCTTAGAAAGAAAACTACCCTGTGATCCAAGCCACTTCTGTTGCAAGTGACAACATTCAAGGAAAATCAACCAGCATCTTTTCTCTTACTCCCTTGTTACTGCTATTATTTTACAGGAAGGGATTTTATTTTATTTTTTCAATATTGTGTAATGCCTTTGGTTATATTTTCTGGAGTATCTCCTCCTTACTCTCTCTCTCTCTCTCTGCATTTTTTGAATGTGCCAGAGTTCTGGAAACATCTAGAGGAGTGCTGTATAAAACCATTCTTCTTTGTACAAAGGCTGGTCTTTTATGAAAAGCCTTGTACATTGTTAGACAGCCCATATATTTCCTGTTGCAGTTAATAACATTTTTGCCTGTAAAGGTTGTTACGCTTTATGAGATTGTCTTTGTTCAAAGGGAATTAGACTTTTCATGTTCTAACCTGTTGCTTAAAAAATCTGCTCAAAACTCATTATAGAAATGCAAAATTAATATACACTATTATTGTGAAATTTGCAACTAAATAGTAACAATAATGTGGAGGGTTTTTTATCTCTTACATGCTAAGTTTGCTTTTGGCATTTAATAGGGAAGCAGAATAATTTTTTTTTTCAGTTTTTTCTTTATCTTCTGGTGTCACCTCTTGCCTATCGAATTGAATGTTTTCAGGTGGTTTATTCCACTTTTCTTAGTCAAGTATATGCTTTATATATATTATAAAAAGATTGAAAAATATTTAAAATGCTCCAATATGCTACTGCATCATCCATTTTAAAAAGAAATTTTTTAAAAAGTTGTAATTATGGATGAACAGTACATAATGGATCAAGGCCTCTATTAATAATTTTGAGGCTAATATATTCTGGTTGTCATCCCCTACTAAAAGACTTGCTTTTAATATATCGATTCAGGGTATAATAGTATCAGTTGCCTTACTAATGGTACCAGTGCCTTCAGGTGAGTTTGTTGCTGACTTGTTTGGAAACTGGCTGTGATTTGTTGTACTGCCTTTTTAGTATGTAGCTGGTTAATTCCACATCTCTCATGGTATCATCTTTGTGTTGATCAGTGGGTTGGATGGTGGCCCCTACTGTCAAGTTTCTGTTTCTACAAAGTTCTGCTTTTCCCCTGACTGATTCCATGCGCTTCCTATAATTTTTTTCAAAGAATTGCTGGACACAAAGGACCTGGGTGTTGGTTGAAAGTTTCATATATATACATCTTGTGGTGATTTAGTTTTAAACATTTTTCACTTAGAGACTGTTTGGACCTTAATGCACATGCAGACTGGTTTATAAATGTATTCTTTTACTTTACTTTTATGCCCTCCCAAGTGAAGACATTTTTTCATAAATCCCTTTAGAGAAAAGACATACTAGCTAGCATTTACTAATCATCTGAATGTCGGTGTTAATTCACAGACAGGGTGGAATGAGCAAAGGATAGTCAAAACAACCATACTTAAAGATTAAGGAACAAGTGAAAGTTATTTTTACTTTCCAGTACATAATCTGTTTTAATCTAGGCTAAGAAATGCATTCATGTCTGAAAATATTCTAATTTCTGATTTTTTTTCTTTAGTATGAAAATAGATGCTAAAGTCTATTAATTCATATAGCTTTCTCTTTTTTTTTTTCCCCTCCAAATGTAAGGATTAAAAGATTTATAAAAATTCTCTTTACGTAGTGCGTAACGTGTCCAGGCTATGCTTGCAAGATTAAATAAAACAGTGAAAGTATCTTCTTTTGTGCAGAAAGGTAACAATGTAAATGAAGTTTATGTAGCTCAGTAAGGTGACACTCATTTTGGTATCTCTTGCTGAGATACAGATTACTAAAGGGACAAGAAGTCATATGTGTAATCTAGCAACATGAGCACAGTTTGTGCCTCTCACTGCAATTCATTCTGCTTGTTTGAAGAGCTCTGCCAGCATGCCATGTGTGAACAGGAATAAATAAGATCACTTTCTGAGGTGATTTTATGGTCTTGTTTGAGATTACAGCATTTTATATCACACTAAGAGTAAGTCCTAAGAATACCTAAAGCTCTATTTTTACTTTAATTTGGCTGTCTCTGATTGTTGCCAAATTGCTAAAATCTATTCATGGAAGCAAAAAACCACCAGGACCTTAAAGAGAAGTGTTATCTCTTAAATAATTTAATTTCCTGTTGGTATTAATTAAGTACAGATCTAGAATAACTTGAAAACAGTATGTGCACTAGAATGAAAGTACTTTCTTTCATTATTTTTGCATTGGTTTTACCATTTTTCCTCCAAAGTTTTGACAACAGGAAAATGTCCCTGATGTTTAGGAGATGAACAAACGCTGATTCAGAAGCCTCAGCTTTAGCTTTTACTAATGCTCTCTCAGTCTTCTTTTGTTTCTTGGTGGTTATTGGCTTTTATACTCTGCTTTACGGTTCTTGTCCCTTAAAACAGTGAAGTCTTTTCTATAGTTCCCTTCAAGTCTATATAGCATAATTATTTATCCTCAAAGAACAACCTAAGACTAATACTGAATGCTTCACTGTTGATTATAGTATTTGTTAGGCAAGACTGAACAAGCATTTTGTCCCTTGAGAATTCACAAGCTTGTAGAAATTTTGGTATTTCCCAGAATTTACATTGAATACAAAAATCTAAAAATATACTGCAGTCTTATGGAAGTACACGCTGTTGCTGTCTAACTCCAGTTGCTGTCTAATTCCAGTAAGTCATTTGTTCTGTCTTCTAATGGTAATCATCAGGAATTTAATAACTTGCTCTTCAACATTTTACTACTTTTTTTTGCTGCATACATCAATTCTTAATCTTTGGTGTGAATGAAATGCAGGTGGTGAACATCATTAAACTGTCTCACAAGAACAGCTTCTTTATTGAAAGGATTTAGCTTCATTATTTTCTTTGCTTTGTATGTAGCTTTGGAAGTACTGTGGTATTAAGAAAAATAAGGGACTCGGGATGTGACTTCAGGGACATAAGCACCTATAGATGAGCTACCAATGAATGCTATTTGTCTCATCTTAAGTAAAAAAAAAACAAAAAACAAACAAAACAAACAAACAAATGTAATCAAAATTCTATTGGTACATTTCATACTTCAAAGAAGCTTTTAGGAACACTTTCTCTGAGGCAACAAAGAGTATTTACACCAAAGTTGTAGTGGTAATTGTTAGAACAATGCCATGTCCTGTCCTGATACACTACAAAAATATCCCTACAGATTGAGGTTAAAGAGAAAAGATTCTTCAGGGCAGTGATAAAAGAGCTGAATAGTTCATGAGAGTACATTCCTGAGCACTGTGTCAGGGATCTGCCCTGAATAGTCTTTGAGAGAGATCTTAATACCAATAAAAGATAACAGTTCAGCGGACATACATTTTCATTGTTCAGGGCTGAAGTTGTGTGTGCAATTTATACATCTGTATAGAGTTAAGTGGTTAATGTATCTAATGAGACATTATAGAAAAGAATATTCAAGTTCTATATCTTCTTGATAGAACACATAACCACTTAAAACATGATATATTTTTTCAAGTGCTGTAAAACCAGAAGTAATCTAATTTAAAGGTTGTGTGTTCCAACCACAGTACAAAAGAAAATAAATTACTAGAACAGACAGCTTTATATAATGTAAAATGCAGTAAATACATAATGTCTGCAAGGTGTTTTTCATAATTTCTTTGGAAATAAGCAAATAGCAATCTTACCCTGTTCTGATGTCACAGCAGTAATGCTTCTACAAGTTTTCTGTGGCTTTTTGTCCATGTCAGGACCACCAGCAATTTTGCATTCATTCTGTAAGAAAAAATTAACAGTGAATATTTGTATTACTGCTTTATGATGATCTTAAATACTAAGTGGCATGTGCAAGTTGTCAAGAAAATTTAACAGGATTTGGCAATTTTAAAGTCCTCAGTATTTTGACATGTGCAAGTAGGTTTTGCTTTTCCTTGGCTTTCTAGTATGTGAGACTATCCGCTTATAGCAGCTTTGTGGATGATTTTTAGCAGGTTTAGTTGTCTGGATGCGTAGATCTAGTAATTAAAAACTAGTCTTTTCTCCACTTTATTTTCTTCTAGTTAGTAATTTGGAGGAAGATGGTCCTGAATGTGACTCGCCTTTTTTTTTTCCTCTTATGAAACAAAAGAATGCTAGAATTTTACTGATTTTATAGAGTAATCTTGCCCAACATTTTCACTTTTTGCAAGGATTGATGAGGGAGGCATTTTTGCACTCAAAAGTCAGCTATGCAATAGTGACTTCTTACGGGTTTTGCACATGTGTCTTAGGTAGGATGTGTACTCTGTGTTTTGCAGTAATAAACTTTGGTATCTTCAAACCAAGTTTAGCAACTTTTGCAAGTATTTTCCTTGCCAGTATTATGCAGATAGCTAGAAGAGATTACTCTGTCAGGAAAAACTTTCAAGTGGTGTTTTTTCTCTAAGCCAGAAATTATACTTCAGGGATTTCACCTGCAGAGTTGTTCAGTAGCCTGATTATGACTGAAATGTGATCTTGGGGAAGCCAAGCACTTAGAAAGAAACCTTTCCAGAAGCCCCTTCTTAGAACAGCTGTATTAGATGACACTGGCAGTATGAGGCATTTAGGATTCTGATAAAATGAAGAGGTGAATTATTATAATTACAACAATTAATTTAAAAATCAGGTAGGTAAGAAATTCAGTAAATGAGTTTCTGAACTTTACAATCTGCATACAGCCCAGACACGTGTCGCCTCCCAAATATAAGCAGTACAGCTCCCCTGTGTACTGGCAAGAACACTGCATTTTGACTTTGTCTCTCAAATTGGGAGAAAAAAGTGAAATCATGCATTATGTCATAGGTTGATGCAGGAGCAAGTAATGAATCTCACTTGCACTCAGAACTTCTGCACAAGTCAAATCATATTGTCGGCTTGTGGCAGGTGTCAGATTCGTGGTAGGATATTAGCCATTCCTCCAGTTTGTCACTTGGAGGGATTAAAAATATTTCCTGGCCTGACTGCATCACTTTCCTTCTGTGATCTTTCTTCCCTCTGAAACTCCAGAAAAGGAGCAGAAGCCTGTCAGTGACTCTGCAGGCTATGAGTAAAAAATAAGGGGTGATTTCTTCAGTTTGACTGTGAAGTAAAAAAATCTGAAGACCAGTATGTCTTTCACCATTTTGCTTTTTGGTGTTAATTTAAAAAGAAACTAAACCTGAGCTCTTGGAGCTTGTTGTTGTTTTGGGGGGTTTTGTTTGGTTGTTTTTTTTTGTTTAATTGATTAATTTTGAATTGCCATTGATTAAATATCAGAGGCTTTACCTGTGTGAATAAAATAGAACCTGTCATCAGCCACAGCTGGTGACTTTGACCTGATACAGTGAACACCCAGAAATTTTGACTCTGCTGCCAGCTTTGTTGCACCATTTCTAGACATTGAGGATTTATCTAGCTTTGTCCTCTGATTTTCTTTGACTACTTTTGTGGTTCCATTGAAATACTGGGACACACATTTTTAAATGTATCAACTCATTGTACTAGGTAATGAAACAATGTCAAGTGAGGAGCTCCATACAGCCCTGTGGGGCAATGAAGAAGCACCTGGCAGTATAGCCAAGGCAGCTTCCCAGACAAGTTATTCTGGTGTCAGATTGTACTCACTGGATCAGTAGGTGCTCATGATAACTGCTGAAACAGAAGTCTTCATCTATTGGTCGCTAGGGGATAGTTTTGCTGTAAGCTTCACTATGGCCCAGTGGCCCCTTCACTTCTAAGCCTTGCCAAAGTAATTCAGGACTATCCTGAAGTAGATCTCTGCATTAGTTGGCTCTTGTGACAAATCAGGAATTTCCTCTGCTGCTATTTATTTCCTTTGACATGTTTATAAATTCACTTGGAAAACTACATATCCTTCAGTCTCTTTTGCACTGGTGTCTGTTCCAGACTGAAAACAGGTTCCATTTGTCAGATGAAAATTTCTTGCTGTTGTCTTGTTGCTTTGGATTTCAGAGATTGATCAATCCAACATGTAAAAGCATTGCTAATAAAGGGAAATACAGAACAGTTGGGAAGCCTTTCCTCACTGCTGGTATCTTTATTCATTGCTTTGCAGTAGAGGTGTCCTCTACTGTCAAGTTAAGTCAGAATATCACATTTCAGGAAAAGCAATGTGGTTATTCTAATTGTTACCAAAATGCTGATCTGTCAGCCCTTTGAGGAGCTGTTGACTACTGTAATATAGTACAGATCTGAAATACTGCAAAGGCAATTATTTACACAGGTATAGGAAAGCATATTTGCCCCATGGAACTTGAAACCCTAGTGCTTATCCCTAACTTTAAAAGAGAAGAAAATCATCATAAAGGCCACTTATTAGCATGCTTGCGTTCTTAGTGTGACCAGGAAAATGAGCAGAATTTTAAGAGAAAATCCCAACTGATGTAATATTTATGGAGTTACAGAATAATTGTAGTTTCACGATCAGACTTGGTTTGGATTTGAATATAGTATTCATTCTATAATTTAAAATTTTGTAAAGCAGAGATTATAGTTCTGCCACCTGGAGGTATCAGGGGTTTCAAGATTGATTTTAAAGCTTTTATTTATCAATATCAGTAAACGCTTGGACTGATTATAAGCATGACATGGTAGGACCACAACACATCAAATTTATAGTCTGCTTTGTATTCTCTGATTTGTAAGAGTTAAAAAAATGCAAAGTAATTTTAATACAGATTTGGAAGATGCTATGTTCAAAGGCTCCTTAAAAAAATCTAAAGGAAATACCATGGAGAAGGACATAGAATGAATAGATGCAAAAATTAAAAACAAAATTTAGGAGTAGAAGCCAGTAACTAATAAAGTTAGGAAATCTGCAGGAAGAGAAATCTCGAGGTAGTTATTTCAAAGCAGATGCTTGGCGGGAGTATTTGGGAAGAGCATCTCGTGTTTGAGTTGAAAGTGAGTAGACTGCATTGCTCTGACAGCTTTGGTGATGGCATTACAAAAACTGCTGCTTACAAACACTGTTGGCTACAGGAAGCCTGGTCCTTCAGGACCAAACAGGCTGAACAGGAGAAAAGCAAGTTGCTCAAAGAAGACATATGGCCAAGTTTGGTTGGTTTGTTTTTTTGTTTTGGTTTGGGTGGTTTGGTTTTGTTTGTTTTGTTTTTTCTCTTTTTCCATCAACTTTGTCATGATGTAAAACAACTTGTAATGAAGTAGAGAAAATTAAACCAGGCACTGAATATTGAAGTGAAATGCCTCACTAAGAAATAATATCCAGGCTAGCAATGAGCTTCTTCATGTATAGGTGGGATATTTTGGACTGGCAAAGGAAAGAACTAAAAGCCACTCCTTTATAGACACAGCTGCTGCTGCATAAACATCTTTCTGAAGATGCTGCAGAAGTAGTGGCAGGTTATGCTGTGTGAATTTACCATCGTGTCTCATGTCTCTGTTGTCTTCTGAAGTGTTGCTGCCTCAGCACATAGCTTTAAAAGATGTTGATTTATTTTGAGGAGTTCTCCAGGAGAAAGAAATTGGTAGAGATTTTTTTTTTTAGAATAAGATCAGGATTTTTAGTCAGTAAAGGGCACTTTCAGATGAATTTGTTACATCCTTGAAAGACAATATGCTGTCCTGGGTTTACAAGACCTCTCAAAAGAGTATTGACTCAGAAAAACCTCCAGTGTCATTTCTCTTTATGTGCAACAGGACAGTTGAAGTGTTAGTAAATAATAAGTCTGTACTAAATAATAGCCAGGTGATAGTAAAGAAATGGACTGTATTCATTTATGCATGATAGAATAGACACATGCTTATGTAGCTTGAACTTCTATTTTTTTATAGACTAACTACAGTGATTTGTACTATTAATCCTGAACTCTGTAACTATATACACCCAAGCAGTGCCAAGCAAGTTTAACAGACAGTAATTATTTAAAATATACTCTCAAGGGTCTGCTTTGAACGTATTTTTTTTAATGTGTATTCCCTTTGATTTATGTCTCTGTTTCATCAGAACACTATAGTATTCTAAACAAAGTATTCTGCATAGTTTAGAATACTAAACTATGATTTAGTATTCTGTGTTGGTCATTAAGAAGGAAAAAAAAAAGAGGCATATGCAAACTGCAGGAAAGATTTTTTTTTCAATACGCCCTTGAGTTTTGTTATAAATACTGTTCCTTATCTAACTAACCTGGATTTCCCTGTCACAGGAGCTGTACTTAGAATCATTCTTGACCAGTGCAATACTAAGGAGAACAAAGTGGGAAGTGAAACAGTTTTCATCCTTTGATTTCAGTCTAGTAAAGGTGTTTTTCTCTTTGTAACATCACAGGGAGTGCAGTGCAAAAATGAGAACAAGCCACTCTGTGTGGGGATATTTGTGTTACTTGGGGAAGATTGAAAGCACCATAGTTGAGTTAGTAATGCATCCCACCTGTCCAGTTACTCTCGCCAAGAGAGAGGGTGCATCAGGAAAGGTGGAGAAATAGGCCAGCCTTTCCAGTTCTTTTCCAAACTCAGATTCACTTCCGCAGCATTGCGGTGTGCTGTTCGGGCTCCTCAGAGGCTTCTACTCAACTGATTTTAACACCACCATTTTCTTGCAATTCAAATCTGCATTTGCATGCAGTGAACAAAACTTGCCATTGTAGAGCAGCAGTGATGCTCTTGTAGCCTCATGCACAGGATGAGCTCAGGTGACACAAGTGCTTAAAGTCTTTGGTGTTGCTCAGAGTTTGAAGGATCAGACAAAGGAACGTGATTGTCTTTTAGCATGTAACCCATCACAGTATTGGACAGGCACCTTTCACTTTATATTGCTTGGGTTTTTTTTAACTGGTGCACTCACAGACACAAGAAATGCCTGAGACTTCTTCATCACTGTGTAAACTTTTTTTCTGTAGGTGTGTTAGTTGAGAATGGTGCCCCGAAGGACTTTACTCAGAAGTGTTTAAATTTGTCTGATTTATGTCTAAATTTAGATACTATTCAAAGCTGTTTTGTTACTCTTTCCAATTATTGATGTGTTACCTTTCTGTTAATTTAAAGAGTTGCTCTGGCAAAGAGGTTTTCGCTATGAATTTGCACAACTAAGTAGAGACAGCCTTACTAAACTGCTCTGAAAAATACCTGTTCTGTTCTCTGATTTTTATTTTTTTAATAGTAATATGTTATCTGCTTTTTAACTTTCTTCTTTATTCTTTTATTTGCAGTGATGTGGTTGCATGACCTGCAGCATTATTATAACAGGGACTGTTCAGTGCATGACTTGCTTTTCTGTCCAGACTGCATAACCAAAACTTAACCAGTTCTACACTTAAGACTCATGGCCATCTGATTTCAAAGGGAGATCTGCTTGCAGAGAAGCTTACCATCCTGGGGAGTGGCTTTCCCATTTCCCGCTTCCATTTACTCTTTCTCTTCACAAAAAGTCTCCTATGAGGCTAGCAGAGAGGAAATCCCGTATTCAGAACTCAACAGGAGGCATTCTACAAACTGACAAAGCGCTGTCAGCTCTCCATTTTACTTCCACCTGTCCACTTAATTTAATTCTGATTAACAGTATTAACACAGACTTCCTGCAACATTTTTATATACTGAACTATAAAAATCTAGTCTTAAGGAGTTCCTAAAAATGCCTTTTGGTTACCGTTAAAATTTCAAAGAACCTGCACCCTTAAAGGATTACTTTGATTCTTGAAATAATTAAAGAAAAGCAAAGGAGGTGTTTTACCAGGAGAAATGACTAATGAATTACTGCTTGGCCATCACATCTTCCTTAGAAAACCAGGCAAGGTTCATCTGGTAATCTCCAAGCCAGGCAAACTACCGGGCAGTATTTTGTTCACAGACACTGCCTGCTTCCTTACTATGTATATACACAGTAGTTTATGGCTGTTGTGTTTTTCTCTCTACATTTTAGATGTATTGTCTTTCTTCCAGAAACTTTTTTTTCAATCTGTGTACAATTGTTAAAACAATCTGAGGAAAGAACGTGAATGGAGATAAGTATGAAAACCATCTCTGCACTTCTGGTGTCCTTGCCAGTTTATAATTTGGGTCATTTATCTTTTACCTGTACTATTTTTTTCCCTATTTTTTTCTTATCAGTCTTAGCTATTTAATTTCCAATTGCACTAGCTTGGCTGTTGCTTTGTATTATGAAGTTTAGCTCTAAGATTTGCAATATGTAGATGGTGTTACTCAATGCTTTGTACTGCCTATAATAATTTAAAATGCTGCTTATTTAATATTCTTAAATATCTGCATATTTGTACTACTGTATCTTTTTTTTTATTGGACAACCAGTAATGGCAAGATTCAGATAGATGAGGGAGTGCTGTACCATTTTATATAGGAGTTAGTATGTAACAAAGAGGAAAGGGCAGCTTTTAAGCTATTGAACTTTCTGGAAAATCTGAAGAGGGTCCGAATGATGAGTACTCTTAAGTGTTTTAAGTCCAGTCCTAGAGAAAACCCATTCCTGCTCACTTGAATCTTAATCCTGAAAAAAACCCAAAAAACAACAAGTATGTACTCTGTTTGCTCTGAGAATGGTTTTGCTTATTTGGGCATAACAGCCAGCCCTGTGTTCCATGTGAGCACGCATGTGCTGGAGAAATGTATCCACTAGTCTTGCAATCACTTCTGGTCACAAAACACAGGGCTTGCTTTGTCCCTGTCTCAAGTGAGGCTCAGGGCAGAGCTGCACCTCATGTGTCGAGATACCTGCATGTGTTCAGTCCTCAGGGATCCAGGTACCCACTGTGTCAGTAGTGTTGCGCAGAATGACTTGCAGAAGACAGATCATGTCCCCACCTCCATTTCCCCCAGGGGATCTGTGCCATCTGTCAAAGGGATGGTGCAGGAGAGGGAAAGATAAGCATTAAGATCCTGGTGAGAAGTGTATGGTGTGTTCCCTTCTGGATACCATACCAGATGGGGGAGCCTGGTGCTGCCTAGTCCTCTGGCTGACAGCAGTCTAGACAGACACCCAGAAGGAGATTGGGCTTTCCTGGTCCACCAGGACTTGGGACAATGAAGTCTGCAGGATCTGATGTTTGGTGGTGACAAGTCAGGTATTCTGCAGCAGTGGCAGCAGCACTTTAATCAGACTGAGTCCATCAGAGAGCTAAAAGATTTGTATCTTTCCAGGCCTTAGTCACTGATCCCTTGTTATGTGTTTAACCAAGTGTTGTTAGAAAAACTTTTTGTTGGGTGTTAGAGGCATGTTTTGTTTCTCATTTGCAAGTGCTGCTCCATCTGGGACTGCATCCTGCCCCAAGCCAGGCTAGTGCAGGATCCCTTAAAACAGGGACTCTGTGCAGGGTGGGAGGGGATGTCTATTTTTTGTACCCCCCAGCACAGTTGTTCTGAGGTGAAGATGAGCAGTACCTCATTTCTCAAAGTGGTCTGTGCAAATTAGAGACTAAGTATCAGTTGTTCTTGAGCCTGAAGACATTTGTATGTAAGTGTTGTTTAGCTTGACAGAAATTAAGAAATTAACTAACACAACAGAGAGATGCCAGGAGGAGCCAGTAACTTTTCAGGAAGTGAGCTGGCTATTTCAATTATATAAGCTTAGCCTCTCTGTCATTAAGTGATTGTGAGCTCACAACTCAAATGATCTCCAGCATGTCTCTGGTATACTAACTGCATTTGTGCTGCATAGAAAACTCTCTTACTTTCTTAAATGCAGCTTGTTTGACAGTCCTGAATTAAGTGTTGACAAATTTATCAAAGTAACTGTTTGTGAAGTTGCCAGTGATATATTTTCTGTAAAAGAATGGATTCTTAGAGTGTCAAAATATTAATTTCCCATTTCAGTTCATCTCTGAATTGTGTAACTACCAGATTGTCAGGGTAGCAGTACTAATATACATACCTGTATATACAAAAAAATATGCAGTAATGATCATTGGAATCAAGAAGTTTAATATTTTTTCCCCAGTCAAATACACTAATGCTTCCAAGGTGACAGAAGAGTGTACAGTTGTTAAACAAGTTGTAAATAAATGCTTCTATAAAATGTGTCAGTCTTTCCCTTATTTAGTACTTGGTTATTAACTGAGGCCAACTGATCATGTTGCAGATACTGGTTTGAGCCTGATTTGTTTCTCTGCTGTAGGAGCTGATGGAAGCCCGTGGGGGCTTTGCAGCCAGTTCATGATTAACAGGGACTTCAGCAGAGCAGGAATAATATGGATAATACAAACCTTGCCCTTAAATGCACTTAAAAATACTGGAGTTTTTACAAAGTACAGCTTCATTGGGGCTGCTTTGCTGTAATTGGTCTGCTTCTTAGATAAACAGCATCTTGGAAATGCATTTCCTGGGGATGTGCTAAGACGACTGAATGGGCAGGTAGACAGCAGTAGGGGTACACCAAAAACCAGAAGCCTCATGACTGCAGGAATGCATCTACTTCTGCTACCCTATCACAGCAAGAATTCCCAACCAGTGTTTGCCTCTCAAAGGGCTCAGGCTAAATGGCTGAAGCAATAGTTCTCTTACCACTAGAAGTCTAGCAACAGGTAAAGTGAGAAAACAGTGCTACTATGGACAAAACTATTGCCCTTCCTTTCTGCACTGAAAAGTAGCTTTTTGATCTAGGCTGGGAGGAGGAGGAGGATGTGTCAGATGAAGGTGAACATTAATTGGGAGGGAAAGCCACAGCCAGCAAGAGAGACAAGACCATGAGTGTCACACTTGGTGCTGGAGCTGAGAAGCATGCACAAAGACCAGGGTGCAGAATGTCAGAGGCTACTCTGTGGAAGGAACATGAGACAAAAGAAGAGCAAAAATCTGCCTGTGTTTGGCCTCAGGCTGCAGCAGCAATGGGAAAGCCTGTGGGGGCTGAGCTGGCTAGGAACACCCAGAGTCCCAGGAGTGGTCTCCAGCTCTCTTCTGAGCCATGGGCACTTTAACATGGAGTTTCAGAACCTCACCAAAAGCAATTCACTTTGGTCCTCTGTCCCCACCTCTATCCCATGCTCGTTGTCCCTCTTCACCTTGGTCATTAGTTCAGCATCCCCTACTTAAAAACATCATTCTCTC
>VWZY01006691.1:11009-22239 GCA_013399075.1 Chloroceryle aenea | reverse complement strand
GAATAATTTTTTTCCTAGTGTCTAGTCTAAACCTACCTTGTTTCAGCTTGAAGCCATTCCCTCTGGTTCTATCACTAATTACCCAAGAGAAGAGACCAGCACCAACCTCTCTACAATGTCCTTTCAGGTAGTTGTAGAGAGTGATGAGGTCATCTCCCCTCAGCCTCCTCTTCCTCAAACTAAACAGACCTAGCTCCTTCAAACAGTCCTCCTATGATTTATTGTCCAGCAAAGTACATCAGAGGATGAACAGCCTCATCACCTTGGCAAGTTATCCTATGTCCCACCACCATAAGGTTTGCTGCCCACCAGTGCTGAGACTAGTAAAATACAGGGTCTCTGAGACCACTGACTCAATCTGTGGAAAGGATTAATGCTACAACCTTCCAGGAACAAGGTGAAACAGCACTGGAACACCAGCTCTCATCTCACTCTCTTTCCTTTACCTTCTCAATAAATATATTAAGTACATCATATATAGCTATAGTCAGGGGATTAAGAACTATAAACTTGTTTATTTTAAGGACCTAAGGTCTCAATTTCCTTAATTCAGCCTAAGCCAATCACCAAACCTGTCATTTCCTTCTTCCTCATCAAACAATATGTGACAGTGGAAGCAGTGTTCACCTTTCCCATTTTTTTTTTTATCAAAAAGCAACACTGAGCATGGTGCTGTGCATGTATCTGCAAAGAAAACTTGGTACACCTGGGCCTCTCTCACTGGCCTTTGTGCAACAAAGCAGAAACACAGCACAGCTGTAGCCACTGTGCACTGCAAGGAGGCTGTACAAGACAAGGGGCAAGAACTGCAGAATTGCCACAGTGGTTCACTCAGCCCAGGACACCGCACAAGCGAGGAGTTTCCAGTGTTAGGCAAATACACTTATTTTCTTAGGACCTAAAAAGAATAGAATGGCCTCATGCCAGCAAGGTGTCTCATTTACTTAGCAAAGCAGGCAGAAGGTTAGGTAGATCAGGGAAGAGGAAAGGAAGATTCAGTGGTCTAACTGGAAAAGTATTCACACACCAGAGTGTATCCACTACTTCCCTGTGTCTTATAACACCCCTAGGAGGCAGTAGACCTGTCTCTGCCTCCTGGCATTTCCAGGTGGTAACAGACACACCTCTACTCCTTCCCAACAGACAGCACAACAAAAATGCACACTGGTAGACATTTGGTTTCTGGGTCCACAAGCTACCTGGCAGAACTCCATGCCAAGAAGGAAGGTCTTTCTTACAAATCTTTTCTGAGAGAAGGGCACAGGAAGGACCCCCTACCACCCCTGCCAAACACAACCAGCCTCCACCATCTAACATCCCAGGGAACTACTGCAGTCAGTTGTAACCACCACAAGTAAAACTTAAGGTGGAAGTTAAAATACATTTTTCTTGTTTAATCACACCATCTTGTGTAACTGTTTTGTGACTTGCCTGACTTTGGCATTGACCCAAACATAAGAAAAAAAAAAAGACAAAAAAAGACAAAAAGGTAAAAAAAAAGGAAAAAAAAAAGAAGGAAAAAAAAAAAAAGACACAGACCCTAGATTAAACCACAAGTTACAAACAGAACATAGTGCAATTCTAAGTAAGTTTTCCATGGATAATCTGGTGGGACTTACTCCCCAAACACCTTCAAACAACCCAATATGAAATATTGACACTTACTATATGCCCTTCTGTTCCTGGGCACTCCTTACTATCTGAAGACAGACATCATAGTGAAAGCTGTCACACTTTCTCCCAACATCACAGTGAGACAGTGTAGCCCCTAGTGCACAATCAGTGATTACTGATGCTGTGTGCCAGGGAACTGCACCAGCAGAAGACCTGGCTGACCGCATGCACCTTGCGGGAAACCTGGGACCTGTCCCAGCCTCATTACCGAACTCCATATCAAGACCATTTTTTCAGCATTAAAACATCTTCCACCAGCTGCACCAAGAGCTTATAAACAAACACCAGTATCTGAAACATGGCTCACCACACTCCCAAGAATGTTTCGAGTGTGAAGTCCTATATCTCCCTTTTCTGAAACTGTGTTGTGTACTGGGATGTGTTTTTTAAAGTGTGCTTGGGTTCTGGGGTTTTTTTGCCCCCTTAAAGAGAAAAGGCAATAGCTCCCTACAGGATTGCTGAAGTCTATTTTCACTGTAGCCCAGAACACACTGAAATTAAACACAGATATTTAGGAAATATAGAAAAAATGCTGCCCAGACAAGGTTTAGTCTGTAAAAACACTTCCCTGCAAGTAGGAATTGGCATAGGAATTGGCAGACTACTAGAATAAACACCTTCCTAGAAGCCATTTTGTATTATTTCTAAACGTAAAAACATCCCAAACACAAGTTATCGTGATGCCCAAGAATACTTTTAAAGTCAGGTCAGGAGATATTCAGTCTCTAAACAAACATGGGTAATACTGGTTTGCATCCTCTTCAAAGCAAGTGGAGTGAGGTTTCAAAGTCATGCAACTCAAGCATCCCCTGGAGATGAGCCATGCACCAATTCCAAGTAACAACACCCTTGAGAAGAGCCTATTTTAAATGCATCTTGTCATATGGCAATTTGAATTCACCTACCTGTGAATAGTATTACAGACTGCATCACCTGCTAAAGCATGTGGGTTTAAAATGCATTCATGTGTACATCACACAAGATTTCTACAGGAACTGGTTCTGAATACAGGTGTAGATAATTGAAGACAGCTGCAGAAATTTCTGGAATGAAGCTTTCTGGGTCAAAACCAAAGAAAATCAACTGAACAGCAGTCTTGAAAATGTTTTATTGAACCGTGTGTCTTATTGTAATGTGCAGAAGATGTGTTTGAAAAGACTACAGCTTGAATTTTATTTTTTTTTTTAATCCTCAACAATCAATAAAAAATTCCCTACTGGAGGTAACTCTCAGGATAATCAGAGGCCTCATGTAAAGTTTCCCTTGAAACACTGTTGCAGAGACTAAAAGAAAGCAAAGCTATTACTGCTCTATGTGGAAACAATCAGGATTTGAAGATATTAAAAGGAAAAAAAAACCCACACACACCCACCCCCCAAAACAAACAAAAACCAACCAACCAACCCAAAAAAAGCCAAATCAACCAAAACCAGAATAGAACTTAAAGTTTCAGTCTATGGGTTTGCTTATTTTGCTGCTGTTATTTAGGATTAGCATACATGTCAGCTCTGCTGGTAACACCATCTGGTGTTCAAGTCCATAAATTTATTCTAAAACACTAGCAACACTGCAGAGATGGAAAGGTACAGAGAAAGAGAGAGGAGGTGAGGTGAAAAAGGTCTAGAGACACACCATTATGATGTCAGCCCAGTTTAAATTTTTATCAGAAGCTGCGTGCACTTTCGTTTTTATAATCTAGCATTACATTCAAAGTCACCAAGAAAAAAAAAAAGGAAAAAAAACCGCCACAAAACAAAAACCAAACATACACCTTGTGTCCTTGTCTTGGGGCTACTATAAACTTCTATGCACAAGAACACCATAGTCTCTTTTTCCAGGTTAACAGTACAGGCATGTAGGTGGCATGATTAAACTAAAAGGCTTTTTCAACTTTTTTATGCCAGCAAAAATAACCATAAAAAATAATAAATAAAAGGTGCTAAATTTAGCATTAAGAATTCAGTTATAATATAGTGACCACCTGGGAATCCAAATCCTCAAGCTCTCTTGATACTGACAGCTCTCTGCAAACTATGAAGCAAATACATAAACTCAAAATATGATTGAGACTGTGAAATGCTTTTTAAACTAAGACATGACCAAACTTTTTTGTCTAAACATAGTGAATATATGAATTGTCTACAGCTGAATAAAACGGATTTAACAATTAAAAAAAACTAACAGCCACAAAAAGGAAAAATTATAAGCAAAAGTGAACATCTCTTGACCTTAGGGCACACAAAATCCCCTTTGCAGTAGCTTCCAGCAGTGGCCTTACTGTTGTGCCTCCTAGAGATGGATAAACTCAACGCTGAGATGATGGCTAAAAGGGCAACATAATGGTCACATATAGCAAAATGCCTCACCCTGGTCACAATCTATCCCACTGCAGAATTTCCATCCTGTGTGGGATCAGCACATAAAGATGTAATTATGTCACATATTATTCAGAAACTACTGTGTGGCCACAAATTCTAGTCAGCACTAACCTTCCTGTCAGGTTACCTCTGAATAATGAGAAAGCTTTGGGTCTTATAGTTTTACTCCTTGTAGTTAAATTTTTAAATGACAAGGTCACTAAAATTCATGCACGCTGCAAAAAACGTCATGCAGTAGTTAAGGTAAACCATCGAAGCAGTTTTTATTCATTAATATTCATAAATACACACAGCAGCTTCATTAGAGATTTTTCATTTTTTCCTCTTCAGTTTGAATGTGGAGTATTAGGAGAGCCTTTTGCATGTCAAGGTACAGGACACAGAGCTTTCTGCTCTGCACCACAACCTACATTTACCTGCTAGAAGTAAAAATTAGTTAAGTGGAAATGATTATCATATATATCTTTTCTCTCTTTCTTTTGAATGTACACAATGTAACAAGAGTGACAGACCTGAAATTACAATCACCAAAACAAACCCGAGATAGTTGTTGTCCACGTTCATTGGCAAATACAGCACAGAGGACATTGTCTGCAAAGTGGGATGTCATCAAAGAGGAGGTGGAGGAGGCTCATTTCCTTTATTACTCTCTTTTAAATTTAGGTTTTCTAAAGCAACATCTAGAGGCATAATATCTACACAGCCCATAGCACCAAAATCAGCAATCTCTCCCCGTTCATCCTCATCTGAGGAGGAACTTTCCTCTTGCATCAAAGTGGACAGTAGTAGCTCCTGAACAAACAGGCTGCAGTCTGCCCGTTCACTTTCCATTGACTGACGCTCTGCTTCCGACATCTTAGGATCATTCAACCTGTACAGCAGAAAGGGTAGAGAAAACAGGCAGTTGGTGAGAGGCCACTTCACCAATGATACTACTGACACAGACCAAAAGGCACTCAAAAAACACTCCTTCAGTCCTGCTTGCCTTCTGACACATACAGCTCTGGTAACCCCCAACACCTCAGTACAACAGGCCTTTCCCTGTTGCTCCAACAAAGTGGAGCCTAGAGCTAGAGGAAAATAAAAAAATATTTGTGAGGTTTCTTGCTATTCAAGAGTCTTTTAGGGAAGGTTATTGTAGTTTCCTAGACACTCCTTATGTGCCTGTTTTGTTTCTAGGTCAACTTCTGTGTCACAGATAGGTCAACATATGCCACAAAATGCACTACTGCATGTGTAAAGCCTGTGGATTCCCAAAGTACAATACAGTATTTATTCCACCACTTCTCCTAGGTATCAGAGCACAAGAAAATTGCTTGCTCCAACTCTGGAAGTCCGTGACACTTGCAGGTACTTTAAGTTTCTCAATGATTTCCTGATTGGAAGATGTTATACATTATTTTGCACTTAGATAAAAATCAGATTGACTCAAGTCCAGGTGTCTTTACACAGGAGCTATTCAAAGGTCTGCACTCTTTCACAATACCAAATGAACAAACTAGAATATGTATAAGGGTGTGTCTGGGGAAGATATGAAACACACTTATTTCAGGTCACTAGCCAACCTTCTAAAAGAACTGGAATGGCACAGTGAGTGACTCATCTTTAAAATAAACCTAAGAATTTAAATAGAATATCTAAGCAAGGTAAGTATTCTGTTAATCAATGGCATCCTTTATTTGCTTTTTTATACAGTCTCTAATAAATTTATAAACCCATATTTAGCCTCAGCTTTTATTAAAGATTAATTTCCTATTAAACAATACTATATTCTGATTCTCTTCATTGTGGCTCAAATCTATATGCTTGTACCAATGGAAATGCACTTGTTTTCTTGGAAGTAGTAGGAGAAATAAGCACAATTTAGTTTAGAAATACTGCTTTTTTTCTCTGGAAGTTGAGAGCAACTCATGTTTACCCAATGCTTCAGAGGAGAGAGACAGCAGGTCTGAAAAGGTGTTACAAATGCAAACCAAAGCACAATATATTGTCTACAGACTTGATGAAGGAGTCTGGCAGAATAATCCTGTCTGAAGTCATAAGCAATTTTTTTCAGCCAAAACTCAAAACCAGCCTCTTTTTCAAAGTTTGCAAAACCCCACACTCAAGTATAAACCTTTAAAAATGTTCCCATATGCATCGAAAAGCTACACCATGCTTGTGAGATTCCCCTCCTTTTTACAAACACTAGTCCACCATAGAGTATTTCTGTAGCCAGCTCCTGGAGTTGGCTTTCCAAAACCCTTTGGGCCAGCCACAAACTGCTACTCTTACATATTAAATTACCAGTTTTACTGTCATGCCAAAAATGTGAATGACACGTTTTATTTATTACACCATCTGTAACCACTGTTGGCATCTACCTTGAATATACGTTCTACAAGTAATTAGCCTGGTAAATCTGCAATACCTGTGATGAGACACTGCTTACCAGGGCACATGCCTAATTCCAAACTCAAAGTTTCTCAGAGCTCCGTCTCTCTATAAGGGCTAAGAAAAACAGAAATGGTAAAAGGTGAATAACAGAACAAGTTACCTTGTAAGAAGAAACTGGGAATTCTGGATAGTCTGCTGACTGTTGTCTGTGTTAGATGTGTTGGTTGCTGCTGGAGATTGTGTCATAGGGGCGTTGACATTGATTGTGTTGGTACGTCTAGTTGCATTGCGTGCTGTCTCCAGTTGTTGTCTTGCTGCCTGTGCATGTTGTCTTTCCAACTGCAGTTGCATCTGCAGCTGCTGTAACTGAGAAGCAGAAGGGCCAGAGGAGTTGAGCTGTCCTCCTGCAGAACGTCTCACACCTGACAGCTGAGATAAAAGCTCTGCCAGAGAAGAGAAAGTTTCCATGATGACAGATCTTATATGAGCATTACATAATAGAAGGAAATACTGTGAATGCCAATGCATCAATTTCTTTTTTTCAATCAATTTTTAAAAAATAAATCAAAAAACAATGCTGAAGAGTCCATGAAGCTCTTGGAAAAAAAGTCCTAGCATTCATTGTCTCAAAAGGGTAAGGGAGATAAAGTCATTTATGCAGATTTATTCCATACAAGAAGTCCAAATTTAATGTCTTCAAAATAACAGTAGAGACAATCTACAGGAAATGCCTAGCAAATTATGTCCTCTATGGCAATTCTCTGAATGATCAAGTTAAAAAAGCCATTGACTAAGAAACTATTTCATTTTGGCTTTGATTCGTGATTTTATTTTCCTTTCAATGAATGTTCCCTCAAAACACAGGTTTCACCTTGCCAATATATTGGAGGTAAGCTGTGCTTCAGCAAAGAGAAATATACCATTGCTTCAAAACATTGCAATAAAAATAGTTAAGAAAACACAGTAATGTACTACCTCACATCAAAACTGAAGTGGTCATGCATTTCTGGTGTAGGAATTTTTATTCCTGTACAGAAAAGGCCTAGCAATTAAAAAACTTCTGTCCTTAAATCTTCCAATTCAGAAGGATGGAATGCTTACAGCACATTTCATTCACAAAAAAATTTTAAAAATAAATACTAGCAGCAAATTACTGCTGAGTGCATTACTACAGAATCTCTTCTGCACTCTGTGTGAAAGCAATTCACTTACTCTGCCCTTGCATCAGCTACAGCAAGCAAGTAGGGACAATATTGCTTCTGCCCCTTGCCTCCACATTACAATGCTGTTATACAAGTCATGACAATTTTCCTTCCATTAAGAAAATATAATTCTTCTAAATAAGGCTTTCCTTGAGGGAATAAAGCAAAATGAAATTGTTTTCCATGTCAGGAACTCAGGATAGTCTAATCATTTTTACCAGTACTGATAGCAGTATCAAGATTTAATAACTTTGAATTACATTGTAATTACTGCAATACACCGCAAGAAGAAAAAACCAAACCACCACCAAAAAAAAAAACAAACCACCCAAACTAAACAAAACAAAACAAACCCTCGAAAACAAAAACAAACCAACAAACCAAAAACCACAAAACCCACAACAAAACAAGAACAAAGATGTTAACAGATGCTATAAACATCATTTAAACATCAAAATTCTGGTGTTTTTTCCTATTTATTACTCCAGTAAAAGGAAAGGCATAGCAAACTTCCAGGCAAGTTTTAGATGTATTTTTTCTCACTGTGTTAAATTGCAAGTTAAATCTTAGAGTATAGCAAAACAGTATTTTGGAAGCAGATGCAAGCTCAAGACAGTCTCGATATAAGGAGGCCATACAGCTCAGGCTGCAACAGAACTCTTAACTACAAAAACAAAAGGAAATATTCATAAGAATGCCTTTTTATCTGACATTTAGTTCTGCTAAATGGCAAGTCTTTGTGGGGCTGAAAACAAACCTCAGCAGCCACTCCACATCTAAATGAGATCAATTACCTGTCCTTGTAAGGTCTTGCAATGCAGGCTTCACAAACATCCTCCTTGAACAAACTCTAGTCCTTTTCATACTCTCCTGTGAACTCAAATTATTTTCTTCTCTTGATGGGATACTTCTTCCCAGTGAATTTAACAAATCAGAGCCAGTATCCAGCATAAGGCCGGCAAAGGCACGATGATTAAGGAAGGCAGTGGAGCCACAGCTCCACTTTCAGAAGCAATGCCTCATTAAGCTTGCTGGCTGGCTACCTCCCTCTGAAGAAGTCACAACATGTGAGTAAGAAGCTCCAGCTTAAGCATTATACATTCTTGGCATCTGAAGCAGACAGATTATGGCAGCCTTCCCCATCTCACAGTTTTTCTAAACTTGACCAAAACACACTGCAAATGCTTGCAACAGTGCATTTATATAAGAATTTCCAACTTAAAGAATAAATCTGTGATATTAGAAAGTCTGGCATTCAAACAGCAGCCTAAATGCAACCTGAATTTATTTTAAATGTCCCTTAATACTGAAATTCAGTTAATTTCCTCCTCACTGAGACAGATGCTCTCCTCCATAAATACCTTTATCCAGACAGCAAATTAAAATCAGATGTATTGAAGCACCTGATATAAGTTAGAAACAACTGGTTGTAAAAATATACAACATCTGTGCACAGGTAAGTTTCAAGATTAAGCCTTACACAGCATAGAATTAAAAAGCACAAGCTACAGGCAGCTTTTTAAGCTTCAGCATCTCCATGCACAGGCCTTGCAACAGCCAGCCAAGCACACCGCTCACCTGCAAGCAGCCATCAATTACACTGGCACTGTGGAGAACATCTATACATGCAGCTTCATAACAGTGGAAAGCAGAACTATTATCATCTTGAATTTTACTTCCTCTGTGTTAAGAAGGACACTGGGGTGACATTAATGGTTACAGCTCTTACCAGCTATAGGATCCATAGCTTCTCTATTGCTTGGAGAATATGAACTCTGAGAAGAGGAAAGCCCACCTGGTGAACTAGTAGTAAAGTGCATGTTTGATCTACGTGCACGGGGGCCTCCCAAACCCCGGCCTGGGTGGAACATCCTACGCACATGCCGAACGCCACTGGATTCATCATAACCAAGAAGTCAAGAAAAAAAAACCTGTTTGGTATTGAGTATTAAATGACAAGGACATTTGACAGGTGAAATATTTAGATGCATGCACAGTATTCTTCATTCATAAACTAATGATATAACTTCTAAAGCAAAGCTAAGGTACACTTGTAGCTATGGTGCATCAGACTTACCGATTTCAATTCAAGATTCCCAGTGCTGGGTGCATTAAATTCCTTGTATTTCTTCAGTTTATGTGTCTAAGAAACATCAGAATTTTTTTTTTAGGATTTTTAAAGTTTTTTACTTAGTAATCTGAACACTCTGACAAAAGCCTGTTCAGCCAAGCTTATTAGAGACATAGGCATTATATTCTCCCTCTCCAATTCTCAAGTGTTGAAAATAATAAAAAAGTTTATCACCATTCCTATCAAAAGGACAGATTTCTGTATTCCTATTAAATTTTGTACTTCACACTTTTATCTGAGAAATTTCATAATTTCTGTCCTTAAGAAATTGTAGGTATCTGAAGTATTCAGTGCTCCCATCACACACCTTTGTTTCACCTTTCCTCTTTGGGCCAAAAAAATACCACTATTTCTATTTATGATAATGATGCATTTCATTTTCTCATTTTCCCCCACCTCTCCAATTCAGAGGTGTACATTTCAAGTCATACCTTTTATACATTTTTTGCATATAAAATTAGAGAAATCAACAAATTATCTGAAGATTACTTTTGTCAGAAAGTTGTTAACATTCATTCCTCCAAGACAGTCCAGATAAGGCTTCCTTTTATTTTAAAAATCACTAGTGTAATTCACTAGTGCAAAATAAAATAGCATTACCTGGAATATTTTACTGTTACTGGACTTTTAGATTAGATTCTCCCATGGTCTTTATTTTTATAATAGTATCCTTACTACTTGTATGGTATCCATTTTTCATAAAACACAGTTACAGTGCAGAACCTCAGGATGTCATGGAGGTCAAGAACTTAAGACTGAAAAATTACTAGACTTCTCATGTCAGGAAAGAACTTCTGGATATTACAAAAAAGATTTTACAGAACATTTGCCTCTTTCAAACCTATTGGTTATGCTACAGTGTAAAACACGTAACATCTAGGGTGAAAGAGGAAAATCTCCCCTGGCACAGAAGACACTTTTAACTAGCACAGAGTACTTTACATCTGAGTTTCCTCAAACTGGCTGCTGCTGGAGACGAGATACTGCATTAGATGAATCATACTGCACGCATGGAGTCTGGCAAGCTTTCTGTAACTCAACATGGCAGAAAAGAGCAGTATCTGGGGATTTTTCAAGCAGACAAAGGACTGCTCCTAACTGCAGCTTTTACAGTGTTTTGAGATAAACATCATTCTTTAAATACTAGCTAAGCATGCATCCAAGTCTTAACAGCCATGTTACAGTAAGAAAAACCTTCGTAAACCTTAATTCAGGACAAACATAAACTCAATAGCCTCGTGAGAACTACTTGTATGATTGATGTTGAAAAGTCATCTTTAGCAAGTTTTCAGATATCTTCTTGCTAAAGGTCTTTAAAGAGTTGTCCACAGACTGTAAGAATAAAGGACATAACTTGCAGTGTCTACACAAGGTTTTTCAGAAGAAACACATGCAGCTTTCTGGGACAAATTAGGGAGAAAAAAAAAAAACCAAACAAACAATGAAAAAAAAAACAAAAAAAAATCCGA
>VWZY01006689.1:0-21053 GCA_013399075.1 Chloroceryle aenea | reverse complement strand
GCCTTCTTGGCCACCTGGGCAGAGGTGGACATTGAGTATTGAGAATCACACCAAGACCCAAAGAGCAGAGACTTTCTACAGGACGCAAACACCCAGGGCAGGACAACATGACCTCAATACTCTACACAATACCCTGAAATAACTTCACTCTTCAGTTTTTCCATTGCCTTGGTGCATCAAACTATGTCTGGGGTTCTGCCATTTGATTTCCAGTCTTTGGAAGCAAGAAGCATCTTTGGTGGCCAGCCCAAGCTATGAAGAGCAGCATGGTACAACAGTGGCTGTGCAACAGGCTCCCATAACCTGCAGGGTCCCCATCCAAGAAGAAACTATAGTCACCCTGAAGACAGAGGTACAACTGCCTCCAGCCTCCTCAAGTGTTAAAGAGGTGGACAAAAGTAAGGCAAAAATATCATCCAGCCCTGATATTTCGGCACAGAATAAAAATACAAAGCGCGCTCTTTTCCCTGCAATGTTACTATGGTGATTTCACTAAGGACAAAATAACACGGTGTTGAGTAGAGCCATGGTTATGAGCCACAGCTCACACCCAAGATACTAATCTGCCCATTAAACACCACCAGGGTTGGTGCATAATAATCAAAAGGCAATTACCCCGCAGCCAGACGCTCGGAGCTCACCCCACTAAGCGTGAAGGTCAAACACATTCCATTAACCAGGGATCTGCTTGCTGAAAACCTGCAACTTGGGGTACGAAACCAGCACTTCTGGGGGGATTAATAACTGAAAGGGTTCCCAGAGCTGCTTCATTTACTTAGAGCAACACCAAAGGCCCGGGGTAAATACGGCGTTAAATCACGGCGCAAATTGCCTGCGCGCAGGAGCTCGAGCCACGTGCAGCTACCACGCTGTAGCAAATACATATCTATACTTTAAGTACACTTCTCACACTTTATAAAGATGCAGTGCCTTGTGCTAACTGGTTAGAGCTCGGAGTTACCAGGAATTTATGACCCGAGTGTACACATTTTGCCAGTTAATGCCGGATCACAAATCACTCTTTCAACTCAAAGACATTCGTTACACCCGGAGACGGCGACTGCTGTGGTTTTGTAATGGTTTCCCCTCTTGGATTGTTTATGAGTGGGGGTTTTTTTATGCTAGAATCTTCACTTGGACTTCTGCCAAAGGGTAAATATCTCTGTGAAACTCCGGGACAAACTGGCAGGTGTCACGAGCACGTTTCTCACCCAGGAGCAATGCACAAAGACAGGGCTGAAGCCCAAGCCCTATGAAGAACTTTGGGGGTATTCCAAAATATAAAGCAAGAAAAAAAAAGAACCTGAGGTCCCAAAGCTCTGGAAGAGCAGAGGCTCATTCTGCTGGGGTGATGTGCTGATTATTCTTGAGCTTGGAGCTTTGGTTGATAAACTCTTCTCCCAACCTTCCAACTTCTGTCAGCTTCTCACCCGCTGCTGGAAATTGAGAAGAGTAAATTGGTGGGAAAAAAAGGTTTAGATGGAACTTTCCATGTTCAAATGTGTGTCTGTTCCCTCTTGTCCTGGCACCACTGAAAAAAAGCCTGGTCCCATCCTCCTGACACCCCCTCTAAGTGTTTATAAGCATTGATCAGATCCCCCCCTCAGTCTTCTCCTCTCCAGACTAAAAAAACCCAACTCCCTCAGCCTTTCAGAAGAATGCTGCTGACTTCTGCTAATAAAACCAGACACAATTAACATCTGATCAGCTGATGAGCATCACCCGAGCTGGGTGAGCACAGCTCCTGAGTAAAGGGGAAAATCACCCTGGCTGTTACTGAGAGAAGCTGCAAGATATTCTGTTGGAATTACAGCCTCCAACACGAGCAATAACCCACTATTTTCCTGTCTAACAGAAGCAACTACTCTGATACCTTAAAGAATTTCTTTCCCCAAACCTCTGCCCTCCTCCATCTTCCCCCCTCATTCATTTTTTACTGGGAGATAGACCAAGGAGCTTCCTCATCCTGGGGAGGTGACACCGAGCTGCAGGATAAATTCATTCACAGCAAAAATAGATGTCATTTCATTACCTGAGTGACAGAAACCTACTCCCTGTTTACACCAGGACTGCTATTAAAGCAACTATTTGGGATCAATGCAACAAGGCAGCAGGATTTAAATCTTGCCTAGCAGCAAGGCAAAGGAACAGCTTCTCCAGACAGGTCAAACTCATAACACTTTGTTCCCTTAGCAGCAAAGACCAAAGCACAATCTCTTTGAAGTCCTCAGTAATGGATCTATATAAAGAAAAAATAAAGCTTTTAAAACTCCCCAGCTAGACCAGATTGCTGCTGCTTGAATTCCTGCTGGCACCACAGCACAGGTTACAGGCAGCTTTGGGGTGATGCCCTGTAAATGCCAGGTTCACCCACTGCAGGCTGTTCTCAACAGCTTTCTCCCTGCTAACAGAGCTCAGCCTGTTGCATCCCAAGCACAGCTCGGCCACTGGTCCCTCACACCCCCACGAGCTGGGTGATAAAACACCCCTGAGGGATTTCTGTCCCCAGGACATCGTGTCCCTGAGCTGTAAAAAATGGCCAGTGGTGTCCGTGCTGGCACAGAGGGCAAAAATTCTGGTGTTTGTTATCCTGGACCTGTCAGATGGAAAGTGTTTCCAGAGAAAACAAGCTACATTTTAATTATCAAAAACTCACTCTGTTTTTCACATGCCTCAGCTGGTTCACCTCATGTCCCCGAGCAGTGACACCCACGAGCTGCTGCACCCCCAGCCTCACTCGAGCACTCCCCACCTTAAAAACCCCCACTGCCATAGGTTTAATTAACAAAGCATCCTCCTAAGACACTTGGAAACCTAAAAGCTGCTTTTTGAGCACCCTCCCTCAATTCTTCCTGGTTTTTATATTGCTCCCCATCATCGACAGGGGCTTTTAGGAGCAGGCAGTTGCTGGGGAGATGCTCAAGGGTGCAAGGACTGGCACCATCTCTGACTCCTGTGCCATGGGTGCTTCAAAACACACACAAAACATTGCAACCAGAGCTATGGAAACAAGCTGGAAACCAGCAGCCAGTTGGGAATTCCGCTCCTGAAGGTGCTTTGGATTTTATAGCATAGTTGGGTTTGCCAAGGAGATGACACCAGGTAATTAGACTTGGTTGTCAAGGTCTTTTCCAATCTAAGCAAGCCCATGATTCTATTAGATATTGACTACCTACTTCCAGGATGCTGGGGAGGCCACTGCTCACTCCTCTCCTGGATCCCCATCCCTCTGTTTCCCAGGGCAGGGGCTGAGAAGCCTTCCCTTGGAGAGCAGATCTGCAGAGACAGAAGCATCTGCTGAGCTGGGACCAATAAGCTCAAGGAACCTTTGTCCCCACCTGGACTCCAGAGATGTTAAAAGTGATTTATTTATTTTTTTCCTTCCTTCCTTCCCCACAAATGCAATATCTGCTGGTTGGGGAAATGTATTAAATGAAATGGGAAAAAAAACCAAACAAACAAACAAACCAAAAATAAAGAATAAGAAGTCACATCTGGCAGAAATGTGTACCTGTCACTGCTGGAATTTGTCCTTAGGGTGACAAATGGTAAACGACTCCAGTGCCTGCTCTAAGCAGAAGGGAAACTGGCCCATAGATCATCTGCTCCTTTTGTCATCTTTTTATGAAGTGCTTTTCCTTAGCAAACCATTTCTGCACCAAAAGGGTATTTTCCTGCACTCTTCACACTGCACTGTCCCAAATCCCAGCAAGACCTGTCAGGAAAAAAAAAATCCCTAAGTATAAAGAGATAAACCAACCAAAGCCACACAAGCATTAAAGCAATCATGATATTTTCAAGTTCTCCAAACTATCTGTTGTTCTTTGTCTGATTTTAGGTCTAACCCCTGGCCTGCTGACACCAGGGTGGTTCTTGCTTCGTGTTGGGAGTTTGGGTCTCACACTTCCATTTAAAAATCCTTTTCTCCTGTAAAGAATCTCTGAAACTTTTGCTAATTATTGAAAACAAGATGCACTCACAGGTCCAGTTTGTGAGCTGAAGCAAACCTTGCTGTGTTTGTCCATCTCTCCAACTGCCCAGGCAGCTTGGAAAGCTGCACACAGCCACAGGGTCACTCCCCCACCCCACAGCATCAGACCACCACACAATTTCAGGGACCAGACCAAACCAGCAGCATTCTGGCCTCACAGGTCACTGAAAAAAATCTGCAGGTGAGCAAAGCCCAGGGACATGAGTGACATCCCCCCTGGTGCTCCTCACCCCTTCCCTTGCCACGCACCCTCCTGGATGCCCTTGACTCACACGCTCTAGGCCATGAGCTCAACACAGACCTGAAACAAGCCCCTGGGCCAGCTCAGGAAGACACAAGGGTGCATTTCTCCTTTGGTCTTCCCCTTCCCCCTTTATCTTCAAACCCTGAGGATTCCAGCAGCCTCCAAGCCCTTTGCCAGGCAGTATCTGCAGATCTCTGGCGTTGCACAACGGCAGCGAATCACTTCCCTGTGAACAGATCAAGGCAGCTTTAACACAGAGGCCAAAGCCTGCAGGAGATACCAGAGGATTCCTTTTCTAGGCTACAGTTTCTTTTTAAGACCCATCTTAAAACACCCCTGTCACATCTTACAGCCAGCAACCTTTAACTCTGCCAGCTCTTGACGATTCGAACCAAGGCGCAAACTGCTATGCCCTGGGACCACACCAGTACACAGCCCCAGTTTAACCCAGCCCTTTCCCACAGGAGCATCACTCCTGCTGTGCCCAGCCCCACAGAGCAGCCAGCACCCCCTGGCTCCCCACTTTGCCCCCAGGGTGATGGGACCTCTCCAAACACCCCAGTTGTCCTTCCCAGCCCATTTTACGCTCCAGCGCATAGCGTATGTTCCCCAGCATCAAGATCCCGATGCCCACTTGCACAGGCAAAGCACATGGGCAAAATATATTCACCCAAGCCACGGAGAGAGAAAGGCAGCAGAGGGAATTTCCAATTCAGAGCTCCCAGTGCAGCCCCCTAAGGAGATTTGGCTTTAGGAGAGCGGTGGTGACAGGAGGGAGTGACAGATGTCATCCTCACACAGCAGCAGCGCGGCGAGGTGCGAGGATGAAGGGTAGAGCTCCCCATCAGCAGATGGTGCAGATGTTCCCTCATCCATCTTCCACATGTTCCCACTCCAAGCCGAGCAGGTCTGAGCTGTGCCCCAGGTGAGGTCCCCACTCTTCACACACACAAGGCACGGAGAGGTGGGCACTAGAGCACGGCCCAGGACAGCATCTTGCCCTACCCATGGTGACCCCAGGGGTCACGCTGCCAGGTGAGGATGTTTCTCTCTGGTATTCACCCCCCCAGAAGCCAGAAGGAGAGGTCTCTGATCCTCAGCCCCACAGCTTCACCCATGGGCGAGATGGGAGATGGCACCCACCACCCCGAGGGTCAAGAACCACCTGCAGCCTCCTCCTTGCTCAGAGGGACACGAGACCACTCCCGAGCCATCCCCCCAGCCAGCAGTAAGCCAAGCCAGGAAACAAGGGACACAAAACCAGCTCAAGTGCCAAAAGCAGGGAGACCAACGTGAAGCCTCCTTCTCCTCACCAGGCGGGCGGTGAGGGAGTCGAGCGGCAGCGTAATCCGACTTTAATTGATGATGAGAACATCCATCTGGGTCCTGTCCAATCTGCTCGACTTAATTCCTCGTGCCTTCTCCACACGGATCGATTTTTGCATTGGGTTTATGAGGGGTAATTAATATTCATTCAGAATTAAGCAGAATAAGATTCCCAATGCATGAAGATGTTTATTATTTATTCATATTTAAGGCTTGTTAGATTAATCTATTTTAAATTACCACATGCTGCCAGGCACAATTATGATAATTTATTAGGATAATTTTGGTGGTTTATTTCCCTCTGCTGCAACCCTGCAGAAGGTGTAACACTGCTGCTTGAATGAATGCTCCTGGAGAGCAGCTCTTGTGCTGCTGCTAAGGGAGCTGCAGCACTAGGAAGGGCATCACAGAATTGGTTTGGCTGGAAGGGACCTTCAAGATCATGGAGTCCAACCCTTAACCCAGCACTGCCCGGGCACCACTGACCCCTGGCCCTCAGCACCACAGCTCCACGGGGGGCTTGGAAACCCCTCCAGAGGTCATGGGGACTCCCCCCCCCTGCCCTGGGCAGCCTGGGACAGCCCTGGACATCACATCTGAGGAACGTGGGGTGAGGGGCACATTCATTTGTGGAAAGACACTAGAAAAAATAAATAAATGAGAAAAAAATGTAAAGAAAAATCTATGATGACTTCTTCCTGAAGGTGCCAGATGACAAATTGCAGGAGCTGGCTGGGGCAGTTTAAGGTCACCATGTACAGCATGGCTACAGCCATCACTTGGTAACCTCCAGGCCCTCCCTTTGGCCACCAAAGAAACCCCTGAAGATCTTCCTGCCTCTGTTCCTGGGGTGTAAACAGCTCCTCCTGTGACTTTACAGGAGTGGTACTTACAGTGAGGGGGTAGGAACTTGGAAATAAAGTCTTCAGCTCCACGCTGTGGGAAAGACTTCACCTCGTTTCTGAAAGGGGAAAAAAAAAAGCAGCAAATTTATAGTTGTGTTTAAAAGCTGCAGTTACCATTATTACATTTAATTGATACCCTCAGGGGCTCAAAGCGAGACAGGCTTTTATGAAATTTAATTATTTTCCACCAGGGCTCACAAGGTAAAGGTGCAATTAGAGCAGCAAGGGCTGCTCCTTGCGCCCAGGGAGGGCCAGCTCCCCAAACAGCCCCACGCCAGCACCCACATCCCTGCCACGCAGGGGGCTTTGCCCCTGGGCAGCAGCTGCAGCGTGCCCCTGCTCTTTTAAGCCTTGGAAAATGAATGAAAAAATAAGAAAACAGAGCAGTTTGACTCGACAACAGACCAAAGCTCTGATACCCACCACGTGCCTAATGATTCCTCCTCCCCCCCCCAAAAGGCTGTACAGCATAAACACTTCTGAACTGAGCTGCTTCATCGGGGTCTCCTGAGAGTAAATGCAGCCACAAGAAAAAAAAAATAATAAAAAAACCCCAATTTTTTAATATAAAAAAGAAAAAAAGACCTCCTTTGAGTAAAACAAATGATTTTCTAACAAAGAATGTCCTGGGGCCAAAAAGACAATGTCGTGCTTTTGATGCTACACTCCTGTGCTTGAGATTAATGTGTTCACAGTTGAGATTTTACCCCAATTATAAATCTCCTGTAGCACGTCACAGAATATAATTCAGTCTTTTCTAATGGCAGGCTAAATTTTAGCTATTTTTTGACTGCTACTTTTCAGATACAGAGCTCAAAAGCAAGAGAACGTTATCATCACAGCATTCCTTTCATCAAAGATCTATTGTTTGAGTAGCACGTTTTTTGATAGCTACCAGCTATAAGCAAACAAAATTTGGGTGTTTCCATTTTTTCTGCCATTTAAATCAATCTTTGTTTCCTTTGATGAACGGGGATGGAAAATGCTGGTGCCACTGGAGCCACTCTGCCCCCAGGGACAAAGCTGACGACTAAACTTCAGCCGTGCTGACCATCTAAACTCAAAGCCATTCACCTTTGATCCTGCCAATGCCATGTGAACTCTGGAGTCTTTCCAGGACACTTGGGGGGGGGAATCATTTCATACCCAGGTTATGGTTCTCCGTTGCAGCACGACAGGGAGAGGCCAAGACCACCTGCATTTGCTGCATGCTGAGGCCCCATGTTTATAGCCAAATGACCAAAAACCAGAAGCAGCAAAAATGAGACCAGGGCAGAGCCAGTGGATGGCATCCTCGTGCTTCCCAGGTCCTCAGGCTTTGCCTGGGAATCAAAACCTCTGCTTTTAGCTCCTGGGTTTTGCCTCCGAGACGTTTGACCAAACAAATACAAACCCCATCCACTATTTTTGACACCCAGTAAGCTGTTATTTTAACCACAGTTTCCATAAACTACAAAAGCTGATACCGTTAGAGGCTCAAAAAATATACGACCTCATTAAAAAAACGCTGGCACTTGGAAAGATCTCGGGTGGCCAATCACGGCTTGGGGAGGGCTGTAATTTATAACTTTGATCCCCACAGCTAAACCATTTAATCTGATAATAAACATCAATCACCGAGTTTTATTGCGCCGTTTTGCAGCCTGAGCAGAAAACCTCGCTCTCGCCGACAAATTAGGCACCCCAAAGTGACTCTTGCAAATAAATACTGGCTTTAATATTCAGCAGGATAATTCCAGGGGATCCATTTTTTATTATTTTTTTTATTTAAGCACTACTGGAGCTTGGAGAAAGTTGGGAATGACAAAAGTACCGACCAAGGCAACTCAGGGCAGCGTTAACGGCGCCTGGCAAGCCGGAGCAGCTCGCGGACAACGCGTTCCTTGCTGTCTGCTCCAGTTGTCATCAGAAAGTTATTAAGTGCGTCCAGATATTCTGAGTGACCGCCCATAACTCACCATTAAAAACGATGTGAGATGTCATTATGTTCCCAGGCAGCCTCTTGCCTTGGCTCGAGGAACTAATCCACCTCCTACCACTCAATAGCCGGGGAAATGGAACGGCCGGGCGTAATCCATCGCGCCAGTGGATAACTGCCAGACAAAATAAATCAGATGGAGCCCATTAATATATAATGATGCCAAACTACCATTCATTCCGATACTCTTTCCAATCCAGAGAGCTATTTAAGAAGTAGCTGAAATAATGATTTTTCTTTTCCTTTTTTTTTCCATTGAGCAGCAGCAGCATCATCGCTCCAACGTTGGATTTTTGCGCTCGGCGGAACAAGGCCGTAAACCAATATTCTTCACAAATGATATATTCTAATGAGGCTAAATTACTTAGAAAACTTCCAGTCCGAGTAAAGATGGAAGATTAAGAACCTAAAGACTGCCCCAGCCTGCTTCACAAATATCTGGGAGCATCAAGCGCGGCGGCAGCAGCGAGAACGTTGAAATGTGCTGGTCACGCTCTTTTTAACGTCATTAGTTGGGTTTGTGCTTCAGAGAAGGCAAGCTACGTCTGAATTCTGTTGTCTGGGAGTTCTCTGAATAGAAGGGTGATCTTTAGTGGGGGGGGCAAGGTCATTTTTTATCTTCAAATAAGGGAAAAGGTAAATTTTGTCTTCAAAAGGTCATCTCACGTCTTCACTTCCCACTTCTGCCTTGCCCCCAGAAAAGACAAGACAAATGAAAGAGCAGAACATGGAACATTTGTCTCGAGTCAAGTACCAGGAAGGGCTGAAAGGGGCTTTTTATTTCAGGTTTTCAAACCAGCATTCACACAAAAGCCAGAGAAATCTGACCCAGCAGAAGCCATTCCCCACGTCCACCCAACACTTCCGAGATGACTCCAGCTGAGGCAGAGCTGGCGACCGGCCACGCGCTCCAGAGCTTGTCCATCGGGATGCGTGGACCCAAGAGGGAGCGTTGGCCGGGGTCAAAACTCCATCGATCAGCATGTATTGATCTGTCTTAATTATCTCCCCAGAGCACACTCAACTCCAAAGAGCTTTTCTTCCATGAAAAATGTGTCACCTTTGTTCCGAGCAAGGGAAATAGATGAAGGCACTTAAATTCAAGCCTTTTAGTCTCCCAACTCCACAAATACATTTTAGTTACTGATTACGAGTAGGGCAGCTACTCAAAGTGAACTTTCTGGTCGTCTCCTGAAAAACTCTCCAGTGTGTATATAAAATAGCTCCAACAGAGACTCACCTCAGCAATTTTGTAAGAGTTGCATTAAATCCAGACGGTGTTTTTCATCTCAGGATAGGGGGGGAAAAAAAAAATGCATATTAATCCACCAGCGAAGCAATGCACTGAGAATTTTAAACATTTCTGTCAGTATGGGTAAAGCCCAAATCCATTCTTTGCTAGATGAGCTACTGCATCATTTTGGTTCATTTGGAGGCCATTTGCTAACTTTATTAGGCAATATTCAGATGACGGATATCGAAAGGATATTCGCTGTAGGAACAGGCTTTGTTTCTGAAGACAGTAATTAGGTTAACCTCATGAATAAACCCTTTATATCAGCAGCCTGTACAAAGCAAAAGTCAAAAAATAAATGCAGGAGAAAATGAGAAAGAAAAAAAAAAACACAACAATTTGACACGGAGGGAAAAATGTACATCTGGGGATAGTGCTTTCCAAAGCATCCGTGTGTGACTAGAAATGGCACGGGATGTGATGTAGCCAAATGTGTGTAGGTCTAGTGTTATGGAAGGGATCATAATGGCATCGTGGGCATGTGAATATATGCAATTAATATCCTCAGATGTCTATATGCAATTATTAATGATCATTCTGTGGGTAAGGAAGAACCAGACATAGGTGGAAGCATCGCTTCCGAGCTTCCCCAGTCTCCTGGGCAGCCAGCAGTAGATTCATTCAGTGAATAGCTATCCTTTCACCCCAAAACTTCTGGTAGTTCCTCCACCTCTAGCAAGGTTACCTCCAAAACAAGTCCAAAAATGAAAGAACTCAAAGCAAAATCCAAGTAAGGNCCCCCTGAGTCTCCTCTTCTCCAGGCTGAGCAACCCCAGCTCCCCCAGCCTCTCCTCATCAGACTTTCCCTCCAGCCCCTTCCCCAGCCTCATCGCTCTTCTCCGGATCCGCTCCAGCACCTCAATATCTTGACATCTTACTACAGGCTGAGGACAGCAACACATTGACAACAAACTTGTACCCCACTCTACCCCAAGGGCCAACCCACACCTGCTATTGCCCTGAAAGTCCCCAACCAATTTCAGGACACAGAGCACCCTGTGACAAGCCACCTCTGCTGTTCCTCACACCTTTTAAGAGCCATTACCAAAGGTCATTTGCTTGTTGGCTTTCCCCTTCAGCAGAACAAAGCATTCTATTTCAGCACTAACAATGAGATATTTTTCCTGGAGTCAGCTTTAAAATAATGTTGACATTATAGCCAATACATTATATATCACTGTATTTATGTCACAATCTATTGGCATAAAAATAAATCAATCTAAATGCACAGCTCTTGTATTTAAATGAAGCCTGGCGATGCCGTATCTTTCCTTCAATGTTCACTCAGCTACTTATGGGTGTATCAATCACTTCTGACAGATTTCATACACTAAGATATCACCTCTAGTCTCACTACAAACTATTTTAAGTGAATTTTAGATACAAAGACCGAAAAAAATAAATAAATCTGCTTTTTGGAGCTCTTTTCTGCAGAGTAAATGTCACGAGGGAAGTTTTAATCTTGTATTCAAGGAGGTCAGGAAGGCAGGAGAGCAAGTGAAGGTCACCCCATCATCTGCTCCCCTTGAAGCAATGGCAAAACCAGACATGGTTTTAAAGATGGCTTAGGCAGGTTGGTTTACCCAGAAATAACAATTCCCCAGCACAAAATATACGTAGCTGAGGATATAAAATAATGTTAAACAAGAGATGTAATCATCACCTGCAGACATCCAACTGCTCTGCAACTCTAGTAGAATTTTCCAGTAGAATTCTCTTTTTTCAAGTCCTTAACTCTTCAGCATCAACTCAGTTACACACGTAGTTAAGTGATGGGTTTTTTCCATCCCTTTGCAGCAGCCACACTTCCCTTACCTTCACCTGAAGCTGCCAGTTGCGTTCGGTCGTCGTTCCAGGCGACGGCAGCGCCGCGCTCTCCGAGGGGCCGAGGTTAACGGCTGCTCTACAGCAAGAGACAGAGCTCAGCAAACATGTAAACAAGGCAATTAATTAAGATACTACAGTAACGTAGATTTTAATAATTGGAGGAGCAGCCTGGTGTTTACAGAGCTGCAGATGCTACATAAAAACACCAGGAAGAGCGGAGGCGGCTTGTTCGGAGGAAACAGAATGGGAATTATTTCCTTCCTTCTGTTTGCTGGAAGGCTCCACCTTTGGCTTGCAGAACAAAGGGATTTCAAGTCTAAATCCACAGATATCCTAAGACAGATGCAGAGGTTTTTCTCCAAAGGTCAGCACCCAGCTGTAACCTCTCCAGTGGCACCTTTCCAGCTGGACCAAAGCTGCCCCACAACACGCACCCCAAAGATCTCTCACAATCATAGAATGGGGGGGGTTGGAAGGGACTTCTGGAGATCATTGAGTCCAACCCCTGCCAGAGCAGGGGCACCCAGGGCAGCCCACACAGGAACAGAGCCAGGGGGGGCTGGAAAGGCTCCAGAGCAGGAGACTCCACAACCTCTCTGGGCAGCCTGGGCCAGGCTCTGTCCCTCTCACAGGGAAGTTTTTCCTCATGTTGAGGTGGAACTTCCCATGTTTCCCCTTGTGCCCATCACCTCTCATCCCATCCCAGGGCACCACTGAACAGAGTAACACTCTGGTCTCCAACACTATTCCCAGGCCAGTGCTCTAAGCAACATGGACTGAATCACTCCTAAGGAAAAGGAGAAGCCCAAGAATTTACCCAGCGTGGAAACAAATTCAAATGAAGAGAACTGAGGAGTCTGGGGAATAGAAACACCTGGCTGGACCAAGACCCCATGCAGCAACTTCTCCATCCTGCTGCAACCTACCAAGGCTGTTAGCAACAGGATGAGCTCCTGGTAGAGATGAACACACACCACTTCTGGATGGAGGACACAAATTAGGTCTTAAGACTGTGAAATACGAGGAGTTTTTTGACCCTCCTTTTCCATCCACTCACAAGGATGGGATTTTTGGGGCAAGAGAGTTGGTTTTAATTAACTTTGCTTTGTGTAAATGAAGCATGACCACAGGGGTCACTCCAGCTACAACTTAAACCTCCATCACTTTATGCAACTTCAAGCTTCTCAAAACACACCCCATTAGGGTCAAGAGGATTTTGGCTGAGGATGCAAACGCTGCCAGTCAACAGCTCCAGTTTGGGGACAGTTTGGTGTCACCCATCCCAGGAACCAGAGGCCACAGCCGTTAGGTGGGATGGCAGCAGCTTTGCTTAGCTCTGCCCTGGGCTGGATGGGAGTTAACCAGCATCTCCACCACATCACCCAGGAACAGGCACTGAAGGCAACTGCAGCAGGGTCTGAGCAGCAAACCAGGGGAGCCTCAGGCAGGGGACACAGCTGGGCCAGTACTTCAGAAGGTCAGAGAGAGGTTTACGGTCACTGGAGCAGGAGGAGGTGATCTCCAGAGGTGCCAACCTCAACCATTCTGTGATTCAACTTTAAAAAGGCAAGTTTGGCCACTTAATTACCTTACCCTGTTGAGAGAAGAAACAAAAGAGACCTCTTCCTGCTGAAGACTGTTGGGATTAATGTTTGACTTTGAAAACCAGCCTCCAAAGTCAGGTAAGCCAGTGATGGAAATGAACGACAGCAGCTGCAGCCTTGACATAAGACTTTTTATGCCAATACTGAACTCATTTCTTGCACATTAACGTTGCAGTGCTGACCTCTAGTGACAGATCACCCAGAGAACAGGAGCATTTGTTGGGATAAACCTCACTTCTCACCTTTTCCCTCCTGATTTCATCCACCAGTCCAGATCCTTCTCCTCTACCTTTGGAGGGGGAGCAGCCCCCAGCAAACCCGGGCACTCAGTCTGGGATAATCTGCACCCTCATCACACAAAACAGTTTTTCAAAGGCTCAAAATATGAAGAGATGTGATGAGGTAGAAGCCCAAGGCTGAGAGAGATGCTCCAGGGGGGGTCATGCTGTTGATTTACAACAGAAGGCAAAATCAAACAGGGCCTGACATGAGTGTAAAACAATCATCCCAGGTAAATTCAGAGGTGCTCACCAGAACGTGCACGTCATCAATCCTGCCAGGAGAAAACTCTTCAACAGTTGCAGCTCAGGTGAGCACAAGGAGGTGGTGAAGCTCCCCCCTAAAGTAAGAATGAAAAGACATTCAGTCATTTCTTGGTTTGATCCTTGTGCTCCCCAGAACAAGGTGCCTGCTACTGAACTCCTCCTTGGCTGGGAGATTCAGCTGTGTATTGGGGACAAAGAGAAACAAAAATGTTATTTATACACATTATGTTAATATCAGCTAACAGGGCTGAGGACACCAGCAAGCAGAAAACCATCTCCTCCCCACTGCCTCACCCCTCCTGCAGCTGCCCATCAACTCTGCTCTTCCTCCCTGGGCTCCATCAGCACCTTCTGCTGCCAGCCAGGGTAAGTCAGACTCTGAAGAGACAGCTTTTCCCTTCTGGGCAGGAAGGGTCCAGCTCAGAAACCTTCTGTTCTCTTCACAAAGGCAGCTCAATGAAGTGGTGAAGCTGGTGCTCAGAGGAACAGGGAGCATCTGATTTCTTCCCTCCCACACCAAACCCAGTTACGTGCTGTTAAAATAGAGTGGGCACAGTGGAAGAGGAACAAGCTTTGACTAGCTGTACAAAACTTAACATGCAACAATCTCTCAGGACCCTGGACTGGTACCATTGCAAAAACATAACTGGAGTTGTCCCTGGAAAGAGCTTGCTGCTTCCAAACACATCTTTGAGCTACAGGCAACTGCAGACCAGTTACTGCCCACCATGTTGGGGTCATAGCCCTTATTTCAAGCCAGCTTGGAGCAGTGACTATTCAGAGGAAGGAAGGTGAGTAGGACAACAGGAGCTGCCAACCACAGGCAATGAAGTGGACACTACAAGAGGAATTGTCTGAGAGGCTGATGACAAGTGATGGAGCCGGGATGCTGCCTGACCACAAAGTGATGGAGCCAGGACATTGCTTGACCACATCCACATGGGCATCAGGATCTAAAGAAAGATGAAAAGCAGTCATGGTATAGACCTGAGAAGCTGCAGAGACACAGCAGCAGAAAGCAAGCTTAGAAAATGCCAAGAAACAGAGTCCAGTTTGTTCATAACTTCCTCCCAATGCCCAGCTTTAAGGAATGTGGAAAAAACCCCCACCCACCACCACAAAAACAAACAAAACCCCAACCATTATTTCTTTGAATTTTGGGGTTTGTTTTCCAAGTCATCTCTGTGACAGCTGCAATGGCTTCTCCCAGCAGGTCAAAGCAGATGGCCAGGACACACTCACTGCTCCAGCTCCCCAGTTTTACACTGGCACAGGCAGAGCCCAGGCTGAACAACTCTGACTTCTTTTATAAACATTTTCCCCTTATTTAAATAAACCAAAATCCAAAGCCTTCACTTCAGATGTTGCAGATCCCCTCCATCAGAAGGCTGGGCAGAAGTGCAGTTGCTTTCTCCTCACCTGAGCGTGGTGTAACCACAGTAACAGGGGCAAACTCCACCAGGGAATGCAGATGAAGCCACCGAGTCAGCCAAGGCTGCTCCTGCTTCTTTCTCTAACATGGAGCAGACGGAGCCTTGGCCATGAGACAGAGCAGCTTGACTTTCCAATCTGTTGATTCAAATTCAGCTGAGGTTGGTAACAACTGAAACCCACCCCTCCCAGCAGCTGTTCAGAAGGCCACACCAGCAGGTTTCAGCACAGTTCCTCCCAGGTAATGCCAAACAAAACCATTCCTCCTCTCTTGCTCTGGGGTCACCTCAAAACCAGGCTTCTTGGAATGTTCAGGATGAAGGAAAGTTCACTTAGCATTGCCATTATAAAACTTCCAGGGTCCTGGAGGAGAAGCAGCTCTTTCATAATTACTCTCCTTATGGCACAAAGGCTTTGTTTCCCAGCTGGGAGAAGTCACCCTGACACGAGTCACTATTGTAGAAAGGAGAAAGCAAGTGAGACCAACACCCAGTCAACTGAAAGGAACTTTGGGGTGGTCAGGGCTCTGAGCACCCTGCTCTGGTTGCAGATGTCCCTGCTCCCTGCAGCAGGGTTGGACTGGATGAGCTTGAAAGGTCCCTGTATTTAAAACCAAAAAGCCAGGAAAGCCCTGCGGATAGCAGCTGCTAGGGGGAATAAAAGAAAAAAAAGGCAGTCTTTGGAAGATAAGCAGCTTTCAGCTCAAGCCATTCCAAGTTCATTGCCAACAGGACTTTGCCAAACTGCTCTCCAGCAACCCATGCTCACCAGTCCCTCCCCGAGTCAAGGCAGGCAGCCTGCTGGCTGCTGGCCTCACCCCCTCCCCCAGCAATCACAACCACATCTCCTCTCTCCAAACCAAACTGCAGTTCAGAGTTCAGAGATCCCCTTTCCTCATTTTTCTCTTGAGGATCAACCCAAACCTATGAAGTATGCACTGAAAGTTGGAAGGACAAACAGCATCACGACTTCAACGCAGGGCTGGGAGCAAAAGGGCTGGTGGTGGAAAGAGGAGAGCTCCACCCTACCAGAGATTTAATTACTAGAGGAATAGGAGGCAAGGGAACAAAAGGAATCCCAGCATGGTGGGGGTTGGAAGGGACCTCTGGAGATCATCTGGTCCAGCAGGGTCCCCCAGGGCAGGGGGGCCAGGATGATGTCCAGGTGGGTGCAGCCAGATGGCTCCCGTGCTCCACATCCCCAGCTTGAAAAGCAAAGATGGGAAATCTCTGGGCTGAAATCCCTCCAGAAGGGAAAGGTGGAGGAGTTTGGAGCTGTGCTGAGCAGGGAAGTCCCACCAGCAGCAGAAGGTCACCACAGTACTTTAGGAAGATGCTGAAGGGTACAGAGAATTGAGGAACTGAAATTGAAGTTTCAACAAGATGTTAAGGTCACAGTCACCGTGAGGTCACAGGCAAAATGCTGACCTTGGGGTAAGAGCAGAAGAATTACCTACAACCATGGCACGTCAGGAATTATGAGGAGAAATAGGTGGCTGAAAGAGCTGAAGAGCAACAGAAGAACAGAAATCTAAATCCTTTTCTCCCTAATACATCAAAAAAAATGCATCAAGCCATCAGTGTGGGGGGAACTGGGGGAAACTGTGCCTTGGGAACCTCAAAGATACACTTCCCCAGAAACTATTTCTCAAGGGAAAGGAGAAGTCTTGTTTAAAACCAAACCAAACATTTCCAGTGTCTCTAACCAAAGGCAACAACCCATCGCCGAACAGAGTTAAGAGCCAACATCCTTTAAAGCTTTTTTAATTATTATTATTAAAAAAGACTCAGAATTCACAACTCTCTAAGGAAATAGAGACCACCTTGCAGCAACCAGTCTCAGAGCCAAGAAGCATCTGGTTCTGAGGGAGAGAGCACCAGTAAAAACCATCACAGGTCAGCGTAGAGCGTCCCCTTCAGCAGCGAGCTCAGCACAGCTCACACCCTGCTGCTTGATTTTCCTGAATTGCTCCTTGGAAGGCAGAGCTATTAACCAAAATAGTCCTGGCTTAGTCTTTCAGAAAGATGATCTTAAGTCTTTCAAGAAGATCAAAATCTTTGCTGAAAAGTATCTTTATAAAAACAAATAAAGACTGAGTCCCACGAGGTCTACTTCAATTACCACAGGCAAAAGCAAAATCCAATATTACAGGCATATTGCAACATTTTTATTCTTCCAAACCATTTGCTCTGCACTCAAACCACTTGTGAAAGGCTCTGGTGCATCCCGTGGCACACGAGGACTCACCCCCATGTGCTTGAGCCTCCAGAGCAGCTCTTCCTTTGGTGCTGCAGAAAGCCAGATGCTGCTGCCTTTCCAAGCCACATCAGCTTCGTTTAGGAGGAGTTTGTCCAATTATAACACTGAGCCTTTGACACTAATAAAAAACAAAAGAAAAATACACTCTGCAGGAGTATCTTGCTATTCAGCAACAAGCTTTCACTGAAATGAGGGGAAAATGTTGCATTTCATTATGAAATTCAGCATTTTTTCCACTGAGCACCAAACTTGGGTTCTTGCATTTAACTCTCTTCATCATTTTTCCATCCCAGTCTCTAAAAAATAGACTACTTCTCACATTAATCAGGACTTCAGTGAAGTTTATTGCTAAGCCTGTGATCTGGTGTTCAATTCCAGGGCTAGCACTCTTTAAACAGCAACACTGGAACAGTGGAGTTCAGTTTCCTCTCAGATATTTCCTTGATAGTCCTTCCTTCTTTTCCCCCCCATAAGAAAAACGAAACAGACCTTTCCCAACGTGTCCAAGTGGAGAGGCTCCATAACCCACATCACAGCAACCTGATTCCTGAGACAAAGCTCTCGTGTTTCAGACGTCGCCGAGGAGCCAGAAGAGCCCAGGTTGACTGTTGTCAACTGCTGCTCACTGAGCAGCTCAGACAGGAGGGTGCAAAACGTAGCTGAGGGGTTCAAGTGAGCAGCCAGCTGGTTCTCCATCGGTACCCGTGGTGTGTGCACGTGGGGGGAGTTTAAGCCAAGTATTTTAGAACTAGGATCTAGGTCTGCAGAGAAGCAGGGTGAATCATTCTGCTTTTGCCAGGGTGGTTGGCAGCACTGGAAAGAAACTGTGTGTACCAGGAGCTTCAGAGTATTGCTGCTTGGGGAAGTCGGGCAGGACGTTATTTCAACACGCTCCTGTGTGCCATTGTTGATAAATAGGAAGAGTAATTATCTGGTAGCTGCAAAAAAAACACATTACATGAAGAAATCCTGCATCATCATAAGCTCCCTCATCTTATTTGGTTCACCCTTGATTCGTTTTCATTTTCTTCATTAGATTTTTAATTACCATTGCTGAGACTTCATTGTGGAGGAGCAGGCATTTAGCATTTCAACCCGAGGCTGATTTGCTGGCTGTCAGAAACAGTAAACTGAGTTCTACCAATAAACATCTCACCCTTCTATGTGGAGTTGTTAAACCCCCTCTGCTTTCAGTACTAATACCTGAGCTCCTAGTTTGGAGAGGTATTTATTCCTGCAACTAAAGTCATCAGCTTTTGGCTGTAATTTAGCCAAGTCATCTTCATTCTGCCGTCTGAGCCGCTCTTGTTCTTCTGCTCTGGAAAAGAAAATTGGGTTAAGATATTCACAGTGAGCAGTGTAAGCCCAGGGAACATCACTGGTGTACAGGGGCTTATTTTTTAATAGCTGGAAAATGCCTGTCACGTTTATAGAGGGCTGCTGGATAAAAGAGACTAAGCTGTGGCTGGATTACTCCAGTTCAGGGTAAAGAAAGAGTGAGGCTGTTTTCTGCAGTTTCCTTTTATTCAGAGATTGCACGACTTGGGTAGAAAGATAAACCTTGCCATTTGCACAGATTACAAGGTGCTTGGTGAGCTTTTGTAACAGTATTTACTATCTTTTTATTAAACAAGCTTTCACTCCTTAAAAAGAAAAGATTACAGTACAAAAAGACTTGTCAAAAATGCAAATAAAAGGCTGCTCAGCAGCCTTGAGAATTAACATCTGTCTCCTACAAGAGTCCACATTGGACCAGAGCATCATTGGCTCTTTTTCAGTGGAAGTCCAAAGAGAAACTAAAGAGCTCTCGACACACTTGGCTGAAGACAGTGGTTTGCATTAAGACAGTGACCAAGGTAGTGACAGTGACCCATTCCCACACCCTGCAAGGCAAAGAGCCCCAGCACAGAGCATCAAATGCCATCAGTGCCACCCCCACCGCACGTAAAAGGTGCTTTATATTCATCTGGATCTTGGGGGGACCACGTCTGCCTGGGGTCACGGAGTCCCCTCGCCCGTGACAGAGCTCAAGCACAAGGCAAAACATCACAAACCCCCTCTGTGCAAAGTGAGAGATGGTTTGGCATTAGTTAAACTGGTTACAAAGCATGGAACGTAGGAAATCCCCAGTGTTAGTGGCTTTTCCAAAGGACTACTGCAGGGCGAGCAAACTAAACACCACTAGAATTCTTCCAGTTGAAATGATGTCCATTCAAATGCTCCCCACTTCTGGATGATATTTGCTATTCAAATTTCTTTTCTGAAAGACATATTGTTAATACAAATTACTGTACATGTTGTTCTAAGGCACCATATCCCCCAGCACGCCCCAACACAAAGCCAGCTTTCCCAGGAAGTGTTAACACGCAGCCCACCAGGGCCAGGCAGGCTGAAAAGCAGCTCTCTGTGGACACAATTGCTTTGTTCCAAAGTTTTTGAAAGGTTTTTTTGGTGATTTTGCTTGCTTTTGTATTAAAAACCAGCTGTAGCCTTCTGGCTCAAGGATGAGACTGAGCCAGCACGCTCAGCAAGGCTGGGAGGTTTTTGTTCCTTTGGACCTTCCTTGAGATTGTTGTATAAAAAGCACAGAAATGAGGACAAGAAACGAAGCCATGTTGAACCCAAGTCACCTGGCTAGACCTTGCTGATGGGTATTCTGTTTTTTTCGTTGCTAATTATCATCAGACAGACAGAGTCCAGGTTTAGAGACATTCAAGAGTCCATTTGTAAGAGATTTCTTGTTAGCACAGCAACATTCTGGAACAAACTTCTATAGATAAGCTGTGGGATGTAGAAGATCTGCAGGAGAACTGCAGTTACCCATCTAAAGGTGACAAATTCCCACAACATTACAGCCAAGTGGACTTCAAGATGTGAAGAGACTCGCTGAGCTGAATTAGGTCAGAACAGAAAGCATTTCAAAAGGAAGAATAAAGCTGTGGTGGTCACCTCCAAGCAGCCTGAACTCTCTGGATGTTATTCTGAGAGCTGTGACTGGCTGCACGTTGAACCTTTCACACAACAGACACTAAACTATGACCTGAGTCATGGAACTCACATCTTGTGCCCTCTCCCACAGTTCTCACTCAAAATCCCACCAAAGCAAATCCACCTTGGAGGAGCAGAACCTCGGATTTCTTAGATTTGTTCTGCCCTTAAGCAAAGTAAACATTTGCTTTAAATATGTTTAAAGCAAAGAATAAATTAACCAAGACTTCAGCCCCACTGATGTTACATTCTCCAAAGGACACATTTTAATCCTCTTAGGAAGAGGTAAGAGTTTTCTGAGAAGATTGAATGAGGGATAAAGCTCTCAGAGTGCAAACTGCAGCAAGGGGAAATGCAGTGGCTGAGAACTCGGGGGGTCCCAACAGCAGGTGACCAAAACCTCCACATTTGATCACACACTGCTCTTAAAAGTCAAGAGCACCTGATTCCAGCCATTAGGGACATGGCAAGGGACCCTTAACAAGTCACCTATGTTTTGGCAAGACCAAAGAAGAGAATTTTTTAAGTTACTATTCTGAGAGGCATCGTTGGCCTTATTTTCTGCAGGGGAAAGCAGGGCATACAAGTCTCCTACAGAATGAAATTTGCTTAAAGTCAAAAGCTGCTTATTTTGACAATCTCTGCCCCAAGCCAAGCTCAA
>VWZY01006688.1:0-10608 GCA_013399075.1 Chloroceryle aenea | reverse complement strand
TTTTTTCTTTTCTTTTTTCATTGCTTATAGTCCCAGTGAACCTCTTTCTAAACATAAATGACCTTTCTCTAAATCCTATGATAAATGAAGACATAGTCCAAGTAGACAATGTCCACAGATCTTCCCTCATCCACTAGGCAGGTCATCTTGTTATAAAAGGAGATCAGGTTAGTCAGGCAGGATCTGCCTTTCATAAACCAATGTTGACTGGACCTGATCACCTAGTTGTCTTGTATGTGCTGGCACTCGGGGTGACCTGCTTCATAACCTTCCCTGGCACTGAGGTCAGACTGACAGGTCTGTAGTTCCCAGGATAATCCTTTCAGCCCTTCTTGTAGATCACATTTATTAGCTTCCAGTCAACTGGGAGCTCCCCAGTTAACCAGGACTGTTGAATAATGGAGAGTGACTTGGTGAGCACTTGTGCCAGCTCCTTTAGTACCCTTGGGTGGATCCCATCTGGTCCCCTAGACTTGTGCACATCTATGCAGCACAGTAGGTCACTGTTCATTTCTTCCCAGATTCCGGGGGCTGCATTCTACTCCCCATCCCCATTCAGGGATCTAATCTGGTCGGTAGCAACTGGCATTGCTGACAAAAACTGAGGCAGAGTGGGCACTTGGAAGTTCTGATGTTCAGAGGCAACCTCCTGTGTTTTGGTGGATACCCACTGTGTTCAGTGCTGTCACTGGACAAATACAAAATACACGTGTTCAACTCGGTGTCCACTACAACCCCACTTTATCACAGAGATGCTTTCCATATTGGTGACCCCCAATACATATTGGTGTGTGTGATTCTTCCTCCTCAAGCACAGGAGTTTGCAATTCCCCTTAATGAACTGCATGAGGTTTCAGTGGGTCCATTTCTCCAGCCTGTCAAAGTCTCTCTGGATGGCAGCACTACCTTCTGGTGTATCAGCCACTCCTCCCAATTTCATGTCCTCATCACATTTGCTGAGGGTACACTCTGTCCCATCATCCAGATCATTAAAAGGGCTACTTACAGTATTGACCCCTGAGGTACACTGACAGTTACTGGTTTCCAACTAGACTTCTTGCCACTGATCATCACCCATGGTTCCAGCTGTTCAGCCAGTTTTCATTCAACCTCACTGTGTGCTCATTCAGCCCATACTTCATCAGTTTGCCTATGAGAGTTTGTCAAAAACCTTCATGAAGCCTTGGTAGACAATGTCTGCTTTTCTACCCTCATCTACCAAGCCAATAATTTAATCATAGGGATTCATCAAGTTAGAGGTGGATGCTACCTGCACCTGTAATGCTGTTGGTGTCTGTAGATCTTCAAGATGCTGCGTAACAGATGAGATCCTGCTCATCTCCATTCTTTGTCTCTGATCCTGGGCAACCTCCTCACTTCACCCCATAACTACTTCACTTAGTGACACAGCATGCCTCCTGCAGGAGAGAAGTTCCTCTCCTCCCCTCCCCTCCTCTCCCTTCCCACTTTGTTTCTCTTTTCTTCGCTTCTTTAATTTTGTTTTATGTGATTTCATTTCATGAAGTTAATATTTTCTGGTAAGCAGTTGATTTCTGTTTCCCAAATATATTTAAAGAACTATAGTGCATTGTAACTATTCAATAGTTACATACATAGTACTGTCTGAAATAGACAATCATTGCAATTACAGAAATCATGTGTAGAAATATTCTAAACATGTTCCCAAAACCTAGACCAGAATGTAGATTGAGTACTACACTGTGAGTCATTAAGTTACTTCGCTGTTAATATCCTTAGGAAGAAAATGAATGACTATGACACTGTTGTCTCTGCAGCTGATCAGTTTTGCTTTTAATGTGTACTGATGTCAACCAGTTGCAAGAAAGTGAAGGACAACACAAAGACCAGATGCCAAACAATTTGCACTCCCTGTAGTGAGGCAATTATTCCCTTGGAGGCTCTTACCATCATTACAGCGTGAAGTCTGCACAAGCTTCAAGTGTACTTACCGCTTTCTACTGCATTACTGGCACTGTAGTTAATACTATTGATACAAATTAGAGAGGAAGAGGGCTGAAACAAGTCTGTATTACAGACTTGGAAATTAACAGATAACCCTGCAAATGTTGAATTCCCAGCTCTGTGAAAAGTTGCAATTTCACAAAAGCAAATATATTCCTATGGCGAAGGGGGGGAATATATATGTCAAATTGTTTCATATTAAAATAACCAACACTCGGAAGAAAAATCTTGTTCAAGACGTGCAAAATTATACTTGAAGATCACAATATTTAATGAGGAAAACATGATCCTCTGGAAGGAAATAATGCAATTCTGAATTTGACAAGCATTTCAGAAGGTAGATCACTTTATTCTCACTGCTTTCTTGCTGAACTGTAGTCAGTATGGCACCTTAACAATTACAATTTATACCTTTATGTTTGAGAGTACAAATATAGGAAGGTCTTCACATCTCTGGTCTGAACATGATACCCACTTAGTCACAAAGGCATATTCCTGGGAGATGATTATGAATAGATGACACTGAATAGATGACACCAAACAGCAGAATGTGATGAACTGTTGCTGAGATTACTATTTATCATGAAAGAAAAATACAAGTATTTTGGTAAGTGTGCTTAATTTATGAAGTTCACAATCAAAGACAATTTATTTTTTAATAATTTCCTTTTTTTCCTTACTTTTTAATCAGCAAACACTATGTGAGTTAATGCAATTTATTTACTTGTGTACTAGTCTGGATTCCTACACTTTTGAGAAGCTGGAGTCTATAAGCTTTTTCTTTCATTTTTGTTTTAATCCAGTACAGATTACATTGTTTATCAGTTCAGAAAGGATACTTAATATGCATGCGACACCTCATCATTTTACATGTAAATGTGTGCTTAGACAAGCAGCTGTCCATATTTTCTGTTCAATTAAGCTCACATAACACATATGTGCACATGACTTTAGTGGCTTCAGTGACAGAAATGTAGCAGTAAAAAATATTTCACTTACTGTATGATAAAGATGTATTCTTGTCAATAAATATTTGCAAAGACTTGGTAGGCACAACTTTAAACAATGCCTGGTTGAATATGAGACTATATTTCTTAATTTTTCCAATTTCTTTTGAGTGTACTTCAGCTTTAACATAAGCATTGACTCACTTAAGTGCCTGAATTTACAGAAGCAATATCATGGTTGTTGAATTTTGTCTCAACAGCCCATCCTCCATAAAAACAGACCGGGGTTGTCACTCAAGGCAATGGATGTTGCTAAACCCTACTCCAGTAGTGAACATGCTGTCTGCACAATGACTGAAAGAACAGTTACTTACTATCCCAATATTTAGGGCACTGAAAGTAGAAGCATGAAATGAAATTCATGACCCCTCTAGCATCTGTCCAATGATTTTTTTTTTTCCCCAGAAATGAGAGAAGCAAATCTAGAGAGTGCTAGAGTGTGGCAGTCAGTGTAAAAGTATAAACAGAAATATTTAAGCCTGAGATAATAAATCCTGTGCAACTGAAACTGTGTAGGTTCTGGACCTGCATTACTACCTCTGTGACAATCTGATGATTTCACTGGGGAAACAGGGCTGCATCTGAGCAGAAAACACTGTTGCTTACAGTGATTTGATTATTCTAAACAATATTCAATTCAAAGAACCAATAATTCAAATATTGGATAAAGAAAAAAACAACCCAAAACAAATAAACCTGTTACTGTTCTCCACTGAATGCTAGAGTCATGTCTGGTGAAAGCCTGTTTTCTACATGAAACAAGAGTCATGTCTGCTGAAAGCCTGTTTTCTACAATGCAATTTGGAGATCTTTGTCAAGTATCACTTCATATAATTCATTGTCTAGATTCTCAAAGATTGATATTTCTGCTCAATATCTGATGCAATATACTCCAAAACATATTGAAAAAGAATTCTCTTCTACTTGTCTTTCTCAAACATTTAAACTAATATTTTCCTTTGCTGTATTCCATATTTATTCAATGAATCCTCTTACCTTTTGGGTTTTTTCCCCCAACAATCACACCCTCACAATGCTAAACCACTGTAATTTCATAAACTGGGAACACTCTAAAATATAGAATAATTTAGTTCCTAAATTATACATGACCATTACAAGAGGATTAAGGGAGAAAGTGAAGGCTCTTAAATGCTCAGCAAAGAGTCACATGAAGTCACAATACACGTGTAGCAGTATGGGGAAAGTACATCAAGACAGATGTACCAATCTTCTTTATGCAATCCAATCAGAGAAAGGTAGTTCCCCAGGACAGTGCAGTACCACTATGAAAAATAATGAAAAACATTTTTATCTGACACATCATCAGCAATTCTTTACAAAATATTGATTCATGCTTATAGTATTTTATATAATTTTGCTTAATCATAACTGTCTTTGAATCATTTGCTATTAACCCATCTTATTTTAAAACAGAAAAATCTATAAATAAAATATCAGTATGTCTGCAAAATAATCTCTAGCTAAGCTAAACAACAGCTAATAGTTTTCTTCTGTATAAAAGAATATACAAGTAAAAGAGGCTCTTCACTGTATCATCCAGTACTCTCCTCTGTAAAAAGCTAAGAATATGGAAACCAGAGAGTGCTGGGAGATACGTGGGGGAGTTTCACCTCGTCTGAAATAGAATAATACTCCTAGGGAGATGTAGAATATAGCATATGATAGAAATGCAGGCAGATAACACCTTTCTTCCTTATTCCTCCTTTCACCTACTGTACATAACATTTAAGGACTTAACAAAATAAAAATAACTTAGGAATCAATTTTTTCTAGTTACTTAGATCAGCAATTTACTGGTAAAAAATTAAAGCTTACTTGTAGCCTACAAATTAACATTTGTTTCTTACTCTGTGAGAGTGTGCAAAAGCCCTCTTTGTGCTCAATTTTTCCAACATCAAGTCACATTAGATGTGTCTTTAAGGTTTGACTTCTATGGGATACATAGTGTCTCTGCTTGTACTCTGAAAAGGAGTAAAATACCTTTAAAAAAGGACCAGGAATGGAGCTTGCAATGAACACCTCATTATCCACAGTATGTTTTGATCAGTTCAGCTAGCTGTTACATTTAAGTTTACTCTCACCTGTGATTGATGCATCAATTATTTTCTATCTCATTTCTGGTATTTTGTTTCTACACTTTGAAGCCATCATGCTGAAGATAGTTTATTCCAAATTTTTTCTGTAAAATATGGACCATGTTTGTCTTCCTCTATACTCCATAATACTCCAGAATTTTGTAGAATAGAAAGAAGGTGGGAATGGTGTGGATATGAGTCAATATATGTCTCTTGATCTCTGTGTTGAGGATATATTTCAGGTCCTCTTTTAATTGATATTAGAGACATATCCATCAAGTCTGATGTTACTGGGCTTGCAGTATCTCCTGGCAGGAGCTAGGACTTTAATTTCCCATTGGCTTGCATGACAGCTGAGATTATCCTGCAAGTATTGATGTTATCATGTCTTTATAAATCAGCAGATTTTTTTGCCTTGGTAATAATATCCTTCCTAATATTTAACTATTTGTTATTCTTTTCCAATGAAAATTACATGAATTAGCAAGTATTTCATAATCTAGCATAGTTAGATATCTCGGCTGTCAACTTTTTGTCTGACTTCCAAGATTACTGGTAAGAAGCATTTGCAAGAAACATGTTCATGCTTTTAATTAGTGTTTACACCACAATGAGCTTAATACATTGCTCTGTCTTAGTATGATTGCCAAAAATCTCTCCACCAGAGCAATATTCTGTAATTGCAGTTGTACAGACAAGAAAAGAGAAAATGTTCTCATTTTAGGGGAATTAAACTGATACAATATTTTAGAGTTGCTAAGTATATTGAATAATGTATTCATGTGGAAATAAATTAACACTGAAGTCTTTATGACAGGTCTGCTTACAGATAAAATATCACCTACATGCTTGAAGTCTAGACATCACTGAGGCTGAAACGCTAAGTACTTTTCCAGAAATGCAGACTACTAGTCTCTGATGTGGATGGTAAACCCAAATACTTTTTGCCTAGTGATTAACTTAATTGATATGATACATTGTAAGTTAAAACTACTTGCTTTGGGAAAACTTACAGAACTAAACAAAACATGCAAATAAAACCTTTACACTACACAAAGTGTTGAAGAAAAACAACAAAACAATCAAAATCTATCATTTCCTTCACCTTTAATGAAAATAAATATATGATTTGGTGGAAATCATAAAGAGATTTATTTAAATAGGAAAATGCTTCACCAAACTACCAAAAGCTTGTATTACATATCAGACTACTGCAGTGTTTCAAAAGAGTTGTAATTCGTGCAACCCATCTTACAGGGGCTACTTGGATAGCAATTTCTAACTCCCTTTCTAGTGAAAGCTGAGTGAAGGGTAAAGATTTGTGTAATTTTTGTTTACCACAAAGGATAGGAAGCAAGGACTTCAGGGAAGAAACAAGAAATATGAACATAAAATATTTCCTTAAAAATTTACTTCAGTCAAAAATTCATTTGCCATCAAAAAATTAGACTGGATTAAAAACTTTAGCCTCATTTTTTATATAATCCTAAATCTAAACCTAATGCCCAATCTTATATGTCATCCCAAAAACCTCAGTCTTAGTGTCTTTTCAATACTGTTTTTTGTGAATGTATTCATAAAGTAAAATCTTCAGAGTAGCACCATCTGAGGTGATCAACACCTTCCTTGATGGGTTTTTAACATTTACCACAGAGTCATGTTGTAGCATTTTTTAATTTGGCCGAAGTAAAAATCTATTAAATAACCTGAAGGCCAGTCTCAGAGTTGGATAAATATCTTAACAAGAATCTCAGGGAATAAGTTATAGAAATCTCAGAAAAGGTTGTTAAGAGATGGCTTCAGAAACCAGCCTTCATTGACCTTTCATTAAAGTGCACTAAGCCCTTAGAGTCATGTGAGACTTTTTGTCTAAATCTTTGGATAAAAATTTCATCTTGAATATGCAATCTGTATCAATAGGGAATATTTTCTTATTCACCTCCAACTGTATTCATGGTCTTGACATGTCTATTCTTATGACCTGATTTATTTTTTTACTTATTCCTTCCATGAAATCTTTGTTATCTTCCTCTACTTCACCTATACTTTATATTCCTCACTATTAAAATGCTGGTTTTGTAGCTTAATCTTCAACTGTAATTCCTCTTTAGGGCAGTGTTACTATACACAAGCCTTTCCCTATATTTATATCTGGATAGCTCCACTGAATTGAAGGAGGTCACACAAAGGAACAAAGCAATACAAAACTTGGTGCAATGCCATTATGAGGGAAGATCTATACCTGTTTCCATTTAGTCCACAATAGCTTTGCTAAGCTAATACCTACTGTTTTTCAGTGCATTATGTGTAACAGTAGGAAGCATTAACAAAAAGACTCCTATAGACCTAGCTCATGAATTTGAACAGTAGGAAATGTTTCCTCCTACTAGTTTTATATCAGCACTGCAATTTCGGTTGCATGTTTCAATAGGTCCTAAATCATAAAAAGGACTTCAAGACCTTGCTGTGCATTTCACATAAAAATGTCAGCATTAAAAGAAACATGGATTACTAAGTCTCTCTCTTGCAAAGAGTGATCTAATCATAGAGATATAGGATTACTCTTAAGCTCTCCCTTTGACATAAAAATTTTGAGATAAAAATGTTTTTGTTGGATAGATTAGAAGAGCTCCGTTAGAACAAGTCTTTATGTCTCAATAGATATGATACATATTCAAATCCTTTCCAGATAGGTGTAGGTTTGAATTCTGATGAACTGAATACTATGTTAATATTCAAGCTGCTGCATAAAAGTCAGAGCATTACACATTGCTTTTGATGTATCTTCTAGCCATCATCTCTTCCTTTAACAAACCTATGATAAATGAGTAACCTCATCTATACCTTTGCAAAGAGACTTTTCTAACTTACATATTTAGTGTGATCAGAGTATACTCATTAGACTGAGATGCTTCAGGGACCCTGTGAACAAGAGCTAAGGTCTTGCCTAAACTTAGTTTTTGTCTAAGTGCAAGACTTCTAAGATTGGGAAAGATTTGAACGCATGCAGAAAGTAAGTACTATGCAAGGGCAGAATTTTTATCAAGCAACGGCACCTTAAGGCACCTTTAGAACAAGAGAGATTATGTTGAACAAGGAGGTTTTGGATTGCAAGACTGGATCTATGTAATTTAACTTCTGTTTCGGGTTGACTAAATCCTAGATACAGATAATCCTAGTTTCAGTTTAAATAAGGCTTCATATACTTAACCTTTTTATTTTCCACAGAAAACATATGTTGTACTACTCCCTTCGGGTGCATAGATTTCATCCATTTTTAATTGAAAGTGTTGTCTTGTGCTTCTTGTTTTTTAGTTTAAAACTTTAGTTCAGCTTGTTAGTTACAAGACAGTAGGTACATGGAGCAAAGTGAAAGACAGTCTATGCTTATTATGTACTGACAGTACACCAAGGAAGAGTATTTAAATAAACAGTCCTGGAATCTAGCTACAGTAAGCACCTCAGGCAACAACTTCTGAGGGTGAACTACAGCTCCTAGGGAGGCCAGAGTCTAGAATATAGTGTTATATTACATGGCTAAATACGAACATGAATGGGTATGTGCTTGTGAAGGGAGAGCAGAATGATAAAGCAAAATAAAAAGTCCTAAATTAACCTTCAGTATGTTTACTCCTAGCAGTGAATGTCAGAGGAAAAAGTACTGTAACATAAATTTTGATAAAGAACTAGAGACACACCTAAAAAATATAATTCAAGTTGTCTTTCTCCTTCCCATTTTCTTGCATCTCTCCCTTTGGTCTTCAACATATTTTCAAAAAAAAAACCATTCTTTTTTTTATTAATCAGAGAATCCAATCCATGCAATAATATTTCTAAATTAAGGCAATAAATTTATCCTACAAGTAAGAGTAATGTAGTCCCAATGTGAATGAAAGGGGATTTGGCCATCATGACATGATTATCTCCTCCCAATTTGGTGAGTGATACCTCTAATGTTAGGTTACTTAACAGGGCTAGGCTAAAGGTATAGGGCAGCATTTGTTACTTTTCTTGGTCCATGCACCACAATTGTCAAACAATTCTGAAAGAACAATGTATGAAAGTTGCAGCACTGCATTAGAAGTGCATAGGAAGAGTGACATGCTTACAGAGAAAAGAGCTTTCTTTTACTGCATGTCCAAGATCTGTGGTACATTCTATATCCGTTGCTGTGTCTCAATGTGTTTTGTCCACCCTCTCTTTCTAGTGATTTATCACATATGCAGCACTTCACAAAATGAAGCAAGTAAACAATGTTACTTAGGATTTAATAATTAAATAATAATTTAAATAATTTTTCAACCCTTTAAATCCTTCAAAATTCTTGAGCTATTACTTTGCTTTCTCATGAGTGTGTGAGAGTTTGTTAAGCTCAGAGTCAGAATATGGTCTAATTCATCAGTAGTTTCATTTGGATCAGATTCTCATAGTACTTGGGGAAGAGATAAAGATGATAGAAGAAAGTGAAAGAGAGAAGATTAAATTGTTCTAGTGCTAAATGTGCTGAGTCAGAAAACTGAAGCAGCCTACAACAACTGAAGTCAGCAAGGTCAAGAAATTCTAAAAAGAATTTCATAGAGAATTTCATAGAGAATTTCATAGGAGAGACATTAATCTTTGGGTAGCGAAGTGGAAGCAGGAATCTTTTGGAGCAAAAGTTTTTATGAATTTGGAAGAAACAGTTCTTTCCGTTTTCTTAATTTAATTGGAAATGCTTTGTATTCCTTGGCTTTTGGATGTGAGGAAGATAAAGAAACAGACTACTGGGTTCTGATAGTCCAGATAAATGAAGGTCTAAGACATCCATAAATAATCAAGATATTATTTAACTTTTCCTTTAGCTAGGGAGTGATTCCTACTTCAATTCCTTCATTGGAACTAAAGGAAACTTCAATAAATAGAGCAACTTTAAAAATTCATAAATTAAATTCTAAGTTACTTCCCATTTCCCACGATCAAAGGTGTGAGGTGGGTTTTTGTTGATTTTGGGTTTGGTTTTTTTTTTCTGTCTTGAGGGAAGGAGCATATACAGGTTAAAATACACAGAACTACAAATCAGGCAAACTACAACCAGGTTAATAGAAGCCAGACTCAACTTCTCACTGTAGGGGAACAAGACCAGGTGACCTTCAAAGGTTCATTACAATACAGAATATTATATAGACTCTATGGTTCTATGATAAGTGCCTGTGAGAATCATAAAAGAAGAAATAAAAGAATGACAGAGATTCAACTCCCAAATACTTGAATTTAACATTGTGTAAAGCTTCAGCTTCAGAAGAAAATTAGCATTTTGTTCTGTCAGAATGGTCCTGTGTTAATAGTATATGATAGTACAAGGCCATTTAAAGATCACTGACTTCCTAAAAAAACATTTCCTTCATTCCAAAGAGGATTGTAGTGCCACTTGATAATTTTGTTAAGTGGCACCAATAAGTGCCTAACAAGGGTTCAAAAAAATTCACAAACACTAATTGCTTAAAGCTCAAAGCAAGAATTCTAGAAACCAATGTATTTCACAC
>VWZY01006687.1:85035-104546 GCA_013399075.1 Chloroceryle aenea | reverse complement strand
TTCCTTCAGGCTAAACAACCCCACCTTCCTCAGCCACTCCTCTTGTTCTCTAGACCCTTCACCAGTGCTGTGGTTTAAGGGTAAACAGGCTGAGTGGGGGGGGGCAGGTGGTAACCCTGGGACCCTGAGGAGTCAGAGGGCAGCTGTTATTCCCGCCCCTTCCCTGCCACACTCCACATAAGAAAGAGACTGTAAGTTCAGGGGGCTTTTCCTTCCTGGACTGTGAGAGTTGTGAGGGCATCTCAGCAGGGCTGACCCTGACCCCACATGCGCCTTACGATCCATCGCCATCCCAGAGAGGGTTTTGAATAGAGTTGTGTATCCTCCTGTCCTTAATATTCCTTCTTCTGTTTTTCTCCTGTTATTCATTAAATGTGTTGTAGTCTTAATTTTCAATCTGAATAAAGCATTTTTCATTTTTTCCTTATTCCCCTTTTTATCTTCCCCTGGGAGGGAAGGTAGAAGGGGCTAATCCTGCTCTGTATTTCATCTGGGCTTGCCCTGAGCTTTAAACAGCGGCAGCCAGCTTCATCACCCTTCTTTGGATATGTTCCAGGATCTCAGTGTCCTTCCTGCAGTGAGATATATCTTGTACACACACAAAAAGAGCAATATTCCCATTAAATATATAAAAGAAAGATTGCTGAAGGTGATATGTGAGTTTATCATGATTACTTCATTATATTTCTGCTACATAATGTCAGTGAAAGGAAGGGAATACTGAAGAGCATTCCAAGAGCTAAAAAAACATACCATCCTGGAGCACCTGCTTGCTGTCTACAAGGTGTAATTCTTTCTGATCAATGTGCCTAACAGAAAAGGACAATAAAATACTTCCTAGAACCACCAATGACTAGACACACCTCTCCTGTAAAACCACCAACCACATCTGTTGTTAGCACATCAAAAGTTACTGACAATTTTAATTTGGATTTAGAAAAAAGTACTCAGCTATTGTATGGTAGTGTTTTTTTGTTCATTTTGTCGTCTTGTGTTTTGTTTGTTTATTTTAACTTATTTTATTTTTTCTTTGTTGGTGGTGGTTTTGTCTTTCAAACAGACCTGTATCACCTCTTTCACAAATACGGACCATACAGATTTTAGTGACATGTGAAAAGATCACCAACTAATAAAACTAATTTTTATCAACTCTCTTTACAGCTTAATTCTCACAGAAAAAAATAATCCAAAACAACAATAAAAATGCTAATTGAGAAAGTTTTGGGGAAGATGCTGCAGACAACACAACTACATGCAAAGGAAATTAATTCTGTAGATGATGTGGAAAAGATGGCTTATAAAGTTAATGAGATATTACTTAGGGCAAAAGAAACAATTAGACTATTAACAGCGAAGATGAAGCAAACATTTTGCCATCAAATATAAGGAAACTAATTAAAAGTGAAGTGAAAATTAAGATATAAATATGAAAACAAAATCAAACAAGATAAAGGCTAGAGTTCATGGACTCAAAATCCAAATCAATGTGTTCAAACACACAACACCTATAAGAACCTGAAAGGACTGTAATTTATCTTTATGTATTTTTTTGCACATGCTAAAACAGAAAGATCCTTCCGCCTTTGGTAATGGATTGGTCTGCTTTTTTTGTGAATCATAAGAGATTTTAGGGGCATCAGAAACAAAACTAGGCAAGGGTGTAATTGTGAAGAGTGACTGCTGAAAAAGCAGTAAGCTGTCAGGCATTTAGCTGATCATTCTGAAAAATTCATGAAGTTTAAAAGGGAAGGTTCTTCTCTAAGGCATGTTGCAGACACATGCAGCAACTGGATGAGTGAAATCTATAGCTATTAGCTTATGCTGCTTTACATCTCTTTACAGGAGATGTTACTCTTGCTTACATACAAAATAGTTAAAATATTGAAGAACTAGTTACATTTACAGTGAGTTAATTTATTAGGGTATTTGAAATACTTTTTTTTTTAATCACTTTGAAAGAAAATAAGCTTGAGTGAACTTACAATATACTCTAAGAGCAGAAGTACAATCTACGGAGGAATTTCCTTGACCATCTGATGCTACATGTACTGACCACATCTTGTCAAGTCACATGCACTTTTTCGAGCACTGGAAGGCACAAAACTTAAGGGATATTTTGTTCTCTTTAAAGTGAGAGATTGAAAGGAGGAAGTAAATTTCTCAAACTTAAGCCTGCTAGTGACAAGCTATGGATGCAAACTGTTTCCAAAATTTCACTACGCTATTTAAATCAGGGCTAAAAAGAGATGTTACTTGATTTTCCACCGATTTCTATGTTATGAATGCTAGTATTGGAAGCTAAAAATCGTGCCTCACACTCCTCCACTCCCAGTATGGGGTTGTCTCCAAGAAAATGCTGAATAGATATCTAGAAGGGATGATTTCAACCAACTTAATTATACTTGTACAAAAAGCTGCATGGGCACTCTTGTTTCAGCTCCCACTAGGTTTACTTCAGTTTTATTTAAGTTCTTTTTCCTATGAATGCATTTTAGTTGAACTGAGTAAGCTGCTTTCACATACAAAACAAAGTCCATAAAGGGATTTGTAAAAGTTTACTTACACAGTGCAGCTCACGCTTTTAAATAAACTTCCTCATGTGAACAATAGCAAACTGGCACTTGTTTCCAAATTCCCAAAACAAATTTAAAAGCAGGACACATTCTTTCCTCTCCAGCATAATCAGAGACTCCACTGACTCAGTGATGATACTTCTAGACAATACCCTTTTTATTCCACGTATGCTCTTAAGGCACCCCCAGGGAAACTTCCATTTCTAACAAACAACAAGATAACACAGCTGGAATTTAAGAAATATTTCTAAAGAAGCCACCTAGAGAGAAAAGAGTTGGAAGACAGTACATCGCATGATGGCCCTGAAAATCCAGCAATACATCACTTACCAAGGACGAAGATATGAGTATGCACAGTAGCTGTACTCAAACATAACTAAGCAGGAAAGATCCTTTTACACATAATCATGGCTGAAAACAGATGTGCATTTCACGCTTCCAATAGGTTTTGATAAAATTATAGCTTAAGAGTCACAAAAATAGGTTAGACGAGGCATTGGAGGGGTCATCAAGTTTCCAACAAGTTAAATAAACAGAGCTCCATGATCTAACTGATTAAAATGCTATGAATCACTGCAAGATAAAATAACTGCCATTTTCATTAAATGTTCTGAGTTAGTTAAGTTACATCTGCACTTCTGGACACATTAGCTAAGCGAGCACTGGAGTGGCAATGCCTAGTTTCCAGCTCTTTGACTTTGTTTTCAAGAAAAATCAAATGCCACACATCACAGGGGACAGCACTAAAAGACATAAGATAGAAAGGTGTCGTTAAGGAGGCTGTATGCTCACTGGACCCCATTCACAATCTCAAAAGTAGTTGGATGCATTTGGCAAAAAGCGATTGACATTTATGTTTTCCTCAGTAGACCTAATTAGGTCTGACATACATCCATTCACACTCAAATAGGCACAGAAACCTTCAAGGTTATTTTCCAATTATTTCCACATATACTGCCTCATTCTGAAAGGACTGGGAACCTGAACCTTTAAAAGATGCTACAGGTGCTGCTCATGCATCTTCTCTCTGCACTCAAACCCTTAATAAGAAAAATACTTATTATTCAAAGCTGGTGGCTTTCAATACAGGAATTCTAGTCTCAGCCTCTTGGATCCCATTTTTATTTGTGATTGACAGAATTTGTAATCATACAGATGGTATAAGCACTGTTCTAATACTGTAAAGTTGTTTTAAATGCCAAAAGAAAAGACAGTCTTGTTCATAACACTATTATTCATGTAATAGCATTAACATCCATCTGAAAACTGTAAAAGGTGCTAAAGGATGGTAAAGTAAATTTTCACACGTGGAAGACATTCAGGTAATACAACTTCCCCAAAGAGGTTAAGAAAGATTAAATTTAACATAAAGGTCCCTTGAAAAGACACATCGCATTTAGCACAGTATCACAGGGCTGATAGAAAAATCCCTAAACTAAGAGAGTCTTCTCTCTTCACTTTTCTCATAAAAGCAGAGCTTCTACTAGGTTTATATAAACATTTTTATGAAATGTCAGCTGCCCATCAGTAGTCAGCTGCATTTCCACAATGGCCAGTTTACTTCTGAAAAGGGCTGAATCCTTAATTTAGTCCTTAAATACCATAACATTCAGAATCCTACCTCCTAAAAAAAATACTTTTTTTTCCTGTGGTACATCACAGATTTTGCAATTTGCTGTATTGCAAACAGTTTGACAACAGTCAAATCAACAATGCAATCAGCAGTTTATCTTGCAAAAACAAACCAAAAACCCCAAAGCTCAGTGCAACCTGTATTATTTTTCCAATACCACATCTATTCAACTATTCGCTTTGCTTCTGATGATGGCATTCAAACTGCTATGACATCCTTTCTGCAAGGGTTCAGGAACTGTTCTTTAGGTTCTGATAAAGCAAAAACTGTTACCTTGAAATCTGGAATTAAGGTGAATATTAAAAGAAAAAAAAGTCAGTACTATTATTTCTAGCTACACTTTAGAGGTCTTCAATGGGATATTTCAAAAAGTTTGTCTATAATTTATTGATGATGAAATGAGGCACAACAAAGTTAAAAGTTTCCCCAACATGGCACAGAACAGGATTCAGGAAAAGAATCCAAGTACCTACAGGGTTATGATAACTGGAAATGAGCAGACTGACAAAATACTACTGTTTGTACCTCACTAAACACAAGAGCCTTTCCCAGAGGCACCTGCATAAAAGTGGAATAACCAGCAATATTAATGTTTAAGACAAAAAATAAGTTTAGTGGCTATGAAGAAAAAGATCAGAACTGTGTACATAACAGCTGAGAAACAATTAACTTGAATGAAGATTTGGAGTGCCAGTACAAAACCTTCCTAATACATACAAAATGTTGTAAACCACTAGGATATCAAAAATTATAAGGAATTATCAGGTTTGTCATGAGAACAGAAAGAGAGTGTTTTCTAAACATGTGGTTAGCTATCTCTGACTTCCCATATAAATGTAATGATGGCAAATACCTACGCTTTTTTATCTGCTGGTTTTTTTGGCCGCCAGTGTTGGAAGCTGTACATCTGCACAGGCTCTGAATACCTTGATGTTGAGCAGGACTCCATGAAAGTGCTGGGTTTATCCAGGGGGCTTCTCTGTACACAACAAGACTTTAAATTGTTCAAGGCGGGCACAGAATTGTGTCATCTACCTCCTCTACCACAGATGTTCTGCATGGATTTGAGTGTGCTAAAATAATACAGAAATAATACATTAAAAGTTCAGCCTTTTACTTCAGGAGTAGAAAGCTGCCTTCCTAATTTAGATTTTCTGTATTATATTCAGCAAAGCTTACTGGGTCAGCCTCTGCAATGTACCCTAGGTATCTTACACTGTTCCCCATTGTATTATTCTGGAACTCCAACAACATCATTTCAGGATTCGGTGCTGATGATAGCACATTTCAAATCTTAAACTCACTTAATTCATGTTTCACTCTCACAGGAGACTGGCTATTTACTTCTATCCTCTAAGGAAGCTTATAGCACGAATGGCAAAATGTTAGGAATAATTAGGAAAACTAATTTTATGTCCCTAAAGAACAAAATGTCATCTTTGTCCTCTTAGGCAGGGTGTTGTCTTCTCTAAACAATGTAGAATGTATTTTGGCATCCATCAGGTAAATTCACACCAGCGTATCATTTAGAGACTTCCTGTATTTATTCCTGAATCTTGCTCCATTTCTTTCCTCTGTTTTATGACATAACCTTCTGTGCCCTCTATAGTCATAGCCTGCGAGAGTGGTAGGAAAAAAAAAAAAAAAATTAGATTCCGACCCCCTATTCCTTTCCCTAGGGAAATCACAGAGATTTTGCTGCTCCAGACTATTCAACAGCTTACGATACAGCAGTCTAGAAAACACTCTGCCCCAGCCACCTCCTCTTCTCCCTTTACCATCATGCATGGTTTTTATTTCTATGAAGCAGTTGTTATGAACTATCAAGCACTAGCATTTGACATGCCTATCCAGGACCATCAGTGTAAATTAAACTTCCAGGCAGAGGATTAAGTATAATTCACAATATAAACCCAGCTGCTTCTTGATGCAAGATACCAAGGAAAACATCTTAGTGCCACACCTTTTCTTACATCCTAGTCTTCTAGGTCAGTAGCTCAAAGTAACTTTAAGCAACTAAAAAAACCCCAACTAAATGGAAAAAAAAAAAAAAAGAAACAACACAAACAACAAAATACACCCCACAGTTGTAGAGTAAGAATATAATTTGTTTCAAAGCCCCAACTTAGGTGCTAAGACATGTTCTGGAGCCAGCAGTTTGTTACACACCACCCTTCAAGTGCTGACAAGTTTTGACAATGCTGCCACGGATCCTGATTTTTAAAGCTGAAGACAGTAGATGTTAATTCACCTCAACCACCTGCCAGTGCAGCAGATAAACACACTGCACACAGATTCCATAACTGATGTACCTCAGATCACCAGGAAACCTATAATTTGATGCATGCTTTCTCACAGGATATAGCAACGACTGTATAAATTACACTGACAACAGGGTTTGTCTTTATAGTGACATACACAAAATAATAAATAAATCTGTCAGCATAAAGTGGTTTAAACTATAGAGAGATGCTTGTAGACACATTCTCTTGATGATTTTTACCCTCAGAAACACGTATTCTTTGTGGAAAAGAAAAAAAGTAGTTTACTGAATGAAATTTTCTTTTTGAAAATCTAAAGTATCTTTTGGACATTAAGAGGAAGAAGATTACTAGCAAATGTCTGACTGTTTCTAGAAGACATTCCATTTCTTATCAATACAAAGAATCATCTGTAAATGCTAACAGAACAAGAGAACTTGTAAATGTCCAAATTTTGTTCAAGGTATTCTCTCTGAAACCTTTAGAAACTCAAATGCCAATCAGCAGCAGTGTGGAAACTGATTAAGTTACATCCCAGAGACAGACTTCACTGTCTAGTAAATTTGCAGTAATTGCAACACACAATTTTCACTCCTTATTTGAGAGCCTATGGAGCTTCACTCCTCATACCTCATTTCATATATCTGTGTATTTTCAATGTTACCTGTGATTTTGCCAAAAATCACATTTGGATAAATATCATTACTGCACTACAGAAGAAAGCAGCAGTAACTTACAGAACGAAAACCTCAAACCACTAGAGTAAATCCTACTTGCCTGAGTAGCCCAGCTGAAGCTAGCATATAACCACCTCAGTAAGAATGCCTGCAGAAAGGGCCTGACCTTCAGCACAAGGCATGCATACAGGAAGCTTTCTCTGATTCTATGTATATGACTCTTAAATACACATCTCAATCTCTGTGCTTTTGTACGGCTAAGTGTTTTACATCTAGTCCATTCCTCTGTCCTTAAGTAGAATCAGCTCTCTAGATGATTCCTCTTCATAGATCCTTGAAAAAGGACAGGTGCCCAGTTAGAGACTACATCATCTTCTCAAATAGTGTATTTCAGTGCTGCTTCCTGCTACCTATACTTTTTCCCCTTAATACCTAACTCGAGCCTTCTTTGCTGCAGTTGAAATTAATTTCCTACCCAACTGCAAGAGAACCAGTTTGTTTTCTAAAGCCTGTTATGTATGCTTTTGGGGAAGCTGAGCGGGACAGTTCTTCTGTACAGACAGATTGTCACCTGCAAAGGTTCTTCCACTGAATAGAACAGCAGGCTTTCCTGCCTGAATTCTCATCTTGTGATAGGCTCCTCCACACGAGGAAAGGAAAAAAACCTGCTTTTACCTACTGTTTCTATTGTAAGATGTGTACTTTCCATATGTATTTGCCATTAAGGGAAAAGAAGAAAAGGAATGATTACACAGCAAAGGATCAGACTACAAAACTACAAGTTTATGAGAGTTTATAAAACATTACTAGCTCTTCCTATGTATTCCTAAATTTAGACTTCCTCTCTGTGGTTCTAATTTACATTATTTGTGCTGTGAAACTGCATTATTTTAGATTTCAATCCCTTTGCTTGGACTCTGAAGCCTTACATTTATTCAGTTCCAACTTTGTTCTCAAAGGAAACTGGCTATTTATTTCAGCAAATGTATTCAGCAAATGTAAATCTGGGTGAGAAACAGAATAGTTGGGCACGATGTTGTGTAAGTTCAGCATAACTACTCACTCACTGTCTAAATTCAAGCCTTTTCTGCCTCCTTCTGGGGTTCACAATTATAATATTTATAGATAAATAAGGATAGAACCTATGGAAATAATTTTAAGGCTTTCAATAGCTCACAGTACCCAGCAGTAAATTCAGCACACTGTGCAGTATCGTCTTACTGGAGAAAGTTGTTCCTGCTGCCTAGAAACAGTAACCATGTACTACAAAGTTTGGTTTTATTTTTCAGTTTGGGTGGGGTGTCTTTTATTTTAAAACCATACAAAATACTCAAAATCTAGGGAGGAAGTACTGGTCTCTGAAATTCGGAACCCCATCACAAGAGCTCTGAGGTCTGTTCCCAGTTTTCAAAGATCTCTGTGACATGACACTAGCTGCTTGATACTCCGTGATGCAGTACCCCAGGATATACCAGTTCCATTTTCCACAGGTCTGTACGATCTACTTAAACAGTAAAACAAAGAACTCTCTCCTTTGGTGGGTTAAGTGCTTCAGATTTATAGATTCAGAGGCCAGAAAAGATGTCTGTGCTAATGACAGAATTACTGTGGCTAGAATAGACCTCCAAGATCATCAAGTCCATCCTATGACCCAACACTGTGACATCAGCTAGACCATGTCACTAAGCACTACATCCAATTTTCTTCCAGGGATGGCAACTCCACCACCTCCCCAGACAGTCCATTCCAGTGTCCAACCACCCTTTCCAGGAGGAAATGCATCATAAGATCCAACCCAAACCTCCCCTGGCGCAGCTTCAGGCCATGTCCTCTAATCCTGTCAGTAGTTGCCTGGGAGAAGAGCCCAAACCCCGCCTGACAACTTCCCTTCAGGTCATTGTGGAAAGTGATAAGGTCCCCCCTGAGTCTCCTCTTCTCCAGGCTGAACAACCCCAGCTCCCTCAGCCTCTCCTCATCAGACTTTCCCTCCAGTCCCTTGACCAGCCTCATCAATCTCCTCTGGACGAGCTCTGGCACCTCAATATCCTTCTTGAAGTGAGGGGCCCAGAACTGCACTCAGTACTCGAGGTGAGGCCTCACCAGTGCCAAGTACAGGGGCAGAATTACATCCCTAGTCCTGCTGGCCACACTATTCCTGATACAAGTCAAGATGCAATTGGCATCCATGCCACCTGGGCACACTGCTGACTCATGTTTCACCTGACTCTTCTTCCAAAGTTAATACACACTTGTTTTTTGGTTCTTTTTCCTGAGTTCCTGCAAAAGCTCTCTGCTCAACCAGGCTGGACTTCTACCCTGCCGGCTCATTTCTCGGCACACAGGGACACCCTGCTCCTGCACCTCCATAATTTCATTCCTAAAGTAAGCCCAGCCTTCTTGGGCCTCTTGGCTTTTGAGGGCTGCTTCCCAAGGGACTCTCTGAACCAGTGTCCTGAGCAGACCAAAGTCAGCCCTCTGGAAGTCCAAGGCAGAGGTTTTACTGATGGCCCTCCTAACTTCACCACATATTGAAAATTCTATCACAGCATGGTCACTGTGACCCAGATGACCTCCAATCACCACATCTTCCAGTTTCCACAGTCTAGTTTAGCCTTTTGTACAAAGAACGGCTTGAAATTCATTCTTGAGTTAAGTACAACTTGCAACTGACATACACTGATGAAAAATCCACCTTTCTCTAAATACAATATTCAAAAGGTTGTTTATTCTTCCACATATTAATAATCTGTACTTAATTCAAGTATGAATTTGTTTGGCTCCAATGTCCAGCTTCTGGGTCTTGTTATGCTTTTGTCTCTCTAACAAAATATAGCTACTGCAATAGCAATGCAAATAATAAATTTCACTATGTGTTATCTAAACAGCATTCCTCCTTAACTGCACCCCTGGGACAGTTCTAACAGTACCGTACTGGAGCTAGCTGACACTTAAAGCTTTTGGCAACAAGTACGCTATCTAACATCTGTTGTGACACCCTTTTTAAGCACCCCCTCTCCCACTCCATATGGCCATCTCCACTGAGTGGTACTACAAGGCCATGACCCAGCTCTCATCACTCCCTGTCCTCTCTGGGGAAGCCAGACACTGACTGATAATTTCACACAGACTTCACAGGAGGAACAGTCCACAGCAGTGAACGTGCAGAGACGTGCAGAACGTGTCCATGTTGCAACATCCTCCTGGTGAAGGTGTAGCGTACTCTAAAAGAAAAGTTTGGTGTTTTTTTTTATTTCTAGCACTGCTGTTGCTCCTCTTATGTGACAACTGCTGTGCTCTCTGTGTATTCAGGTTATACCTGGGGCTGCGCCAACACAACTATGGCAGCTGTGGGTGTGATGAGGGGAAAAAAAACCCAACCAACCACAAATGGTCACAGAAGACAGAGCAAAACACTACATAGTACGTTTAGTTTCCTACTAACATAAAGAGGTTTGTTGGCACAAAAATTTTACTTATGACAGGATGGAAGAGGAAATTCTTTCAGAGGCTCATGTGACAAAATATCTTACTGTGAGTCAGGTTAGTATAGCAGCAGCATTACTACTGACCACTACACAAAGAACAGTAGTCTAGAGACACAGGGAACTAGGTAATTGAGTTTCCAAGCAAAGACCCTATAACTAGTCGGTTCAAAGAACATCATCTGATACCCATGATCTCATTTCCCATAGTTATAAAATGACTATTTAAATCCTCTGTTCACAGTTACCGAAGTCATTAGAAAGGCTCCAAGCCTGTGCATACAGTATTAAATGTCATTTCCACGGTGGATTCTGGGTAAAGAAAGAAGAGTGTACTCTCAATAACGGCAGAAATATGTCAGCACCCTAAAAAGACAGGATTGCTGATACCACCCTTCATTCTCCTTTGAACACAGTGGAAGTCAGTATATCTATCTGAAGCAACATCTTGTGGCAGTGACCTTTCTAGACCACTCTTGTCAAAAGCCCAGGAAGCCAAACACTAAGCTGCCCTTAACAGAAGTTTCCTCAGTATTTCCTCTTTTTTCTTTTCTTAAAAAAAACAGCTCTTCTTTACAGAATTTGAAAGGTAAATTTCCTATTTGTAGTAGGAAGTGGCAAGATGGAGACAGACACTTTCATAACAGAGCTCAGTCATCTCCAGTGTACCAAGGTCAACTCACCATGAAACAAGGTAGTCACATACTATCCAAGAGCTACTCTTGCATCCACAGCAGCTAAGCCACTGTGCCACTTCCTTTGGCAGTTCAAGTACCCACACTGCAGATCTTTAGCTGCTCGACTATCAAGCTGCCCTCCTTAATGTTTTTTCTTTTGGATTTACAGTATGGTAAAACTCTGCTTAGATAGTTATTAAATAGAACTGTAAATTGGGCATGGAAAGTGCTCCCTGGGGGGACACAGCCTGCACTCACAAGGCTGTGCTTTGCCCTGAACAGCTTGCAGAGCACTCATTTCCAGAAATGAAACTGTTGCCTGTGTTAAAGTATCTGCATTAGAGGTTTTCAGTTATGTAGTTAAAGCAAACAAAAGATACTGTGTACCGGTAATGCTGACAGGTATCAATTCAAACTCTGTAGTACCAACCTTACCTTACCCTTCAGGATTTCCCCCATATGTAAAATTCTCATCAAGAGTGCCAAGACACAAAATGGAGCTCCTGGAGGTTGACTCTGTACCTGTGCAGCTGCTCTGTGACACAAGTCAACATCAGGAAAGTTTCACATGATGTAAGTCACACCATCTGCTGAAGAACTGCCCAGGTGTGGTTTCAACCCAGCATCCTTTTAACTCATCCTGAGCAACTGGAGTTTTGGCCTGTGCTTAGGTCTGGTCTACACATCAATGCTTCACTTTCCACAGCTAAACCAGCTATAATCATAAAAGTAAATAAATCTCACATATATATGCACAGAGATTTCATTGATATACCTGCGATAGAAGCAGAATGGTACATTCTTTTTTCATATATGTTTCTATAGCATACACAGCTGTGAATTATGTTTATAAAAACAAACAAACCAACCAACCAACCCCAAAACACCTCTCCTGACAGCCTTTGCTGTGCCTCCACCAAGCAGGTCCACAAACACTTTTATTGACACTGCCACAGAAGTCAAAGCTTTCCTAGATGACAAACTCTTGAGACCCCAACACTTTGTAGCACCAAGGTAGTTTCCTTTTGCAGCAAAACGAACTTTTTTGCAACAGAAATGTAAACAGCTTTTACTACCTAAGCCACTGAACAATGTGGTCAAAAACTGTACATATAAAAATTTCCAAACTACTCTTACTGCTGTGCTGCTCAGGAATAACATTCACCTTTTAATTCAGCGGAAAGAACAGAAGGGAAAAGAGGAGCTACAGGAAAAGAAAAAATAAATAAATAAACCAGAACCTACCTCAGCAGCCACAACTACAAAATAAATGAATTGCGAGTGAACAGGTTCTGCTCCTGCTGAACTCACTAGCCAGCCTCCCATTTATTTCAATCGGCCTGATAAACATGTGCATCCCTCCAGCTTCTGCCCTGCCAGAGAGGAAGGCTGGCAGACAATCCATCAACACAAGCTACAAAGAATCAGCACTAGAGCTGAGAAAATGCAACTGCCATTCAAAATAAAATTCAAAGCTAGAAAATGACAGGAAAAGCCTTCCGGTGGCTTCAACTGCAACTGGATGTACAGCAATAGCTTTAATTCAAAAGCTACTATGTGTACTCTCCATGTACAATTTAACTAACTGAACATTCCTGTAGCAACTTTAAATTCTGAATTCTCTTTTTAATTATGCAAAGGCTACTACACACACACTGTTAACCATATTCTTCCTGTTTAACGTCAGAGCTGGATGTAAAAGAGAAGCTGTTTCCATGTAATCCAGCACGGGTATAATTTACAGAAAGATGTAAGCCAAATATCTTAGGAACTGGTTATCCTCCCTTGTGATCAGGTACAGACACTTCAGTGGAAGGAGCAACTGACACTTCTTTTCAATCTTTAAATTATCTGCCAATAGATCAGATAGATTAATCTTGCTGGACACACCGCAAATTCTCCTCTCTCTGTAGAGATCAGAGATGGAGAATGTTCTGTAACACCAACAAGCAGGTATACACATCGGAGGCCCTTCCTATTGATTTATTATATTTTGTACTGGGTAAGATCTGCTACTGGGTTGGGGGACTTTGTTTGTTTGTAAATTGGTTGGGGGGGAAGGTTTTGAGAGGTGAGGGGAAGCATCTCCTTTCCTTTCATTTTATCCACATTTTTCAACAACAGTGCTTTGAGACCAGCATAGATTATTTTTATTATGTCACACAGAAACAAATGTGTTACAGTTCTACCTAGCAACTTCCTTGGACAAAGCACCAGTTAATGGCACTGTACTTAAACGTTCTAATCTGGATGCTCAAATCTAAAGCAAATCCACAAATATGCCTGGGATTTCTTATTTTGGGTCTTGGAAAAATATCTGAAACCTACATGTGTTATGTTTCCTTGTGTGTAAATAAACTTCCTCATTTCTTTGACTCAAATCAGTTTCTCCATAAACCAGATTTGGATGAGCTTTGCAAATAAGGGAAAAAAAAAAGGTCTCTTCTGTTTTCCACTCACAGAAAGTAAATCTAGTTTATACATATATATATAGATTTGACATACAACAATGTTAAAGCTGCTGTAAAACTGCTAAAATACCTTAAAATCTCACCATAGACATGCAAGTGAAATACAGTAAAGAAAAAACAAAACCTGAAAGTCCACAATTTTGTACCTTCTTAAGATTATTATACTGCTCTTTAAAGACTAACAAGTTTAAATGGTTTCCAACAGTTCTGCACACATTTAACTGGATATAAACAGCATGAACATTTTGATATCTCGAATAAAAGTACTATCCACCACCTTGTCTGAGGTTAGATCACAGGGGAACAACAACAACAACAACAAAGACTAAAGGATACATTAAGAGGCCACCTTGTGTTATTTCCAAGCTTTAAGGCTCAATCTGCTACACCTGAGTGACTCCTTACAGAACTCTGTGTAAGCTGCTCTTGAAAGCTTCAACTGATGGAAAATAACAAGACCTTCCAAAAGGAATTTATCCGAGTGCTTTACTATCAGCACGAGCAGTAATGAATGTGAGGCTTTTGTCTCAGAAGCTCCAATAGCATCATTACTGTTCTTATACTCCAGTGGGGGTACTGGGTTTTTTGTTGTTGTTGTTTATTTGGTTTTGGTGGGTTGTTTTTTCTGTTTTGTTTTTTTGGTTGGTTGTTTTGTTTTAAAGCCCTCACAATCCCCTCGGCACTATATTCCCATCCAAAGGCAGCTAGCCCTACTAGCATCTGCAAGATATGGAAGTATCAGTGCACTGACACTGCACAAGATGAGAATCTGTGATCGACACAAACAAACAGCAACTGGCTTCCATGTCCACTTATCTCAAAAGGGGGCTCTGTGTGTGTATACAAACATAAGAAAATGTAAATTCATCTTTCTGTTAGCTCAAATGGTTAAAGATGGCTTGCTGCTCCATTCCAAATAACACACCTGCATATAAAACACTAGCAAAAAATAAAGAATTCCAAAAGCTATCCATGTGTGAAAGCAAACAGCTAACAAAGTGTTGAGGTTAACAATGATTATGTCTGCAAAATGCTGTCTGTAATGCTTCACTCTTAAATGCATCTGTAAATAATCTACATAATTTTACAGAACTGACCTAGCAACAGCAAATGAGCAAGCAGCAGCGTCTGAGACCAAATATTGAACCGCTACCTTAAAAACAAGCTGAGGCATACCAGGTAACTCGACTAAATGAAAGGTGTTACTACTTACATGAAATGAAGAGCAGGAGCAAGCCAGCGACATTCACATAAAACAAAGTGGTTTAAATGTTTCAATTAAAAAGATAGGACAGTGTAACTGCCATATGGAAGCTCTTGCTACTTTCATTGAGGAACTCCTGAAACAGAAGGACTGACACCCTGGTAAAAATTATTCAACTTTGGTGAACTCAATCACAGCTTTTGAATGATCTGATTCACCCAAAAACTTCACTACTCTGACCCAACAGCAGTAGAACAAAACCTTTAAAATTACAAAACCTTTAAAATTAGTCTGGGACACCATTTTCCATATGCCTTTAATGTTCCACAGCTAACAGACACCATCAGATTGATTTCCTAACCCCATGACTCTCTTGATTTCTACCACAGAATTTTGTGTATTAGATTTGCAAGCTAATGCATCACAGAGACCACACAGAGCTCTAACAAAGGGGCATTTAGATGGTTATTGATGCTTATGCCAGGCTGGAGGTCATTCAGTGAATGGCAAACATGTCACTGTTTTACAAATAACTTTCAATTCTTAGTGTCAGAGACAAGGAAGCATTAAGGAAGCAGTTTAAGCCCCAGGCATATAAAAAAGAATATGGTCATATAATCCTTTCAGAGATAACTTGTTTACAGTCAGTAGCATTTCCAGAAGAAGACATATAGTAAAACAAGAGACAATCGAGCTTGTAGAATGATGGAAGAGCATTCACAGTGTATTGTTGCTTCCTCTTGTTCTCTTTGCCTTAAATTCAATGATGAATTTTATAGTCCCTTTGCACAAAGGGAGAACTATATATTTCCACATAATTCTAAAGCAGTCTTTGTCCTGTTTGTTGTGGCTGTGTCTCTGATGACATATAGATGGCCTTACTTCAGTACGATGAAGCTAGCACACCCTTCTTGGCAAACCAGGTCTTAACCACTAGCTCTCAATGCAGCATAGTTCACAAGCGCATTTGGCCACAGGACTCAGGGTGTGAAGCAGTAGGGACAGGATGAACGAGACCTTACTGGTAGCACAGGCTCCTGTCAGTCAAAGGAAATTCAGCTCCAATGAACCCTCTGCAAGGTACAGAAGAGAGGAGGACTAGATTTGCTTCTGCTTTGCAGTCCCTCCACCTCAACAAGACAAGACACTCCTAATGGGGGGTGTTGGATTATAAACTGAGGAAAATACTCTTCTGCATCACTCTGCTTGATAAAACCAAGAATATGCTACAATTTAAGGACTGTACAAGGAAAAAAAAATCATTGATCACATCTCGAGATGAGTAAGAATCCAGGTCATATTGTGGCATGCAATGTAAAACATTCCCTGTGAGAAAACAAAGCTTGGAAAACTGATGCTCTGCCCTTCTACAAGTCTCAAGTGGTATTCAGGGGTGATGTTATTAGAGGATGCTACAGTACTTCTGATGTTAACCAGTCACAAGAATCACACCATAGCACACTCAACTCCTGAAGTTCATGGTATTAAAAAAATAAATTAGAAACACTTGTCTCTCTGCAGAAGCACCTGCAGCACAGTCTGGGACAAGCAGCGGGAGGCAATGATAGTGCAAGAAAAGGGTATAAACAGCAGGAGGGAAATGTCTAGTCTATCAAAGGATGCTCCAGAATAAAACAAACTACTCTATCATGATTCACGGGCTGTAGTGTGACATCACTGATTATGAGCTTCCTACAACAGGTGCATCACAGCATCACCCCATGAAGTTTCTGCCTGACCCTTTCACAGCAGCATACAGAACTTCAGGGTGAACTTCTGTAAGCCTTTTTAATGATTTAATTTCATGAGAAAATAAAAATATATCTGTTTAAGTATGCAATACTCAAATTTAGAGCTCAATTCCACTTTTAAATTCTACCTCGTTACCCATTCTAAACTACGTTAAGCAAAACAACACAGTTCTAAAGTACACAGCACAGCTTTCTGACTGTCACACCACCATTTTCATCAGTGCTCCAGCTGTTTCACTCAATAATGTTCCAAGTCCCTTAGCACATTAGTTTACCAGAGCAGTTTGCAGGTATCTGCTACATGTACCTCAGTCAGGTGCTCTTGGGGGAAATGTATAGTCTACTAGATAAATAAAAACTCACTCTAACGAGACTGATTAAAATCACCAGGGCACACATGGCCCTGAAATTCCATTTCAGGTACCTAATAGCAGGTTCTAAACCCTGTGTTTTATTCTATTCTGTATGAACATCACCAGAATTTTTTAACACCTTCCAAAAAAAAAGTAACTAATAACCGCCAAACACAGCTGATAAATCTTTCACATTGTCTACACCATAATGTACTACTGCATTTGCACAGGGCTTTGAAAGTGATCAGAAACATTATATGTATTGCTACACGTTTATATTATTGAAGACAAGGGGACAGGGTCTATAGTACTTCATGTCCTCACAAGGGTTTATTTTGTAACCTCACATGTAGTGTACAAGAAGTGTCACATTCTACAGATTAGCTTTATAATATTTGGACACTTAAATACATACCCCACTGAAGCAAAGAGATGGAGAAACTACTAATACTTCTTCAAGAAGAATTTGGGGACCTCGTATCACCTACCGATTTGGAAAACTTATTTCTGAGTTCCCTAAATGGGATACCAGATTTTAAACTGTGGCATTGCCAAATAAATCTGCTCAGCCTTGCATACTTTGAGCAGACTAAACCAGTCTGAAATGCTGGTAAATAATGTTTGTAACAATGACGAGGGAGCCACAGAAGCAGTACCACTGTGCATTCCACACACACGCTATCCTGTAAAAACCAAGTCAATTTTATTGTACTTGCAGCAGCCATTTCTTTTGAAGAAGGAGGCTTCTTGACACCCAGCTGAAACCTCTGGTCTGACAATGCTGTGGGTCACCTCAAAAACTGTGAGCAAACATCCCAAATCTTCACCTCCACCCAGACAGAACCAAACAAAAACACCAAATAGAACCAAATGAAAATAAAATGAAACAACAAGAGAGACAGCTGAGGACATACGGCTGCCTTAACATCATACAAATGCCTATAGAAAGCACCTACTTTAGAATACAAATAGAGAGGCCTGCTCTTTCCCAGCAATAATTCTTTAGGTATGTGTCTTTTTCACCATACTATATACTCTGTAAGTAGTTACTTTGCTTTTCATACAAGAGAACATTGCACTGCGATGAATCAAAGTTAACCCATTAAACTCTCACCTCTGTGCCCATTCCCTCTCTCTACCAAAAGCAATGATGCATCTCAAAATACACACACCATTAAATTATATGCTTCTGGCAAAAATACTTTTTGAGTATGGTCCTACCTGTTACCAGCTTTGAATATACCCTGAAGAAGTTTTTTAAAATTAGAGCAAAACACAACTAAAAAAAAAAAACCAAACCAAAACCAAAACATACTGGAAAGAATAAATACGCTCTTTAACTGCTAGCTGTAAAAACTTATTGAATTGTTAAAAGTGTGCATTCTGCTCAACTCTTCCTTTCTTCCCGATCTTAAGAGTAACTAAATAACATGTACCTCACCATAGGAGCTTACGTCTCAATACCAAAGCAGAGCAGAACAGAGTGGTTTAAGTTAGAATTCAGCTGCTATGCCAAAATGATCTTTATGCAACATTCTAGGAAGATAAAAATATTTACTGTTTATAGTGGGATCATCGAATAGCAAATTGGGCCCTACTGAATTACGATACTGCAGACACATAGTAAAGGAGGTGCCTGTTTCAAACACTGTACAAACTACTTAAATGAGTCTGTGCTTACTACAGGTGCTTTATCCTCTATAGAGATGATGAGGTTAATGATGTACATTAGTAACGCTCGCTTCTCAAGTCTCAAAAATAATAAAAAAATAGAACACTCAAGAACAGCTTGGAAAAAAAAACAAAGAAACCCCCCAATCCTTTGCCTTCGCGAGCCAGAGGCAAGAGGGGGTGCAGGTGGCGCCTCCAGAGGAATGCACAGAGGGTGGCACCAGGACCTGTGGCCCTAAAGGCACACGGAGGAAACCAAGCCCATGGTCACCTTGCCAAGATACGCCTCGGTGGAGCGCTCGGCCCTGCCACCCCACGAGCACTGTAGCAAGCGAACTGAAGATACACCTTAAATCCAACGGGGTTACAAATTTCAAGCCAAAGGGATTAAAGTTTCAGCTCCAAAAGGGTTAACGTGGTAGCAAATGTGTGTGTTAAAAAAAGCAACCGATGCCGTGCCGGCCTAGCGGCCCGTGAGCGCTGCCGAAGGGGCAGGGGCAGCCCGTCGGTCACGGGTAGCACCCACACGAGGCCAGGGCTACGCTGCTCGTACCGGTGCTTTAAACCCAGCACGCACANGAGCGCGAGGCGTGAGGAGGGGAGCCTTCGCCCCCACCCGCTGTGCGTCGTTTCACCAGCCCCCAGCACTTCTGGGACTGGGCCCGGGCCTAGCGGCTCCCACCGCGCCTCGGGGGCGTTTCCGATACCGGAGTGATGCCCGCCTCGTTATGGCTGCGGTTACGGAGGTCGCGGAGCAC
>VWZY01006687.1:68245-81462 GCA_013399075.1 Chloroceryle aenea | reverse complement strand
GTTCTTTATCCACTGAATTGTCCATCCATCAAACCCATATTTCACCGTCTTGGAGACCAGAATGTCATGCGGGACAGTGTCAAAGGCTTTGCTCAGGTCCAGGTAAATAATGTTGGTTACTCTTCCCTCATCTATTGATGTGACCTTCTCACAGAAGGCCACCAGGTTAGTCAGGCATGATTTGCCCTTGGTGAAGCCATGATGATTGTACCCAATCACCTCTTCAATATTCTTCTGCCTCAGCAGTGCCTCCAGGAGGATCTGCTCCATGATCTTACCAGGCACAGAAGTGAGACTGACAGACCTATAGTTCCCAGGCTCATCTGCCTGTTTCTTTTTGAAGATGGTGGTTATATTTCCCCTTTTCCAGTCAGTGGGGACTTACCGGACTGCCATGACTTTTGGAATATAATAGATAGTGGCTTTTATGCATGACAACAGTTCCACTTGTGCAAAGGGAAGGTCCAGTTCGGTCAGGGCCCCAGTCCTGGTATATTCACTTAAAACCTTTCTCCTTCTGTTCTCCTTTGCTGCTTTTCAACATTTATTTTTTTTTATTCTGTAAATTCAACAATTCCCATTTCTCCACCCACTTATATCTGACAAGATGCTTTTTCCACCTCTGTCAGGCCTGGGGCTCCAGGCAATCCTTTACCAGCCACTACTGCAAAAAAAAAAAGTAATTGTACCTCTCTCTGCTAATCATAGTAATGCATGATTCATCACAACAGAAGCATTACAAAGAGGAATCAGTCTTGAGAGAGCTGGTTGCCACTGGTATACATTAAATCCTTTCAAGATGTGCAAGAGTCTGTCCGGTGAGGCAAACTGCCGGCCCCCTCCACAGCTAGGCAAGGGGCAAACAAGTCAGATGCACTTCCTCTCCCTGAACCGTGTCTTTCTTTCACTGTCCTTTCTTTGGGGTACAAATCTCTTATCCACAATACAATGTTCTTTTTAAGAGTCAACTCCACAGGAAAGGCTTCAGATGATGCTGATCTCTAAGGCAGGACCTGACAACTCTATAATTGTCTCACAGAGCCTAACAAACTTATCTAGTAGAGGAAGTTGCAAAGAGGAAAAATGGGTAACTCCACCCAGCCTCGCATGTCTCCTGTGGAGACTTGAGAACAACAAGCAGGAGGCTGATTTACTGTTTAAAAAATAAGCAATTTCACCTACCTTTTCTACTTTACCTTGGTGCTAAGATATCAGTTGAATTTTCCCACAAAGGGATACCATTTAATGAGCTAGCAACAGTGTTTTTCAAATACGTCAGTAAATATAATGCCTGTTTTTTCAGGTAGCATGTAAAATTTAGCAATTTCTTTCCCCTAGCTGGATCACAAACCAACCAAGCAAAAAAGCCTTCTCCCCTGTTCTTTTCCTCTCTTTTTATGTATATACTTTACTTTGCAAGGTTTGCAGAAGATTGTGAGAGGCTATTCAAAAAAGATATCCCAGGAACACTGATTCTGTGCTTTGATTACTGCTGTCTTCTCTGATTAGCTAAAAGGAGGGCAAGTGACCTCAACCCTAAACAAACGCAAGCAGATGTAGTTCTTGAGTGACAGATGAGGCTGTCTGAGAGAGGAAGTTTCTGAATGACTGTCAGGAAAGGTTGAAGGAGTATTCAGAACTTTTGAACCTCCTCTGGTAACTGCCCAGCCAGTCATGCCTCTCACCTGATATATTTTCCGTTAATTTTGTATGTTGCTCGGTGACTGCTCTGGAAACTGCAATTTATATATATATTTATTTATATATGTAAAAACTATACTTATCAGACTCCAGATAGCTTCTGCTTCTTTAGGAAAACTACCCAGAAAAGCAGGCTGTTGGGCAGCTTCTACAGAGCACAGTTATGACATGACTGTCATTGCACTTCAGCAGAAGTAAAAGGGTGATTAGAAGGGCAGCAGCTTTTATTTACTCAGAACATCCCCTGGGACTCAGCAAGGAAAGGAGAGGGAAGTCAACATGAATTGCAGGAGGATTTAAATGGGATTTATATAACAGAGCTAAATCCTGCAGGGTTTGCTGTGCTTCCTTAGGATGATCAGTCTCTGCATATCCTGGTACAGATATATGGCCAAGGCTAAATCATAGTAGCAGTAGTTGTTTTCAGATTATATTTTTTTTCCCTCACTTCAAATAGCCCAATCTAGTTGAGACTGAAAGGTCTAGAGGTATTTAAGGCCTTTGTCCAGCAAAATGATAGTCCCTGTCTGTTGACAGCATAATGCCCTTCCCCCAGACTGAAGTCAAATTGGTCTGGTAATGCTGGACATCATTATTTAATGCTTTGGGTTTTGCCCCTTCCCTTCTGCCATCCTTCACCGGAATAGGGGTCATATCTCTGCGCTTGACTGAAAAGTACTTTGGGTACTGTACTGCTCAAAAACTATGGCAGATCTCAGTAATTGGAAACAAGTATCTGAAGCCTTTTGACTGAAAAGTAGGTAGAATCAAAACTTGGGTACTACACAAGTACCTTCAGAGGACCCTCTTGGTGATATCTAAAACAAGCTGCTTGTAAAGTACGGGGTGTTTGTTCCCCCTTTCTCCTTTTTCTCTACAACTCAATTTTATATTAAAATGAACCCAGAGTTAAAACTAGCAGGCTGGGATGGTTCATTCTGGTACCTATTCCAGTATTTTTGCAGAATAGTAAGGCTGCGAATGTTTGTCTAGCTTAGCTCTTTGATTGTCTGAGCATCCCTAAGTGCTTTATAATTCAGAAATGCAGGCATCAGTAGATAAACATGATGCTTTATTATAGACATTATACCTTTGCAATTCTCCTATGCCAACAATTAAGTTCCCACAACCTCCTGAAAACTCAAACACCAATTTGAAAGGTACAATCTTTCAGGAAATGAAGATTTGGAAATAGTCACCCGCATAGGCAGGCAAACAGAATCTAACACCTATTTTCAAGACTGGGTTCTGAAGCAGTTAATAGAGCCAACTTCACGTTTGTTGCAAGTGCTGAAGAGAATGTAACACAGCAAATGAATATTAATATTTTAAGATATTTATTAGTATCTGTTTCTGTAGTGGTGCAGAGCAGGTTGGAGATAAACTTTATTAATTATATTAGGTCACACAGTAAAGTAGAAGAAAAGAGTGGTATAATTCTGTGGCTCACCAGGCAGGACACTGCATTTGGAAGACCTGAGTTTTAATCCATGCTATACTACTGACAAGTGTAGACAGAATCAAGCCTCATTAATCCATATCCTCCACTATATATATAAAATGACTTAACAACTGTCTTTGAGAGGTCTGGTTTGTAGCATTCTATGCCTTTGTTTCCTCATCTGTAGAATGGCATCAATGAGGTAGACTCATACTTTTAAATCAACCTGAGATCAACAGCCAAATACAAATAAATCTCTATTACTAATGAATGGACAGATGGCATTTGTTTATCAATCAATTCTATACAAATTGAGAAGATTTATTATGATCATCAACAATATTCTATTATGAAGATGGATGAAAGGTAGACTTTTGGAAGAGGAATGTGTATTGAAGTGATAACTTTTAGAAATAATGATTTTTCAGCAAATGGGCTGCTACCAAGGTGCTCTGGACATTGGTGAATGGAGATTGTGCAGTCTAATAACTACGACTATATTCTTGACTTTGTGGAGTTAGGAGACTGTTCAGATGGCTGAGATGATAAGCAAGTTGTTTGGCAAACCTGGCTAAAAGTTTCTGAGAGGCCTTCACTGTGGAGTCCTGGGCAGCACAAGAAGAGTTAAGACTTGGGAACAATCCAGTTCGATGCTGCACTATTCTTCCTGGAAGGATTGTTTTATTTTGTCTGACACGCACAGGAACTCTCGTTGTCTTCTCAGTGTGGAAGAGCCAATGTGGAGAATCACTCCACCTTTTCCTCTCAGGATCCTGTCTAATTTCTCATGTAAGTGTATTCTACAGCACCAAAAAATGCATATGTTTTTACTTCTCGATGTAAAGACCCTAAGTCTTGGTAACTGCAGTACTCCTGCAAGCATAGCTCTCTTAGTTGAGGGCACAAGGAGGCAGCACTTGGGAAATTAATGTCGTGCTTTTTGGACTGGGTGTGAGAACAAATGGGATGCTGAGGTGTGATGAATACTTTCTTGCATCTCTGGCCATGTCCACGTGCCACTGCCTTCAGAAGGAGAATAAGTTGCAGTGGCTCCATGTTGTCTGCGAGGGTCCTATCCCATGGGAGTGAAGCGCTCTTGTAAACCTGCAGAGGGCAAACTTTACCTGCAGTCATTGAGCACGCAGGGCAGTCAGCATCAGCCTAAGGCTGTGGGAATCAGAAGGTGAGTAGTGGCTCAGCATAAGAGCAGGTCTGGGTCCTGCTCATGGATCATTAGCGTCCTTTCTCTTGACTGGGATGTTTGGCCAAGGCCCATATGGTGTTCTCTGTGGTGGTAACTGCCAGGGAGATGAAAAGGGCAGCCATTGATAGCTGACATTTACACATCTATTGGCTACTGCAAGCCACTGTTCTAACTCTTTAGAGTAAGGGAAAAAATGGTTAGTCCTTGCAAGGACCTAAATCTGTCAGGGATAGTGTCATTGTGAGAGGGAGCCATTTTGAGGCATGGAAATGATGGGAGGCTCCCAGCTGCTTCAGTGACTTTGTTAGGTTCCATAAAAGTGGCAGCAGCACTGTCTGATGAGCAGTTTAAAAGACAGCAATAGAGAAAAGATAATGGCTCCTATTCTGTTCCATCAGTCTGAACAAAGCTTCCCTCAACTCAAATGCTAAATCTGTTATGACTTGCTTGCTAATTCTGTCTTTGGGTCCCAGGTGGAGAGAAAAATAACAACCTGCTGGGACAGAGGGCGGCTCTCAGATATATCTGCTCAAGTTGATACGTGAGGAAGAGAAGATTCTCTCACTTGCATAACCTTCTTCATGTAGTGCATGCAAAGACAGAGATGCCTGTCATTAATGCTTCTTTAATTGAGAGAAAGAAAAATTTCTGAGAGACCTGTGGGACAATGGAACACCTACAGTGAAGAGCATCATGCAGGGCACAGCACGTTTTTTCTTCATGTGCATTAGATGCTAATGCTTGTGGACATACGTACAAATATGCACACAGATGGATATATTGCATCTTCTTTTAGTGTAGTTGCTTAAGTTAGCTGCAGGCTGACATATGATAGAGTTCATGTTTAAATCTTCAGAGTGAAACACTTTGAAAGCAAACCTGTTAAGGTTAATAGAATGAACTTACAACGCCGATGGTTAAGAAGGAGAGGGGAGTGAGACACTCAGTAAATTGTTCACCGAATAGCCTGTCACCCCCAGGTCTGCAGCTGAAGGCCTGCCAATGGATCATTCTTTTATCTTTAATGAGCTTAATTTTAAAATCATATGCACATCAAATTTAAAATATCAGTCAGTTTTGTTATCTGTGATCCTACATCTACCTTAAATATGTTAATGAAGAATATGTGCAATCTTAGAAAGTACAAAGGAATTTTACCTATTGTGTTCACTTTAAATGCCTGAAATTTAAAACAAAAATTACTTTTGTTCATTAAGTTACTCCATGCACAAAACCCAGTCCAATATGTACAAAGTAATTTCTGGAAAATGCACTTAGAATTGAACAACCTTACCAAGTTAGTTCTTTGGACTTTTCTTCACCTACTTCATGATAGTCATTTACTTAAGATTTGAGGTCAGATTTTTGAAGTGGCTGAAATGCAGATGGGGACCCTGAGAGATTTTTACTGTAGTTGATTGCATTTGTCCTTTGGCAACTCATCACGTCAGAGAAATCTGTATCTGTACTGGAACATGTTGGTCCATTGTTGCAGCCCTCCAGCACACCACTATCTGTTGTTGCACCGCACTGGAGAGCACAGTATTCGCTCCCATGTCTGGAATGTGCAGGTGCATGGGGGAATCAGGCAGGCAGTCAGTCTTAGCCAACTCCTTGTTGTCTGGCAAGCTATATCAGGAACCAAACAATGAAAGGACATCTCAAGGATGAGATGAGGGAGCTGAAGTTTAATGAAGTAACGAGCACCAGAGGTGCCCCAAGACCCACATGCATGTGCAACAGGGGGGTTGACCGCTGTTAGCCACTGTGGGTAGAAAAATACTGTTCAGCCTCTGTGCACATGCTGGCCACGTGTGCACTGACACCAGAGCAGTCTCCATGCCCCTTCCAGGAGAGCTATAACGAGTCTGCTGCAGCTGGGAGAGGATTCATTTTTGTAAGGTTGACCTGATGCACATCTTGATCCAGGAGACGCCCTGGCCCTGCAGAAGGTGTTAGTACCTACTGACTCCTCCCTCTTCCTGAGCACCATGCTACGTGCCCTCCTCCTGCTCGGCAGTTTGTCTACCACCGGGGGTCGGTATGCGTATGGGGATGTTAGGCATCTAGTTGGGTTTGCTTGAAGAACACTGCTTTTGCTTATTAGCTCTGTGATTGAGTGCTTGAATAAAACCACTTCTGTTTATTATCTATGTGTATGAGCGCTGTTGTTTGTGAACTGGGAATCCTTCACAAACCCGGGACAAAATCTGTCTCCTACTTTTACAGGCAGACTACCACATCCAGTTGGGCTGCTCATGCATTTGATGAAACATGCAGCAGATTTCTACTCTTGCAGAACCTCTGCTTTTCCTTACCTCCCTGTTAAGAAATGGTGCCGAGTGCGCCACAATACCCACCACATTTCCTTAGTGCCATTTCAGATGTTTTAATTCCTTTGGCCATCATTGAAGCTACTCCCTCCCCAGCAGTGCCAAGTCATTCCTAGGTCTCTACTACAGGAATATTTTGAGTCTTTCAGGGACATTGTTAGGAGTTTTCTCACCATGTTATCCAAATACCAATGAGGAAGATGATTCAAATTGAGATTCAATATGTATTAGCCCAGTCATGGGGGTAGAATCACTAAAGATCACTAAAGCAGCATTATTATTCACATTCCAAGGTTCTGCCTACAAACCATAAAGGACAGACAGGAGGTTGACAGCACAGCTGGAAAAAGGAAAAGATGGGTAAAGTTCCTAGCATAGAGCTCAAGGGTGTTAGCTCTGTCTTTACTGCAAAAGAGGCAAGTGGGACAGAAGTCAGAAGGGCAAACCAAGTTTAATGGCAAGGTTTGGCAGCCTTGCAAGAGCAGAAGTACCAAAAGGTAGTGTAATTCCAGTGAACTTAGTTGCAGGATGATGTCAGCACTTGTTTGTTTGTAAACCAAAGTTTATCATGTCCAAAACACTCCATATGGAGAAATGACATGTACTTTTGCCTGGCGTATACTGGTTTATTCATTTTACCTGTGAAGTCTTTTCTGTAGACTGGAATAAATTCACAAATGTAACCAAGATCTTAAAGCGGTATATTTTGAAACACCAAATTATACTGGTTTAATTAGCATTGGGCCTTGCTACCTGACAGTTTATACTTAAAGAGGGCAACTTTGTACTTAAGCAATTCCTCTATCTTAATGCTCCAAAATATCTAACCTTTAAAAGGCTTAAAATTAATACTTTACCTGAACTTCACCACTGATCAGAATTTCTGTGTTTTGTGCATTTCCTTTATTCTCATTTCTTCTCATTTTAATATTTGTTTCTTCAATCCTTTCTTTTCCTCCTTGCTGCTCCTTAAGTTTTTCTAACCTTCTGTAGAGTTCTAACCTTATCTTCCCATGGACTCTCCTACCTGAAATAAAAGAGCAGTGACTTTAGCAAAGCTGATTAATATTATTTCCTGCCTCCTCAAGAAGTGGGGGAGGGAATACACTTGCAAATATCACCTACTTAAGATGCTAAGCCAAAGAAATTTGCATTACAGTTGAGGCTATACACTGCAAATGGTGTATCCCAAGAAAAGCTAAATGTCTTTGTGGGGAGGAGGAAATTGCTGACTCTTGATGAAACTCTCCTAAAGATTCTGAGTTGAGGATATGACTCCTGGCCCAGTTTAACATCATTTTAATGCAGGCCATAATTATAAAAGGTGCAGTTCTTTCCTTTCTGTCCTCTTGCACCTTATTCCCAGTTTCCCTGAGTTATACTCAGGCTTTTACTCGAAGTTTCTTATTTAACGGCAAATCTATCAATGGTGCACTGACCTTAAAACTGCTTTAAGGAATAAGTTGAGGGGCTGTTAAAACATTCTCAAATTGTTGCAGGCTGTGAATTATGGTTTTGTTTTTGCCAGCTGCATCATTAGAGTAACTGATTTCATAATGTAGTAGATTTGCATGCCCCAAGTAGAGGAATTTGTTATACAAGAATATTTCATATGGAAAGGGAGAATGCTTGTAGGCCAGTTTTAATTAGTGGTGAATTTCACTTCAGCAATGATCCTCAGAGATTTAAGACCAAAACAAAACAAAAAAATCCCTCAGTTCTGTAGAAATCAGAGAGTTAAGGTCTATTATTATGTTATTTACTTCATTCTTACTATGGATTATGTTTACCACTCATATTATAATGTAAAATATTTACTCTTACCATTATGGCAATGAAAGCATGGCAGATGTGAGGAAGAAGAAAATATCACGAGTACCGTAAATAACACATACACTACCAAAAGGCGGACAACGGACCATAATAAGTCATTACATTCTTTAATGCCTATAATAATTTTAAAGTATGCTATGTATTGGAATACCAGCTTGCCATCAGAGCATAATATGGTGACTCAATAGCAAATCAAAAGAAGAAAAAAATATGAAAACACTTCAGAAAGTCTCATTATTCAGAACTATTTGTAGAATATGTGAACAAGAAACAAGCTCAGTGCTCTTTCTTAATAGGTTAAAATTATGTTTTAGACTGGTTTGCGAAGGAAAAGATGATTTTCAAGATTTCATGAAGTAAGTCATGAGGATCTGTACACATGAAATCACATGGAAAGGTGAGAAAGATAGAATTGGGGTATCCCTAGTAATTTCTGAATTTACAGCTCAGTTTCAACCAATGTTGACAGAGAAACACATAGGTTTCTTCCAGTTTCTTGACAGAAGCCACGATAAAGGAAGGAAAATCTAGACTCACATGTTATTAGACACTGGAGAATCCACANCAAATTATACTGGTTTAATTAGCATTGGGCCTTGCTACCTGACAGTTTATACTTAAAGAGGGCAACTTTGTACTTAAGCAATTCCTCTATCTTAATGCTCCAAAATATCTAACCTTTAAAAGGCTTAAAATTAATACTTTACCTGAACATCACTACTGATCAGAATTTCTGTGTTTTGTGCATTTCCTTTATTCTCATTTCTTCTCATTTTAATATTTGTTTCTTCAATCCTTTCTTTTCCTCCTTGCTGCTCCTTAAGTTTTTCTAACCTTCTGTAGAGTTCTAACCTTATCTTCCCATGGACTCTCCTACCTGAAATAAAAGAGCAGTGACTTTAGCAAAGCTGATTAATATTATTTCCTGCCTCCTCAAGAAGTGGGGGAGGGAATACACTTGCAAATATCACCTACTTAAGATGCTAAGCCAAAGAAATTTGCATTACAGTTGAGGCTATACACTGCAAATGGTGTATCCCAAGAAAAGCTAAATGTCTTTGTGGGGAGGAGGAAATTGCTGACTCTTGATGAAACTCTCCTAAAGATTCTGAGTTGAGGATATGACTCCTGGCCCAGTTTAACATCATTTTAATGCAGGCCATAATTATAAAAGGTGCAGTTCTTTCCTTTCTGTCCTCTTGCACCTTATTCCCAGTTTCCCTGAGTTATACTCAGGCTTTTACTCGAAGTTTCTTATTTAACGGCAAATCTATCAATGGTGCACTGACCTTAAAACTGCTTTAAGGAATAAGTTGAGGGGCTGTTAAAACATTCTCAAATTGTTGCAGGCTGTGAATTATGGTTTTGTTTTTGCCAGCTGCATCATTAGAGTAACTGATTTCATAATGTAGTAGATTTGCATGCCCCAAGTAGAGGAATTTGTTATACAAGAATATTTCATATGGAAAGGGAGAATGCTTGTAGGCCAGTTTTAATTAGTGGTGAATTTCACTTCAGCAATGATCCTCAGAGATTTAAGACCAAAACAAAACAAAAAAATCCCTCAGTTCTGTAGAAATCAGAGAGTTAAGGTCTATTATTATGTTATTTACTTCATTCTTACTATGGATTATGTTTACCACTCATATTATAATGTAAAATATTTACTCTTACCATTATGGCAATGAAAGCATGGCAGATGTGAGGAAGAAGAAAATATCACGAGTACCGTAAATAACACATACACTACCAAAAGGCGGACAACGGACCATAATAAGTCATTACATTCTTTAATGCCTATAATAATTTTAAAGTATGCTATGTATTGGAATACCAGCTTGCCATCAGAGCATAATATGGTGACTCAATAGCAAATCAAAAGAAGAAAAAAATATGAAAACACTTCAGAAAGTCTCATTATTCAGAACTATTTGTAGAATATGTGAACAAGAAACAAGCTCAGTGCTCTTTCTTAATAGGTTAAAATTATGTTTTAGACTGGTTTGCGAAGGAAAAGATGATTTTCAAGATTTCATGAAGTAAGTCATGAGGATCTGTACACATGAAATCACATGGAAAGGTGAGAAAGATAGAATTGGGGTATCCCTAGTAATTTCTGAATTTACAGCTCAGTTTCAACCAATGTTGACAGAGAAACACATAGGTTTCTTCCAGTTTCTTGACAGAAGCCACGATAAAGGAAGGAAAATCTAGACTCACATGTTATTAGACACTGGAGAATCCACATGGGACAGCTGACTTTCTAAATTTCACAATATGGGAGAAAAGATTTTTTAAGAATTTACAATCAGTCTCGTCACATTAATTGTCTATACATGAGGATTTTAGTTGGAAAGCAAGGCATTAAGCTTTGTGATGCATCAGCTTGATAAGATCAGAATGTTTAACTAAAATGAATTAAAATTATTTCGGCAGTTAGACAAGATACATTGCAATGCTGGTCTATTTACTATACTATGTTTGATATGTTTGTACAATAAAAGTAACTTACAGTTCTGGTACCCTCTATGCAAATGCAACTATGTTAATTCAGCAGAATACAGTGCACCAAATTTACTGTTGGGTTATTTTGTTAGCATCAAAATCTTGTTAGGGGCTACAGTTAACATGGTATCTATCTGTTGAGCTAAGAATTCATTGTTACTCCAGTCACTGTTTTAGCAGTCCAATAGTCCAGAAAGATCTTAGTAATACAGAAAAGCTTCATTGATGATGCAGTTACATTTTCTTACACAAAACAGCCTAACACCAGTCCCTTTCTCTTGTATTAAGTTCACCATCGAGGTGCACCTCTGAGTCCCAAGGCTGACCATTTCAGTCTCACTTATCTCATAGTTTGGGGCGGCTGAGGGGAAAGCTGAGTTACAACACATTAGCATTCTGCAGTCTTTGTTGTGAAGACCTTAATGGTGGGATTTTGTTCTTCTTTGGTCTTGGCTCTGCTTGGGACTAGTTTAGTTAATTTTCTCATCTCAGTCTCATTCCTCTTCATCACATCACAACCAAAGTTTGAAAGCTACACAGCAGCCTCATGTAAACAATGGGCTGCTGTTGTGTACACAGGATAATGGGGTCTGTCTGTCCTTCACTGTGTGATATTCACTGGGATGAAGCCTATCCAGTTTAGGCACCAGTTGAGTGGCTCCTGGCAAGCTTAATGCTTCAACCAGCTCAGACCAAGGCAAACCCAGTCAAGTACTGAGACTTTGTAGTCTCAGGTACATATAAAGCTGTAGCCTTTTATTAGTGATTGCAAAAAAACCCAACATATTCCCTATCCTAAAATGGTCCAAATAATTTTTACTGGGCTACAATTCATGCCATATATAATTAATTAATATATAAATCAGCCAGTATGAAGATAAGATGGCTGTTAAAGAATGGCTGTTTGGAGCTGTTCCCCAAGGTGATATCACAATGGCTGTCATTCACATTATCTCTGCAATGCAGTGAGCATGATGCTTAGGAAGTCTGTTCTCTTGTTACAACTGACTTTGATTTTTAAAATAAAGAAAGTAGCTCACAATTTGCTTTTTTTATTTTTTTGTTGCAACTCTGTAGAGGAATGGACATAACAAATCTAACAAACTAACTTAAAAAATGAACAATAGTAATGAGAACTTCACTAAACTCTAAGTTTAATGAAGTAGGAAATCTGGCTTCATTAGTTCCAGGGTTCACAAGACTGTTTAATGTGTAGCGCCTCAGGCTGGATACAATTTGCTCAGAGCTTTTCCTAAAATGGTTACACAAATTAAGTTCCAAAGTAGAGTTCTGATGATGAAAGAGAGCTCATAGAAGGTTGCAATGTGCAAAATCCAAGGTTACTCAGAAATCCACTGGATTTGGGGAAGACCTGGGGAGCTGAAACTCTTTCCCTACAATGCCAATTAAAATCAGGTGAAGAACACTCCTACTGGAAGGTTTAGCTATCCTTGCAAAATAAAGAACTCTGTCAAAAGAGAGCATCAATAACTTTTGTACTGGATTACTATATAATAAATGCGATGCTTGTTTTGCTAAGACCTTACAGTATTTGAAAAGAAATCAAACCTCCAAATGAGTCCACCTTAACTGACAAAAATGAGTGCAACATCTGTGAATGCCATGCGATCGAGCCCTTCCCAAAGAGCTAAAATTTGAGTTCGTTCACTTCCAGTCTTCCAGTTGAGAGCACAGTATGACTGTCTTGAATTCAATGTTAGACACACGAAGGTGGAAATTCTATGGATAAGGATGAAGGGGAAGGCCAGTGAGACTGCTGTCCTGGTAGGAGTCTGCTACAGACCACCCAACCAGGACAAAGACTCTGATGAGATATTCCATCAACAACTTGGAGATGTCTCGTGTTCACTGGCCCTTGTTCTCATGGGAGACTTCAACCTACCAGAAGTCTGCTGGAGTATAACGCAGCATAAAGGGGGCAGTCCAGGAGGTTTGTGGAATTTGTGGATGACAACTTCCTGTTGCAGCTGGTAAGCGAGCCTACCAGGGGTAGTGCCCCACTAGACCTACTCTTTATGAACAGGGAAGGGCTGGTGGAGGATGTGGTGATTGGAGGTCATCTGGGGCGCAGTGACCATGATGTGATAGAATTTTCAATGTGTGGTGAAGTTAGGAGGGCCATCAGTAAAACCTCTGCCTTGGACTTCCAGAGGGCTGACTTTGGTCTGCTCAGGACACT
>VWZY01006687.1:42292-67469 GCA_013399075.1 Chloroceryle aenea | reverse complement strand
AAAAAAAAAAAAAAAGATAATCTCACACAATCCTTTATGCTTTTACTGCTACCTCAGAAATAAGGGCAGGACATGATCAATGGACAGATATGCCATTTAGTTCATGTATGGGGGTGTTTGATTCATGTGGAGGAAATGCTGGAAAGTACTGTGTAATCCTCCCGAGTACAGAAAAAGTGGAGAGAAGAGGCAGAATATTGTTGTTTGTGTTTTAATGATACAAGTCCCAGGAAGTCCAATCTCATAGCTATTCGTCTTTTTCAAATGACAGTATTAGAACATCTTTTCCCCCTCCACTCTCCATCCCATCCATTCATTTCAGATTTTTCCATAGTCAGAAGGTATACAACTATGAAGATCTGTAAAACACCATGTGTTGCTCTTTCCTTTGGCTTATAGCCAACACTGATTATTTTGGACAGAGCCATTCGTACCACCATTGCTTCTGACAGATTGAATGATAATCACTGTTCATTTGTCTCCCACTACAAAAGCTGTGTAAATTGGACCATGGCACCATTCAACTGAAGACAAATTTTGTCAGTTCCTGCTTATTATTCATTTCCACAGCGATTTCTCATCAGTGAGTGGTGTCCACACATTGATGAAAACTGGGCTTAAATTTGGATTTTTATTAGTGTTTACTTATAAATGCTAATGCCACTGCCAAAGGGAAGGTATTAATCCTCCTCCCAATACCTTGTAAAATCTGTTTCTATAGCGAGCAAGTCATGAACCAGATTCTAGGCTTAGTGATCATTTAAAAGAAGCTCAGTTTTAGTCAACTCTAAATTTCCAGCAGTAACCAAACAGAATTTGGCCCTTTAATTAGTTTGATTCAGAAGAATGTCTGGGTAGCATAGTAATACTGAGGCCTCTTATTAGGGTACTCAGCTGGAGATCCAGCTTCTTGTCTGTACTCCAAAGAATTGATGAATTGTTAAGTGCTTTTGACAAAATGCTAACAGCTTAGGAAAAAAAAAATAAAATAAGGAAACAACTGTTAAAGGATTTTTAGAATTCAGTAACAAGTTTGTTGAAAAACAGAAGGAACCAAGGTTGAAGTCCCTGCTCTCAGTCAAAAAGAGGGAATCCTAATAGTCCTGCACACTTATAATGTGAACTTCCTAGCTTCTGCAGAGACTGATTAACTTTTGGCATAACAATCTATATGGTATAAGTAAAGATCTTATCTCAGTCCTCTGCTTTGCCTCTGTTAATCTGTGTGTCTGGTTTCCACACTTAACTTTGTTACATCACCTCTTCTATCAGCACACACCATAGCACACTTAACTTTATTACATCACCTCTTCTATCAGCACACACCATAGCTCCCTTCTCCTCACCAAGGAGGAGGACAAACAAATGAATAATTTTGAAAATAGTTTTGTGTATTTCCATGATCCAATGAGCATAGAGAAAAGATCTGCAACATTTGCAGGAAAAAGAGTGGAATGAGAAAGTAGCAGATCTAGTCCTTTGTTTTGGATTGAAAAATAATTGACAGGCCCTTAGATCAGCATGAGTCCGAGTTCTCTGTTACCATAAGAATAGTGGGAGGGGAAAAACTTACCTGATATTTGTTAAAACTGGCATACCTCATCTAAATCAGTGTAAATAGGTTTCACTAAGTCCCCAGTCATCTACCTCTCTTCAAAATACATCTCCTGTCACAGATGACCAATAAACATTGAAAATTTTGCTAAGCACCAACCGAACTTTAGAAAATAATAATGTCTCACACTTCATTAATGTTCTAGATGCAAAAAATTCCACTACCTTGTAAAAAACAACAAATCACCCAAGCATTATTGTATTTACCACTAAAAGCCACACCTGGAACAATACGCAGGGTTACTTTGCCACTTGCTATTAGATGCAAAGAAACAAAAGCAATACAACAAAGAGCTAGATTTAAAAAAAAATAGGTAAAAATTAGTTCAACTGCATGGAGAATAAAGTTACTGTATCTGAAGTCCTCAGTCATGTGGAATAACAATCTTGTATTTTTCAAAAGTGATAGAAGTGCCTAACAGCAGTCAGAATCCCTTTTGTATATCTTACCAGAGCTGGTGCCTACAACAGTATATTTTCTCTGCTCTTTTCTGTAGTTCTCATTCCTGACTTAGAATGAGAAGTGTCCTCATAGTCCCGAACCACTATTATCACCTAAATCTCAAGTATGTATCAAGACAGAGTGTTAATTCTGTTGCAGATCGTAAATGGAGCTAGATGCAAATTACAAATTATAGATTCCTAAATAAGCAATGCCTAAAATGGTCTCTAAAATGAAGACTCTCATGTACTTCAAAAAATAATCTATTTTTACCACATCTACTCTACAGTAAACTAAAAAGCAAATAAATGCAATGCTTCCACTTCAGGAAAAGAAAATGCACTCTGATGGATTCAGCTGTATATTAACAACCATAACACCAGAGCTTTTTTATCCATAGTTCTCACCTAAAGCCACATAAAAATTCTTGGCAGAGCTTCTTACCTCTGTTTAAAAAACCCCAAACCGAACTACAACTAAACAACGGCCCTCCTCCAACAAACAAAACTAAAGGACATCCCAAGAGTTAGAGGAAGCTTAATTAACACTTAGAAGAATCAAACTGGTAGGTGTTGCATTCTCTAAGGATCTGTTACATTCTGATTAGTCTATGGAAAAATATGATCTTTAATTATATTAGTCATGATGTACAATGCTACATATATGTATATGATCACAATTTCCTTCAGCTCTACTTTTTAAACCTACCTGAGATTTTAAATCCAGGATATTTGCCTAACAGGTCTTTGTTCTAAGGTGCTGTCAAGAGATTTATGCTTTAATACACTTCCAGGCATTTTTCTTCAACACTGTTCTCAGTAGAACTTTTGCAATATGTTTTGTGAGAGAATTTACTTTATTCAAGGGTGGGAACAGGCACAGAGAGCCATCTAACATCAGAAGCAGAAACCTTCTGTCCAACCAGCAATCAGAAAAAATGCACTCCAAAGGCACACAGAATTTGTATAGGAAAGGATATGAAGCTGCCTTATGAGAACTCTCTGCTGCCTGTTTTATCCAAATAAAGGTGGATATGTAGAAAAGTGTATGCTAGAAAAGTCAGTTTTCTGTGGTTTTGCATGCATCAGTAAAGAGATTTTTAAAAACCAAACAAACCATAAATCCAGAGTATGTTATGAGTGAGAGACACCTATACAGTGAATGAGTAGCAGCTATACTCATTTGTGTTGTCTTCCTGCCTCTGAAATTTCTTCTTTGTTCTTCAGAGCACAGACAGAGAGTTCATGAAATCTCTGCCAAGCAACAAAAGCTTGCCAATTAAAGCCCACATGGAAATATTATGAAGAGAGGAACAGTTATCATAATGACAGATGGACTGTACATAATAGATAGCAATTTATTTCTTCAAGGGTAATTACAAAAGTTGTTGGAAAAAAATCAGGTCCTTATTCAGCCAGCCAGGAAGAGAGAAGGCAGCTGTACAAATACCAATGCTTATTGTGAAGTACATCCAAAATGAAAGCTGAGGCTAAGGCATCTTGGTAGAAAGTTGTGTGAGATGCATCATTGCTTCCTGGTGGAAATTCTTGAAGGTGGGCACACAATTATTTGGAAAAGGATGGTCAGAGAGTAATTACAGTGGCTGACTATCGATGTAGATGCAGCAACAGATGTTAGAGGGGTTTGTCCTGGGTCCAGTCGGTGTTTGCAGAGGTTGCAAGAACATTTGCCAAGAATGTTGAAATACAGAATATGCTTATTACATTTTCTGATGAGCTCAAGGTGGATGTAACTGCATCCTCCCTGGAGACTAGGACCTGAATTAGAAGAGCTAAGGGAATTACATTACAAGAAGTAGAAGATACAGTTTGCCTGGAACAGTTTCACCTCTAAGACAGTAAGTTGTATGCTTATATGTTCCTTCTCTGGAGACTTTCAAGACTCGCCTGGATCTGTTTCTATGTGGGGTGCCCTAGGTGTTCCTGCACAGGCAGGGGGGTTGGACTTGATGATCTCCACAGATCCCTTCCAACACCTACCATTCCATGATTCTATGATTCTAACATGGAAAAACGATCTGGATATTAGAATAATTTTTAAACTGGTGAATCAATAGTGGTCTCCTGTAACAAATAAGGTAGGTATCACCCTGGGACATACAAATGAGACTGCTGCCTGTCAGTGTAGACACATATCTTCACATCACTCAGAAACTGAGATAGATGGACTTGAGTGGAGTTTTCTGGGCATTTTTCAGTGAATTCTTCAGTGCATTCATTAATAAAGATGGAAAACAGTTGGGAATAACAGCAGCCTAGGAAATATATCTGAGTAAGTAAGGGTTGTAAAAAATAGAGAAAAGAATACTTAGAGTTAGCACAATAACTACTGTAATATGTAGCAGGCTGTTGCAAGGAGAAGCATGTCCTGCTTCTCCTTCTCCACAGTAAATGGGACAAGAAAGAATGGCTTTAAACTTCAGTAAGATTTATATTAACCATTAGGAAAACAAATAATGATGGTTAAACAGTGTAAGACACTGCCAGGCAAGACTAGGGGTCCTTCATCAATGGGAGTTTTTAAGAACAGGTTATCTCGCTAAAAAAAGCTTATACATAACTAATACAGTCTTGGGGAGTGACTGATTTTATTTTCCTTGATTTTATCATTCTTATGTGCACACACAAATCATGCATCCTATGCATTTTATCCTATTTATGTGCACACACATATCACACATTCTATGCATATTTACGTTTGAAAAGCAAATTAACTTAATCAAATTAGATCAAATTAATTTGATCACAGTTCTCTGCTTTTTCAACTTCTCCTCTACCGCTACTCACTTTCCACATCTCTTGGAATCTTCAATATATTTGGCTTCATCTTCTTCATTCCCCCCTTCCCTTTTCCTTCCTCACAAACCAGTAATTTTTCCTCTGAAAATGTCACCTACCAGGACAATGCACAAAAATCAGAGACCAATAATTTGTGACCTGAAAGAATGAAGAGTAGGAATATAAGATGTATTTGTTCTATTTGTTCAATCCTTCAAGTCATATTTTTTAATGTCCAGTAAAGATTTAAAAAAATTCTTTCCAGCTGTGAATTCCTCTCTTTTCCCATTCTTTAAGAAGAACAACTCAATTGCCCATCACTTCACTACAAGCCTGATCAGAGGCTGCTGCCCCTTTCCTGCCAAGCCTTTTGGCTGCTCCACTTCTGTGCTCCTCTGCTGTAACTTTGATCATCTTAGGCTCCTACTACAGTTGGCAGAAACATAGCAGTGTTTCCAGAGGACAAGTAAGCCAAGCTGTGGCTCAGATCTGCCCTCTGGAAATCCCTCTCTCCTCTGACTACAGAGTGAGCCTAGGGCTTAAACTGTGAACTTGACTCTGGGAAGTACCATAGCCTGAAGGAAAATACAATGAATTGCCTTCAGAAGTCTTCTCCTTTTTATCGAGACAGAAAGTTTTCCCCTGAAATAGGGAACATCCTCATGCTGGCAGTTAGTTGGTACATGCCAGGCACTACAGGGAGAGAAGGGGCATTTAGATTTTTAGTGAATGCCTTCCCTTATATACAGAGCTCCTACTTTGTAACTTGTGTACTGACAAGAGCATAGCCCCCTAATGAAGGCCTTCTAACCAGAGATTTATCCTCACAGGTGACAAGGCCCCGATGTGGGAACAGGAGAGTTGCTGACAGGTGGCATTGCCTGCAGATCAGCACAAACTAAATGGGGCTACTAGGCTATATAGGATAAAGCCCTCAAAAAAAAGGCCACAGTGATGAAAAATGTTAAGTAACTTCCCAATAGAGCGGAAGCACTTAATGAAATAGGAACATTTGATAGCCCAATAAAGAAATAAATAAAAGATAGGCAGCAGCTACAGATTACATGAGTTTCTGGTGACATGATTAATCATGAGAGCACAGCTCATCTAGATAAGGATATCACTAGAATCTTTTTGATTATTTCCTTGTAATTAATAGTGTCTCCATTGAAAAATAGGATTCTCAACAACACGTACTAACAGGATTTTTTTAAAAAAAACTTTTTGGGGCAGAGCTGTATCAAACAAAAAAATTGCAACTGTCAATTATTTTTTTCTCTGCAAGAAGATCCTTTAATCATTCAGATTCTGTCTTCTTGATGGCTGAGTTGAATAGTTTACCTTTTTGGATGAAAAAAAATATAGAGAAAACTAGAATCCTTCATTGTGATACTGCGTTTCTAAATGACACTTTTCATACCCAAACAATAAATAATTCTTGGGGATTTTTTTACCCTTACCTTTTAACAAAGAGGAACTGAAAACACATTCCACGGGATATTTCCAGTTCTCATGAAGAAGCACACATTCAAGCTACACCTGTATGAAAATTTTCTGCAAATTTCCCATGTGTGGTTGCACTGTCTTCTGTGGTGACTGCAAAAGCAGGCATAGTAGTGGGTTTTTATGATTGCATCACCTCTGCTACTCTTCAGAGTAACTGTGGCAATTTACTGATAACAAATGACATCAGCCAGAATTATCCAATTGTGTTAAAACTGGTTGCAATGTCTACATAAACATATGAATATAAACACTAGTTGAAGCTGAGGCAGGAACTATTCATTTTAACAGGAGCTTTGAAGTTTTATTTTAAAAATTCTCTTTCAAATCACCTATAAAAATAAAAATGTATTTTTTTCAGTCATAAAAATTTCATGTCATCAATGAAAACTAGGTTGGCACAAAAAGAATTACAAATTAAACCATCAATTATTTTGATAGCTAGAAAAGTGTAACCAGATCTTTCTTCAAAAGAAATCTAAACCACTCTAGTCTCCCCATTTTGTTTCAATTGTTGATTCTCATCTGGTCATCAGTTTTCTTTTGAAGATGTTTGCCTCAATTTGTCATTTTTTCATTATGAATAACATAAATAAATAAATCAAGGAGCCAAGCCCAAGTTCCTACTTCTAGCAATGATTATATTTTATGTCCAGAAAAGAAAGCTCTCTTGCCACTGAGTGTGACAGATGACACACTGTCTTTTCAAATATGCCTGGTCTGTCAGCAGAGGAGACTCTGCCCCGCTTTTCTACAAGGTTATGTGCTTGCTAGACAGAACTGGCTCTATGAGCTGACAGCCTAGCAGCAGAATTAATTTCTTTTTTTTGTGTATTTTCCTATTTACAGCAGCTGTGTTCCATCCCTATAAACCTACAAAAATGTGCTGTCATCCAAACGCACCCCAGCATCCAAATTTTGAAATGTGGAAATAAAAAACAGAAGAAAAGTCTTTTGCTATTGACACTGCTATCCCCAAAAGATGTCTGGAACTGTTATGTACCTCAGACTCGCATTTACGAAGTATTAATGACCCCCTTTCCCAGTTACCATCATCACATCTGAATCCCTCACTTCACATCCACTCCTGAAGCCCTATTGGCCCAAAACTGCTGAGAGTCCTTGGAAGGTTTTGCAGTGGCCTACATATCACATGGCATTTTGATGTACATCGCATTGGAAACAATCTATTGAAGAGCTAGATAGCTTAGTATTTTATGCACCCAACATAAATATATATACACACACTACTTGCTACAATAGAAAACCCAGGGAAAAGTGAGCTGCTGATTTCTTTTGAAAGGAGCTGGTTTTGTGCTAAAGGAGAACATGTCTGCAGACTGTTTACACACTGATTTCAGCACTCAGGTTCATGGGTAATTTTTTTCTTGTTTTATGACCTGCATTCATTCATGTATACTGCAGCAGTCTTAAAGTCAGGAATTACCTAGATCTTTGCATTTTGTAGCTGTCTTGTTCTTTCAGGGAACTGAAAAGAACATAGCAGTGATTAGAAATACTCATCTCTTACATTTTCAGTAGATCCTTTTCAGCTGTAGCATTCTCCAAATATGCAAACACAGAATTCATGAATTCTGTATTGATATAAATTATTGAAACCGCAAATGATTACAGTTGTACCTTCCTCTGATGCAATATTAATAAATGGCATTTGTGTGCTATAGTGAGTGCAATAAGAGTGCATATTTCTCTTGCAAGTTCTCTGCTGCCTCTGAATTTTAGGCAGGTCCAATAAAGCATTTTTGCTGTTCCTATCCACATTTTTGATTGCATTCTTTCCAAATTCTGAGTAAAATCCATCATACCTGAGCACAACAGCTGTAAGGGAAATTCATGGTTTGAAAATATCCTTTGCAGGTCACTCTGGTGTCAAGTGCTACCTCAGCTGTGTTTCATTGTCTTTCAGGTATTCTCAGTGGTCACCATTCGACACTTGCTGTTCGCATTTAAAAGCACGCAGCTATGCACCTCACTACCCTTTCATGAATCTCAGGAGAGGGGTGAATGCCTGAATGGAATTTGCTGATGATTATCCCTCCAAAGCTGGATCTCCAGGGGACAGCAACAGTAGGCCAGGAGGAGAAAGCTGCTGTTGTAATTGTGCCACAGACTGGGTGGACAGGTCATTAATTACCCACACTTGAAAATTTGGCCAAGTTTTTGTGGAGTTAGTGCCTTTTTATGCTGCATTGTCTGGAACATAAGGTAATATTTGTTTTGTGCTATGCATAAAACTAATGGGAATTTTACAAGCACATACATGCCAACAGGGACTACTGTGCTGTGCATATAGGATGAGAGGGAGTGCATACTACAAACATTTTAGCTTCATAGTATTTGTTCCATAACTAATACTATCTAGATGTCATGACACAATTGTTCAGCTGGCCAGTGGGTAGTAAAGTCAATGGGGCTACCTTATTTTTTTCTGAAGTCCTACTAAGCTCAGAAGAATAATAAATATAAGTCAAAGTAAGGAATTAGAGGATGGGAACATCTCTCTTACAAGGAAAGGCTGAGGGATGTGGGCCTGTTTATCCTGGAGAAGACTGTGAGGGGATCTCATCAATATTTATAAATATCTACATTACAGAGGATGTGAGATGCTCAGTATCAACTGCTTTATTCCACAGACCTACTCACTTTATGCTACATTACCTGCTGACGTAGACATAAATTTTGTTGAACTGTCATTTTCTTGGAAGCACCACTCTGTGGCTTTGTGCTCCATGCAAATAGAGTTTCCTTTTCAGATAGCAATTTTGATATGAAATATTTGTCCACAATGTGGAATGTATTTTTTCCCTACTTTCTACCCCATGTAGCTACTCAAGATCAGTCCTTCACCCTGGTTATAGCCTCTATGACCACATCCTCTTCATAGTACATTACCGGTTGATTAAAAGAGATTGAACTTTTGGATCCTTTTAAATCCCTTGGATCTAGGCATCCAGACCCTTCGAGTCTGGCCTCTGAAGTACATTCCCGTGTGTGCATTCAAGTGCTGGCAGCGCTTGAGAATTGGTCCAGTTACACAGGGCCTTCAAAATCAGAGTAGAGCCACTGAGGAAGCTGGGGAAAAAAGGAGGAAATATTCATGCCACCTATCTTTAAGCCCAAATTTGGATGCCTTCTGTAGTCAATGGAGAGAAGTAAAGATTCTCCAGAGACCAATGCTGCAGGACTAAATTAGGCTCCTTTTCTGAATTGCCCTCCAGAGAAGTATTTTCTTTCCACTGACAATGGAGGGAGAAAGGGGAAAAGGGGAAAGCAGCTGGCAACGTAAAATCACCACCATCACATTGTGTGAATATCCCTCCATGTCAAGGTTCAAGCCTGAACTATGCTACTGTGCCCATAGCCAGTGAAACATGACACATACATGGATACCATTCTCTCCCTTTATTACCCTGTCTCTATTATAAGCTGTGTCTCTGTCCCAAAGCAGCTCAAACCATTATCCCTCCCCTCATCTGAGAAGCCCCCTCTTCCTCCTGCCCCAGTCGTTTGTGTGATTGCTAAGGGAGAATCACTGAAAGTCACTGTCTGTCCCTGCTCAAAATCGCTCAGCATGAAACTCTTTAGGCACTGTCTCTTTTACTAAAAAGTAATGATGCATTGCAGCACAATGGTAACTCTTCCTGATGGGAAAAAAAGGATTTCAAGCATAATGTTTTTTTCTCTCTGAGAAATGCACACCTTGAACTGAATCTACCAGCAAATCTGTAGTGAATTTGCTCAATTATTTTCACTGAAAAATCAAGGGGAGGAAAAAAAAGTCTATGCTTTTCAACAATGATAGCACAAAAGCCTCTGCAATTTCTTCTACTAAAGTGAACCTCTAACTTACTGGGTTTTTTGTGCGTGGCTTTTTTCTCCTTGGTGGAAAACCATAAGAGTTTAGATTCATAGCTAGCTTGAAACAATTCTCACTGCTGTGTTGCACGGGTCTAGAAAATCACCAGTACAAGACATTAATCAAGGTTCCATTCAAAACTGTGAAAGATAATATATAATAGGGCTTTCAAACAAACCAGATTTGTCATACAGGTAAATATAGGCAAAATAGCATAAACACCCACCAGAATGAGTAACAATCAAAGGGAAGAAGGACTTACATCTTGATTTTATCAGAACTGTGATCTGTTGCGTTTAGTCTCAATATAAAAAGACAGCTTCACGGAGAAGTCAAAACTCTGGTTTAACACTAATATTCCACAGAAAAAATGAAAAGCAGGAATAATTTTTAAATTATTTTAAAATAATTCTGATACTTTGCCATTGGTAGACAGGGCTGTCAAATATTACAGCAAAGACAGAGGTGCCACAAGCACTATGAGTTTAAGGATACATTATTTCAGGAGTTGAACACTGTGCTTTGGAGTGAGGACTTTCACCCAGTAGTCCAGTAGCTATGTGCCCACACCTGCACATGGTTCTGCAGGAACATGCTGCATTATTAAATCAGTACAAAGAGCCCAACGCTGAGCACAAAAATCAGCATCCAAGATGTTCTACTTTCCTTTTGAGTTCCTCTGGATAGAGGTTATTACACAACTCATTAAAATCTGTTTCCAATAAGAATTTATAACTGTAGATTCTGAACTGTAAAATTTAGATAAAGTCTGCATATTGTTCTATTTTTCTTGTGAAGTTTTTTAAAGTTAGATCAGTACCCCAGCTGGTACAACTTCAGGTGGTGTTCAAGAAACTCTTCTAATTTTATAGTTCCTTCCACAAAGTGGAATTTAGGACTGAATTCATTCTACATTTCTATAGGGTTATAGCAGAGATAAATTTGGCCAATATGTATTCATTGCTCTGCTAAACACGTTACAGTAGCTTTCTTGTGATATTGCAAGGAAGAGCCAAAAATAACTTGTTTTTCCAGTGTCCTCATCTACTTTTATAACAAATATAGTTGTTGAATATAAATTAATGGTTATTACAGCATCTGCTCTGCATTTCACTTATTTTTATAGTGAAAGGCTGACTAGACTTTTTATTTTGATACTGTAATAGTAACACACCTGCCAGAGACTGCTATATTATACTCCAGGGAAAGATGGCTAATTGCATTTTCTGCCTATTAGAAATAGAGGGATTTAGATTTAGTATTGTCTTCCATGAGGTTCTTTAAACATCAAAGCTTTCCAAAACCATAAAAAAACTTAGTCACCCTTACTGCCCACCAAGAAAAGCTCTGCCAAAATAAACTTCCTGGGGAATGAATCCAGTCTCAATAATGTATTTTATATCTAGAATAACAAACATTCCAGCAACTACAGTAATAATGTTAATAAATACTTCCTTAAACACACCAAAATGACACTTCAGAGGAGGACTAATGCAATGTGAGCTGTAAGACTTAAATCTAGCTCACAAACTAGAACACAGTTATACAGAGATAAAACTGCAGGCTGCAATTATTGGCAACATCAGAGGAAAGGTCAATTTCTCTTCATTTCAGCAAGGAAGGAAAAAAGATAATTAAGGGCCAAAAAGTTAAACTTATATTTGGCTTAGGAGCACAAACATTTCACAGGTATTTGATAAAGAAACAGGTATTAAGCATGCTGGTAACTTGCTGACTGCTGCTAATGGGTTGGCAAGGGAGGACATTATTAGTAACAGTTGACAGATGATCTGAAGCAAGGGCCAGAAAGAGAGGCAAAAAAGAAGATAACAGAGTTAGAGCCCTAGACTTTTTTAATTTGCCTTGGCAATAGGCAGTTTTGTTCTGTGGATGACATGGAAGGATCTGGTTAATGTGCCTTTTAGTCACCACTCAAGAATAAGGAACAGGTGTTGATGACTTGAGAGTCCTGGAGGGACTATGGCAAATGAGAAGCAGCAGTGATCAGGTGCCCATGCTAGGAACAGCTGCTTGATGAGGACCATAAAAGAAGAGAAACAAACAAAAAATAACCCCAACCCAGATTAGGCAAAAGAATAATAAAAGAACAAGAGCAAAATAAAGTCAAAATCTTGATATTAGGAGGCAAATCCGAAACCAGCTTTTATTGGCCAATGTTACGATTACCAGTGGAACCGTTAGCAAAACCTGCAGTAGTAACTGTAAAAGCTTTGCACCATTTTCCCAGGTTCCTGGGACTCCCTCCTCTTGCAGAGTGCTACTGCACTGGCTGCAGCAGCATGTCCCTGTTCCAACACCTCCTACCACTCACTCATTGTGAATTAGAAGCCTCATTTAACTGCCTCCACCTAGACCATAGGGTGGATGTTTATGTTCTGTGTGTAGGAGACTGGTTTTGAAATCCAAATTCAATTGCATAAAATTGACTTCCGTATAGTTTCAGGCAAGTGCTTCTCTCTACTAAAGTAATTGCGCCACATAATCTGTCTTAGAGTAACAGACCCACCAAGCATCTTGGGTACTTTGTACTAAATTGAGTGGAATAAAAAAAACAACCACCCTAACACCTTTTTCAGCATCTGAAGCATACCATTTGCATTCTAGTGTATCCTCTAATGGCCATATCCTGTAGTGTTTACCTGTATAATATGATGTTTGCATTTATTTCTCTTATTGTTAATGCTACCATGAGACATAATTCATTTTCTCAAAGTATACGGAATTACATGGCTATAAAGAAAAAGTAAATAAGAGATGTAGGATTGAGTATGAAAGTTTTTTTTCACATTGGAACTAATGTAAAACTAGCCTAGCTCTACTGTTCGATTCCTATTCAGGAACAATTTCCTCTTTAAATAAACTAACCCTAGAAGCGAGCTTGTATCTTAAACTGTAAGTACTTTGGTTTGGGCTTGTGATATTTGTACAGTGCCAGAATAACATAACTGCTGTTTTCACACACTACCACAGTAGGAATGAATACTATCACTAAAAATAGCTTAACAGAAAGAAGAACAAATTGCATATGGATGAGAGGAAAAAAACCATGAAAGTAATGAGCAAAGGAGTCAGGCAAGTAATAAGAACTTGAAGGCTCTTCAGGGACAGGGATGGTAAATGGCATCTTACTGTTTGTCTGTAATATCTATGTGTAATATGAAGGCCAGTGCAGGATCTCTTAAGAGACTTGAGGGTCTTACAGTAATGCAAATAAGAACAGCTTCTAGTTAGAGGTTCTAACCATTGATGACAATTCTTTTCCTGGGAAAATAAGCCTCTAACAATGGGTATAATGTTAAAACAGCTGTATTGCAAAATTAGAAAAACAAAAATAGAATAGTTTTATCAGCAGAAGGAAAGGCTTTTTCAGATGCATGTAGTGGACTTGGATCATGAAATACAGGGTAGAGAAATTCAAAAGAGAAAAATCCAGGTTGATGCTTCTTGAAAGGCAGAATATTACATTATGAAATATCTGAGACGTGACCAAAATAAGACACAACAAATGCCTAGCAACAAGTCACTTTGGATAATAGAACAGTTACTTCCCACTAGAAACAGTATTTTTCAAAGGCTTCCTCTTCACCAGGCCAGAGTAGACAACCGTTTTATCAGTTCAGCGATGCTAAACATTCAGCTCTCTTACAGAGCGTAAGGCATTTTGCTGTGCACTGTCACCGGGATGTTCCCAAGGTTACTGTCCAAGGGAAAAATAACAATTTCCAAGAGACAGTCTTCAAGGACAAAAAGGTTAATCTAGCATTTGCATGTTAGGTAATGAAGGTGAATTTAAACATCTGCTCAAATGCTGTAGTTTAAAGAAAGTTGATCTAATGAGCAATAATTGTAATAAATGCAGCTGTAAGAGTGTACGTTATATTATGAAAGAGATTAAGATACAGCAGTTGGAAATGAATCCAGTCTTCCGGTTCTCCAGGGGACTGCTGGCTACTGCTTTGCTTTGTTCCCACTCAGGCATCTGTTAAATAGGTATAATTATTCTTAAATATTTCACAGTAATGCTTAATTACTGGCTTAAAAAGTGACCACAGATTGTAAGGTACATTGTGCTAGAAAAGTGCATCCTAGAACTGAAAACTTAGTTTATGAGTCTCCTGAGTTGTGCTATACAGGCCTAATATTTCATCTACAAAAAGCTGTATTGTTATGAGCATTACCCAGAAGATGGAAAACATGGGTGTTTCAAGAAAATAAAGATTTCTGTTCTGTTAAGCTACATGGAAGTTGTAGGTCTAGCATTCTCTTTCAGCTGCAGGCTTGATCTTCTACCTAGACTATTCCATCCATGAAGCTCCATGATGAATCAAGAAAAAATAGTAACATGGTGGCCCTTCATAGGAGGTCCAGTTTGGATGGGGAACCTGTTTCAAGGAGAAGGCAGACCTTTGGAAGAAACCACTTGAATTTTCAGACAAAACATTTGGGGTAGTGAAAGGTTTCTTCTGTTCCTTCGAGGCAAATTTCCCACTCAGACCACACATATGCCATAAAACAAATTGTTTTTTGTTTGTGCATGCTACATGTTAAATTTATATCTATGTATATAGACAGTTTTGTCAAAGAAAGCAGTTGAGACAGTCATTACATTAGACACTGCAATGAGTAATACATCATATAAGGAGTAACAGTGTTGGACAGCAGACTTCTGCTACTGAACTCCAGTCTGTCAGACTTGCACCTTAGAGTGATGCCTTTGAATTAGCTACCTCTGTAAGCACCAGTGGGAGCCATCCTTCTGGAGACATAATCCCCAGCTCAGGAAGTAAGAACTCACTTATCAATTATGTAGGAAAAGGCTAATCAGTCCAACTGGGGAAGCAAGGTCTTTTTCCTTCTCTGCTACTCCAGGAACACAATAAAATTTGAAATTGTGCTGAAGTCAAGTTCTACTTGAGGTTTGATACAGATCAGTTTTTAGNTGTCTGCTCCTTGCTAGGTGCAGTCCTTTCCTTTCTACACCCCCCTTATGGGATGGTACACACCGTCCAGCAGTGGCCTTGGTCTGCATACCAACTCTTGGTAGTAACTCTAAACATGGGTTGTTATCACTGCTGGCAGTAGACACTGCAAAAACATGCTTCTAACTTCAGAAAGTGCTGTTAATTAAAAGTATTGAGCTGAAAGGTAAAATCACTGAACAGAATTAGTCGTGTTTTCACCCAAACCAGGACAGTAGCTGAGCTGTGGTAACTGCTGATAGCACTTTCTCAGTCTACATTGGCTGAAGCAATGAAGTAGTCTGTGTGGTGTGATTTCCATAGGTGGGTTAGGCCAAACGTATGCCCACAGACTTACCTCGGCTGATTGATGACAACTTCCTTGACCAATTTGAATCTGTAGAGTTACAATGTCTCTGAACCCAGATTTTATAGCAGCATGGTATGACATTCAGTAAATGTACAAGAATAGATTTGTCATGTTTTTAGCTTTATCAAGGCTATCTTTTCCCAATGCCTCAGCTGGGACTTGCAGCTAGGTGTGGAGCGACGAGGGAAGACGCGGTCAATCAATGTGATTGGTAGGCGAAACTCTGTTTATTAGCTATCAGCGCAGTACTTTTATATGGTCACCTCATTAATAGTCACACTTGCCCATCCTCTATTGGTTCAATCCACAGGGTCTCTTAGCATAACCCAACCCCTCTCGTGGTAACAGAAACCTGCTAGACCCTCATTCCACAATATTCTATTATTGTACAACTTATCAGCTCAAGGTCATGCTGTGTCTGTACCTAGCAAGGTTTGCTGCTGAGCCTAACGGCTTGCTTCAGATGATACTTCTCTTAAAGGTACATGACCCTTGTCTTTTATCCATTCTACAACAGCTAGGGAGCTTACTTTTTCTAAATTCCACTTGCTAACATTATCAACACTTAAGTCTTAAGCTTTATATGCCCAGAAAGTGATGTAATCTTCAGACTTGTCAAGCACTCAGATATCCTACTAATTTTAAACAAATTGGTTTTGGTGCTTGGTTAATGCTTTAAATGTCTTACCGCAGATGACCAGATTGGGCTGTTTGTCCTAAATAGACTAAGACATGCTAAGAAGAGCAGTTAAAACTGCAAAGGAGGTAGCTAAATTGCAGTAAGCACTACAACAAGCCAACCATGTGTTCAAGGTGCTTCACTGGGAAAAGAGGGAGGCTCTGTTGTGCAGGCTGGGGCCCTGATCCAACATAGCACACCTGAAGTGTTTCACTGTACCAAATCTTCATCAAGGGATCTCAATACAGCCTGAGCCTTTTAACTCCAGACAAGCATGAAGTGTGAAGCTACTGCTGCAAGAAGATGTGATTGCTGTTTTGAAATGCATAAACAGTAGCATTACTGAGCAAAGAATCAAGGGAGTAATAACAGCACTATTTGATATCAATTCTGCAAGCCCAGGTTTGCAGCTGTACATACCACTCTGGTGTGGCCATTACCTTAATTTCTGTTACACCAAGATTTATTTTGCAAGTTGGTGCTGGTAGAAAAGCACCAGCTTCAACCCAAAATATGAAATAAATCATAAAAAAAAAAAATCCAGTGAGGGCAACTAAAGAGATAAAAGACTGAAGAAAGTCATACAGTGCAGACTGCTAGGAGAACTGAGCATACATTGCGTAGAGACACCAAGCCAATTCGTGAGGGCAGATTATTCTCCATTGTGAACATGAACATGAGAAAAGAAAACCCGTAAGGAGTTTCTGAACATCAGAAAGAGTAAACGCCTGCTTTCTATGGATTCATGGATAAGCTTCTATGTGGACTCGCTGTCGGTACAAAAATCACACAATTATCTCATGTCTCTTCCACAGCCTTCTCTCACCACAAAGTTTGCAGGGATTTAAGAGGTCTACCCATCTCAAAAAAAAAAGTGCATCTGAAATTGGCAAATAGTCTCAAAAATACTAGGGAAGAAGTGGAAGGTGACAGAAAACCAGCCTACTAAACACAAGATTAACAATAAAAGTATTTAACTAAATATCATAAAGCTTGTTTTCACAAGTAAACCAGTCCTATATTATCTACCTAAAATATGATAGGACAGGAAATGAATGGTGGGTTCTGGCATCTCCTTATGCCATCCTTTTGTTATTACAGGAGAATCGGATAAGAAAAACAGATAAATGGTCCTGTCAACTCCATTTACTTCTAACTCTAGATCTCTGACACTTGACAAGACAATTTTTGAGGAGCGCAGATTTTAAGGGCTGTCAGATTGAAGTTGCAAGACCTGAACTTTTCACAACATCTAACATTGAAAGGAAAGTCCAAAAGATAAAGGCATACTGCCTGAATTAAAAAAAATATATATTGGTGGCTTAAAGCACAGGGTCTTAGTGCAATCATGCACCAAAAGCCACGAAGAAAGACTTAGAAAGTCAAAGCACAACAGTTTTTATCTCCTCTTTGACAAAGCAGTTTTGTAGCACCAGCACACTTTGTTGAAGTACATTACAGGAATCCGTCTGCTGTCAGTGACATTTTCCATGGGAAATAGTAATAAATGGTTTCAACTTCAGTGGGGAAACCCTTTGTTTGGACATGTATTATGAAACTAACTGAAAGATATTTCACGTGAATAGATAATGTCCAGTGTAACAGATCCACCCCTTGTCGAAACCAAGAAAGTTGTCTATGCCTTGACGTAAGCAACACATTGACCTACAGTGTACTTATAGACATACCAGCTTCCGTGCTGGTTCCAGCCAATGCAAATAATAGACAATTATTTAATAAGCACTGTATTTATTGTTTCTGATAAAACAATTTCACTTGGTTACATTCACCTCTCATTAGGGAATAAGGAGACATGTAAAAAGTAGCAGAGAGCTTTGTAACGTACATAATTAACAAAACATTTTTTCTAATACAAAATGTATGAAGCATTAAATATTGAATGTTAAAAAGTAATTAGGGATTTTTTGATAAACTGAGAAGAATATTTTTTTTAATTGAAAGGAATTGCAAAACCATAATAAGGTCTGGATTTAGCTAAGTGTAGTTGGGGCCTCCTTGTTTTTTCTGGCCAGTGAGCCACTTCCTTAAATTCAGAGGAAGTCTTTGGTGGCTGCAGGAACATCAGAGTGAAAAACATATGGCAAATAGTTCATTATATGAAGCCAAAAATGTGATAATTTTATACAAAAGAATGGCAAAAAAATGCAAATCTAAGACCCTGCAAAGGCAACTTCTGTTTTTTCAAATCAGTCTTCATTTGTTGTCTTCATTTGACACTAGTAGCATTACAGTAGCTGTGATATGCTAATATATAATGAAGCCAAGTCTGGAAGGAAGAGGTGAGAGATTTGGACAAATAACAGGAAGACAGAGACAAACTTTCAGGCACAAATCACCTTTCTCCAGGTCTGAAACAGAAGCAGCAAACTTCAAAGTCAAATTCAAACTGAGAACAGCTCTTTTGAGTTCTACTCAGACTGTCTCTTTCAGATTAGGACACTATGCCTATGGAGGACAGAAAGACAGACATGAGATAGTCTTTTCAAGACAAGCAAAAAGGCATTTTTTTGTGGACTATAGATGAGGCCTCAGAAATAGGGAAAATTATAACATGCCATAAAACTGATATCACTAATGAATCCATGTTTTTAATGCCTAAGAGAGTCAGGAGTTTTTGATTTGTGCCTATCTTTAGGAGATATTTTGCAAGATGCCTTTTTGAATATTTATTGTAGGGAATGATCAAAGATGTGCAAAAAAAAGATACGTTCTGGATCTGACGACAGTTCATTTATTGGGAAAAAGCCCTGTCTTTGCCTCTGTAATATTGTTTTCAGCTAAGCCCTTGTAGAAGCAAAAAAATTACATGCTCCAGGTAGCTGGACAATTCCGTTGTCAGTAAAAAGATGCAAATTATAGCCAATTATAGCCCGGCTTCTATTACCAAATGTGAGAAATGGCACCAGCTCTGATTAAAGGTGTTGAAGCAGCTACTTTTCCCACCCTGTTGTGCGGCTAAATATCAAGGAGCCAAAAGAGAACTTGGGGATCAATTTCAGACCCTGCAGCTGTATTATTTGCCAGTGCTGCCTTCTTTTGTGCCTGTAAGAGGTTAATTTCATCCAATCCAAATATTTTCAGAGAAGATTTTAATGGGATTTATTACAAATATTTCTAATAAATAGGGATTAGAGTTTTATAGGAAGGCATTAGGCAGATCCAGGTAACTATTTTACCCCTTTCATCCTCCTGAAATTATAGTTGCCTGTCACTATAAATTAAAGGAGGAGAAAAAGAGTTAGTTAAATTTATTAGGTGGATAACCTCTTTCTCATAATGATAAATGCAAATTATTATTTAATTGACAGTCACCTGAGGACAATACATTTACAAAAGGTGTCATAGAAGCATACCAAAAATTTAGCAATAAACTCAAGGCATTTAATTTAGTGTCCAAGGAAGGGTGATTGAATATCCGCAAAGCTGACACTGAGAGCTATAGATTTATCTGAGCGATTTGGAACTTTTTGATCAAATGAAGATTCAAAGCCTCCCCAAATCTGCTGTATTTATGGAATTACTACACAAAATGATTTACTGCTTTGGAGGTGGAGATCAATAATAGTTTGTGAAAAGCCCAAGTTAGAAACATCTTGAACTAAGACAAGTGTTCAATATAGAGTTCATCACTATAGACTTTAAATTGTCCAGTATAAAAAGAAGGACTGACGTTTGACCTTCACCAGTTCCTGTATGAGGAGGGAAAAGAAAAAGTATATTTACAGGAAAAAAAAATGGATAAAAAAAGGCTGTACAATTGAAGTGGGAGATTAGGCACACCAGTTATAGGCAATTGATGGGCAGGCCTTGTCAAGGCAACACAAGGCCTGATGCTCCTTTATAAATAATTTGTTAGTGTTTGACCACATTAGCCTTTCTCCAGACTCCAAGATCCTTTGACAGATACCAAATATATATTGCATGGGTTAGGTACTAGATAAATTACTAATTTATGTATGGGTGTAGCTTTTGAATGAAATTAGATATTTAGGATTTCATCTGGCTAAAAAAAAAGGCTGCTAAGGGCTGTTGACTTTTATCTGTTCTTATGGGATGAGCTTATAGCCTGACTTGTCCTCCCTCATGGGATTTCTATAAATTAATTGCGGTGAGGCGAAGAATTCACCCACAGTCTTTGGTGAAAATTACACAAACTTAAATGTATATCACCAACTGGTACCTCAACCTTAAGAGTCATTTTTCCATTAGTAAGAACCTCTATGTTCAAAAGCAAATTAAAAAAAAAATTAAAATTCAAAGAAAATCTGTGGGATATGACAATTCAACCTCAGCTGAATTGGAGTGGATGGGCCAGGACATTGTCACACAAGTGAGGTTCAAGGACAATGTGATTTACATTCATTGCCCATCCAGTGGGAAATCACGTTCAGGGAACTTCTGGGAGCTGTTCCTCAGCATTTTCCAAACCTCATCTCTCTCCGTCAATGAGTAGGTTCATTACTGAACACAGAGCAATATTCTGGAGTTACAGTTCACCAGCATCTCCTCCTTCATTCTATTTTTTGAGGAGGAAAAGAGCAACCCTTATAAAAGCAGATGGGTTTACTGCCGCAACACCCATGAGCAAACGGGGGTCTTGTAGACAAATTAAAAAAGCAATGCTCTCAGTTTTGCAGAGATTACAGAACTTTCATCTTCACTGTGGACACTATAATACCCCTGTGTTGCATGTTTTCTTAACGTGAAGAATCAAGTGATTACGATGGAGAACGAGACCAGTTTATGATTATGGTAACAGGGACTCTGGTAACAGAAGCTTGTTTTGGCATCTTTTGCCCAGTTCAAGTGTGGCATGCACAAACCACTCAGTATTTGAGTTAACAAAGGGAGAAGGGCAGGAAAAGACGGAAGATAACTTTTAATGATACACATAGGCATTTGTGAAAGCTTTTGCTTTAATACGTCTTTGACTTTTCCCTTCCATGAAATAAGTTTCCTGTAAATTATTTTGCTGTCTTGTCTAATTTTTACCTATTAGCTTTTAGAGTTAGGGCTGTAACCCCTAAAGAGAATAAACTGGAGGAGAGTTTTCAGGAGGCATAAATGATTCTGGAATCTGAGGCTTACTGCTCTTCAATAAGACTTAAGAGTCTCAAAAAAAGCAATTTAGGAATTTGGGAAATTGTTTTTTGTATAGTTCTTGATCCACTGAATTTTCATTCTTATAAAAAATTTAAAGTACAATATGACAAAAAAATACCAAATCAAGAACTAGGAAATGCACTATCTAAGGCAAACTTTGAGCACTTTAAAATAGCTGCTTGCCTAAAGTTATAATTACTGTAGTTTTTCTCATCTATTAATTATTACTTCATTATGGCACAGGAACAAATCTCTAACATAGTCTAAAACTGTGCTGCTCTACAGAATGCTTAGTCTCAGGAAGTAAACTCCTCCTTTCTTAGATATGTATTTTAAAGTTGTCTTTATGCTCCTTTAGAGTCATAATGAATAGGAAGTTACCTTTCTTCTTTCACCTACAATAAACTTGCCTCTAAAATTGTCATCAAATCATAGGAAATGTTGGAAAACTGTCATGAAATGAAAGAAGATTAAAACCACAGTCATGAGGGTGCAAACTTCCCTGAATATTATCTGAATTGCAAGTAGTTTGTTGTCGAGACCATTGTTGGTGGGATGCTCTCTCTGCCACCACTGAGGTTGTCACTGTTTTTTTCAGAGGGATGTGAGATCAGACCTGGAGAGAAAAGAGAAACCAGGGAAAGGACAACACAGTGTAAGGCTTGAGAAGAACAAGAAGATAAAGTAAAATCAGTGCTAACTTATGGTACAAATTGTTCTAATAACACCGAAGTATATTGGTTCCTTTTACTAACACTTTGTTTTTCTTCTTCTTGAAAATAACACAGATGAGACATTTCCAAGTAGTCAAAAGTGCAAAGGTTAATGAAGCATCTCTTTGATCTTTCATAACTGTAGCATGCCCTTGTGACCTTTGGATCCATAATATAACAGCAGTATTCAGTGTATAATTCAGAGGAACCTAAAATAAGATCAAAATCCTGCAGATAAAACCCCAGCATGTATCAGAATACTAGGTGTACAGTACCATGAAATTAATGGCTGGAAGGGTAATTGCCTTTTAGGAATATGCTATACCAGCTGTTAGTCTGCATGACTCAATACTGAGAAGGCAAGTGCTGTATCTCTCTCCCTTTCTGCTTTATTCTCCATTGTGTTTCTGGTGCAGAATCAGCTGAACACTTGGCTGTCAGTACTGCAAAGCAAAGAAGGGGAGTATAAGGTGCAGAATAGCTGAGGCAGACTGCCATGCAAGTTTCTGAACCATCATCAGGTTGTCTCACTTAAAACGCATCTTTCAGCACAAAATGTGAGTAAATGCAGAGCACTAAAAAGAGATAGAGTGAACCAGGTGGCTTTCAGAAAAGGGAAAGAATTCAAGTCAGCAAGCTGGAGGCAGAACTAACTGAGAAGGCAGCACAGCCTATTTTCTTTCCTTGTTAAGAAATGCCAGGCTGCAGAGGTTCTTTGGCCATGTGCCTGGTAGAACCACTGCCTCCTGTCTCATCTTGTGATGGCTAGCAGGAAAACTTACAGGCCAGCCATGTGCTCTGGGGAAGGAGGACTATAGCCAGTGGGGTTTGACTTGTTGATGATCACCATTATGTTGTCTAAGTGATATTCTGTCCAGTTTTCTTCCTTGTTTTTCTGCCCTTAATCTATCTTTCTACTAGAACAAGACGGTTCATCCAGACCACTTCAGATGTCTGATGGGTGATACAGATCCTGCTATCCGTCTTGAAAGATTAATCCAATCTACAATCTTATCATTCGACCTGCAGGCTTACCTATATTTTCATGCTGAAAGGTGTAAAATTGGCTTGCTATCTCTGGCTGATAGAGCAGTACAAGCAAATAATAGCAAATCACTCCTTCTGTTTATTTGTATCACACTGTTGGCTAGAGATTATGACATCTGTTGTTAGGTGCCATCCAGATGCAACACAAGAAATAACACCTCTCCCCACGGTTTGTCAAAAGAATGCGTGATCAGAGGAGGAGGATTTCAAAGAGAAAGGCTGAAGCATGGAGAACCTCAGGGGATGTTTACAAATACGGTGCAGCACTGAGGAGAGATGCTCAAGCCTGGAAGATACCCAGCTCCTCAGATAGAGGTTATGCAGTCTAAATAGAGCACTGTGTGAATAGCAGCCCTTTTCTTGTTGCCTGAGTAGCTCAGGAACATTTCCACATCATTGCAAGATCTCTGCTAGGCGTAGTTAAAGACAGTGTCAGAAGGTCATGAAGGAATTTTGTAACATATGAAGGACTTGGACCTAAGTCTCAGGCCACTGAGCTTTTCATGGAGCACCTATCATCTTCTCTAGCCCTTCCCTCCCTCACCAAACTCACCTTTAGAGAGCAGTGAAGAGTAACAGTTTATAAGCAACATATCACAGAATCTCTGCCAGAGACACCTCTGGTGTGAGAGAGTTCTGGGTTTGTGCCTAGATGGAGACAAAGCAGCCAAGGTTAACAAACAGAATGTGAGTTACAACTCCTAATATCACGCAAGAGACTCAGACTATGTAGTAAAACTTGATTCAAACACACAAAACATCAGAAAGCAAAATGTGATCTTGGGCTAAAAATAAAACTGCATGAATATTTGAAATGTATAGAGCTTCTGATAGTAAGGTAATTGCCCTTATTATTAAATGCATCTCCAGATTCAGAAGAGAAAAAAAGTAACACCTCCTGGCTTACCTGTACATATACCTGGAATGCTACATTTCTTTTGACAGTGAAGTTTACACTGAATGTTGGGTTTTATACCAACAGAACTTCCAACAGCAACTTCCCTCTGAATCCAACAGTTCCATACCAAAATGCAAACAACTATCCAAATCTAATAAATCCTGACATTAATCAGACAACATGTTAATCAGATGTCACCACTAATCCACTTCCAATTGCACTTTCACAACCTACAGTTCCCAGTACTAGTTTAACTGCTTATTAGAAAATAATAGAACAGAACAGAATACAATAGACCTGCACTCATCTGTACACTTGGGATATTTATATTTCCATTATTTATATTTGTCAAGAAAGACAAGTTCTCTCTGGCATGAAGGTAAACAAAGACTAAGCAGTGGATTAGGAGCTTGGAGGGCCTACAGAAGATGATGATTAGCAGGAGCAAGACAAAGGCTGAGAGGGATGCCAGCACTTTCAAGAAAGATATCAAGGATGAAGACCAAAGGAGGAAGAGCTACTGAAGTGCAAGGAAAAAGATGGTTAAGAACACAAAACCATTCAGGGCTTCTTCCAAGAGAACGACCTCACCATAAGCAGATTGGTAGCAAATGTCACTTGTTGGTGCATTGCTAAGGAATGGTGAGGAAATCCCCCATGCTCTCTGTGTCTCTGCAGAGTTCACGCAGAGGGAACCAAAAGCCTTTCTTTCACCTCGGGCATCCCCACAGCCAAATGAATCCATATGGTATAAATGCCCCTATCTGCTTATTCTGAACACAGAGAAGACTTCTGGCACCAAGAATAGCACCTCTTTCAGGACTCCAAATGCTAAACCCTACAGAAAAAGAGACTTTCCAGTGCTTTAGACCAGATCTGAATGTCTTCCCACAAAGCAAGGCAGGCCAGTGACTCTCAGAGCGGTTGAAGTCACAAGGGAGCTGTGAAAGTTGTACTCGGAGCTGAAGCGCATTTTGTATCCTGTGTAAACAGGGGGTGTGTTTAACAGCGGAGCCGTGCAGCTCAGTGTTGGTGGTACAAGGGGATGTGATAGCAGCGGCAGCAATGGGCAATTTTCCCCGTTTGGAAGAGTCGTCGTTTGCCTGGCTGTGCTTCAGGCACAGATCCAAATG
>VWZY01006687.1:20463-41823 GCA_013399075.1 Chloroceryle aenea | reverse complement strand
CACATCATCTGGGGAGAGGAACCTTTGCAGACTCCCAGAGACGGGGAGGCTTCTTGGGCTCCTCGGGAGGTGCTTCTTTTCCTCTGGTGCATTGAGCACACCCCCCTTGTCAGATCTTCTCTGGGCCCTTTTTGCTCAGATCTTGCACCTCCAGGTACCATTCATGCCCTTTCTCTCTCAGGCTCTCTTACCCAGTGCAAGCTTGCAGTGAGAGTGAGCTCTGCTCTTCCTGGCCTCCATTACCCCAGGGAGTTCTTGCTTGTGAACAGCCTTGCTGCCCCATCTACAGCTGCCACTTTCCAGCTCTCCCTGTGATTGCAAGAAAAGCGCTGGGAAGCTCAAGAGGCTTTTCATGTGTCACTGGCCAAGAAGCACAGTGATGGAGGAAGTTTTGGAAAGCAAGAAGGATGCCTGTCATTGATACATATCCAACTTTGAGAAATACCCCACACATCTATCGCCCTTTTTTTGTCTGTGGTTGGTACTGTCTCGGAGATACCCATAAAACAGAGTAGGTACCCAAAATGGATATATATTCCAATCCATAATTACTCATCAATCCAAAGGCCAAAGCAAATTGCAGGCTTGGATATCAGGTGGGAGTGTAACACTACACAACTAATTGCTAAGTTTCACAAATATTTCTTTTTAGAAAGATGACCCAAAACATGCCCACACTCACAAAAGGGAAAACCTCCTTCTTAAGGGTACCCCGAGAGGGGTTCACTCACCCAAAAGGTCAAGGACTCGCTTAAGGATATATCCAGAGTATTTGCTCGCCAAAGCAAGGAGGGGCGATGAGGGCCCACTCAATCCCAGGAAATTTCCTTATGCAGCATCCTGATCCAAGGGGATCTGACTGCAGACCCATTACTCCAAGCAGGACCAGCTCAATCTGGATCTCTGGCAGTGCTTCATTTGTACCCTGGTGGAGTTTGAACTGTGGACAAGTCTAATTAGCTAGGGGCAAGCATAGGAAAAAGGCAAATAAGGGCCTGAAACTAAGTAATCAGATTTTCATGTCTGGAAACCCTTAATCTTTATTAGATCTTTGCCAAGTCCTGATCCTCATTCCTCACATTCTCATTCTTCAGGAAAATGGCACCACTGGGCCTGTCTTCCTGCTGCTGCTCCTTTCCTTGGCTCTGTGGCTTTGCTTTGCCAAATTGCAAAGGATGTTATTTCAAACTAAACTGAAGAGGACATCAGCCTGCTCCTGGCTACATGTGTATTTCGTGTTCATGCTTGCAAGCATCAGCACAAAGAGATTCAGAATAATAAAATAAAATCCTATTTCAATTTGTAACCTTTGTCTTCCATGTCCTTTAAAATATTTTTGGAGCTAAAAACCCCTGGTGTTTCAGGCTAATAATAGCCTTATTCAACTCATGATGAATGTAGGAAATAGAATAGTTCAGCTCTAAAGGTCTAAAAGGTCTAAAGGTCTAAAAGACCTACAACAACCATCTAATCCAACAATCTGACTACTTCAGGGCTGACCAAATTAAAGCATGCTTATTAAGGGCATCAACCATCCCTCTAGGAAGCCTGTTCCAAAGTTTGACCACCCTCTCAGTAGACACATGTCTCTGCATGTCAAATCTAAACCACCCTGATGGATGTAGCTTTGAGTCATTCCCATGTGTCCTGGCACTAGACACCAAGAAGCACCTCTGTCTCTACCATTTCACCTCCTCAGGAAGCTGTAGAAAGCAGTGAAGTTACCCCTCAGCCTTCTCTTCGAACTAAAGAAACACAGTGTCCTCAGCCACTACTCAGAGGACATGCCTGCCAGTGCCTTCACCAGCTTCACCACTTCTCTGGGACATATTCATGTTCCTTAACAACCTTTTTAAATGGTGGAGCCCAGAACCTTACACAGTATTCAACATAACGCTGCACCAGCACTACACAGAGTGGAATAATGACCTCTTTTGACTGGCTGGTTATGCTGTGTTTGATGCACCTCGGGATGGGATTTGCTCTCTTGGCTGCTGGGACACACACTGCTAACTCCTCTGGAGCCTCCTGCCAACCAGCACCCCCCGATCTCCTTATGCAGGGCTGTTCTCCAGCCACCTCTCTGCTAATTCAGACTTACGCCTAGCATCACTCTTCCCCGTTTCACTTACTAAATTTTGTGCTGCTTATGTTTACCCAATGCTTCAATCTATTCAGACCCCTCTGCAAAGAATCTTGTCTTGCCCTTAAAATCATCAACAGCATCTCCTGGTTTAGTATCATCAGCAAGCTTACAAACCATGCATTTAACTCCTGCCTCCAAATCACTGATACAAATGTTGAATAGAACTGGTGCTAGAACGGAGCCCTGAGGAATAACACTGGTGACAGGTCACCAGCCAGATGTAGCTCCCTTCACTACAACCCTTTGAAGCCCTGTCATTCAGGCAGTTCTCCACCCTTTGCACTACATACCTGCTCATCTCAAAGTTGGACATCTTGCCCAGAAGGATGTTGTGAGGGACAGTATTCCACCTCTTAATTAAATTTGGTCCTTATATACAGATGTATGGAGAAATTGTTACCTGCTGTCCTCTCTGTTTTACTTGCTTATGTCATAGTCTTCTCACCACATTTATTACTCTCATCTACAGTCTGAAAACAACTGGCTACAGTACAACTAATTACCTGCTGGGGATCAAGCACTGACCTCATGATCATCCAAATAATATGGTTATTATATATTCTATTAATAGAAAGGTTAATAATTATAAGGCTTTGTTGTGAGACAAAATATTTTAATTGTTTCCAGTCATTTTTGGGTGCCACTAGGAGCCCTGGAGTCTTCAGCATAACATATGTTCTTGCCACATTTCTGTGTGCTCAAAGACTGGTGAATAAATAAAAACGGTTTCTTCCACCAGGGACCAGTTGCAAAACCACTTGGGGGTTTAGAAGCCTTTCTAATGAAAACTCCATGTAATACACTGACAGCAGTATGTTTACTTAATCAAACCACATTACATGATGTCAGAGGTGTAGTAGAGCCACCTCATTTGGTGGCATGACCAGACACACTACAGAACAGCATACATAGCCCTCCGAGGTACCAGGTTCTGAGTTACTGTCCATTTTATAAGGAAAAGCAGAAGATGACTTCACATTTGGAAACAAAAGCCCTGATTTAGAAGTTACATAATTCTACCAATTCTCAAAAGAAAAAAAAAAAGGCAGTAAAAGACAGCAGTAAAATAAAAATTGTATTCTTCTGTGAATTCAACTTGTACATTTCACAGATTTATTACAAAGCATTCAAATCATATATAGAGACAACAGCTGCTGGATTTTTTTAAAAAAGCTCTTATTACTCCAGATCTATAAGAAAGTTCTTTCAAATCAATCACTTTGGGACTAATGGAGCTAATTTGACTTGTCCTAAAATTTTCTGGCTGGTTTAATTCAACAAGTTCATCATTCTGTAACATGAAACAGTCTCTGAAAGTCTTTCTCAATAAATGGCTTTCACAGATGTACAGCCTAAGTATTTAGGATAACTAGGTATTACCAAAAGTTAGCCAACTCTTTCTCAATGCATACTGCTGTGTAGATATTGTAAAACTTGTATAGTTCCAGTACTTGTTCCAAAAGCTGGACTTGCTAGATTTTGGTTGCTTTTTACACCAATTTTGTAATTTTTCTGGTTTCAACAGAATGTACACATGTGCTTTGTTTTGTATATACGTTGTAGTTCTGCAAGTTGAGCCATGCATCTGTGCTGTAAAAATTATTCTATCATGAATCAAGAAACATGTCTTGTGTCCCTTTTATCATGAAGCTTTTGAAGTAAGCTGTCATTCTATCATGTAATGAATGAACAAATTCCTTGATGTTTATCATGGATGATTCCTGATCAGAGCATTTGCACAATGGAGAGTTAGGTGACACAGCAAGGATTTATATGGCTCATCATCTTAACAATTAAGTGCATCTGAGAACAACTTACTGTTGCATTCCTACTTGTCATTACAGTTTCATTTGTTATTGTATGGCAACTGTTCACATGTAAAACTCAGTGCAAGCTTCCTTTTTCTTTAACATTTTACTTGTTAATTTGTGGTCTTGCAATTTCAGCCAGTTATGGAAAAATGCTTCTTGATCTTGCTCATATTTGCTTGAGCACTGGTGATCTTTCTTTTGAGACTCTTGTTTTTTGGTTTTTTTTCCTCATATTTGTAGAGCAAAGGATCAGCTACTTCACATTTCACCTTTACACTGGTAGGGATCATATCTTGGCCCATGGTCTGTCAGATGAAGTATATTTAATATTTTCTCCAAGCAGAAATGTTGAAGTAGCAGCAGAGACCTTGCAAGGGCCAAATCAGACAATGACTTGCCATGGATGTGACATGATATTTTTTTCTTGGTAAGACGAGACCCAGGGTGAGGTAATTTCATCTGTTTCAAGTAGCTCCTTCTAGATGCCAGACGGAAACATGGTCATGAGATATGCTGATCCTAATAATGCCATTTCTGAAATAATAAATACTGTTGGGCTGAATGACATTGTTCCTTTATGCTTTATTTAAAACACCTCAGTACATTCTATCCAGATGCAGTTTCTGCAAGGCAGAAGAATATTGTTTTATCTTAATATTGATTTTAAAATAAGAACTGGGAAATCATGTTTCTGCTCAATGTAGAAAGTGTCAGTAATACACAGTTCTGTCTGAGTTTCTGTGGAGAGGTTCAGTGCTTGCAGCTGTAATTTTAACCCTGTAAGTAGGATGCCTGGGAAACAGGATGCCCATGTGGATGTGGCATTTGTCTACCTGTCCATCTTTGCTTCTTCACACCTACAAGGGACTTTTGCTGTTGGTTGATTTCTGGCTGATCTGGCAGCAAGTCAGGTCCTCCTCCCTCAGTACCACATCCTCAACAGCTTTGGGAAAAATCAAAGGCTGGGTAGAGGAGAGAGTCTCAATTGATGGACAGACCACACCACACTACAGCAGTATGATGCTACCTCTGCCAGCTGGCACTCTTCAGCTATATCCCTGCAATGGCACAGGATGGGGATACTCACTGGGAGAAACCCTAGCAGGCACTGACCTATACACATGTTCTTGCAGCAAATGTGGCCAGCAGCACCCTGGGCTCTCCTAACAAGAACATGACTAAGGGAAATTATTTCCACCCTTTACTTAGAACTTGTTAGACCACATCTTGGTACTGTGCCTGGTTTTGAACCGCCAGTATCAGACAAGACATCAGTGTACTGCAGCAAGTTCAGAGAAAGGTCTCCAGGATAGTCAGGGATGGAGAATTTACCATGTGAGGACAGGCTGAAGGATCAAGCTGTAGAAATCAGCTTCAGATGGGCCTGACAGCAGTCTCCCTGTGCCTGCAGCGAGGCAGGGGGTGAAAGGGATCACCAAGGAGATGGGGTCAAGCTCTTCAAAGTGGTGCAGGGCAAGAGGACAACGGCCAACAGACAGAAGTCGAAAGAAGAGAGGTTCAGAGTGATATAAGGGAAGGATGTTGTCATCTGGGGATGACCAGACAGTGGAGCAAGTTGCTCAGAGGAGCTGTACAGTTTCTACCCTTGCTGGTTTTCAAGACCCAGCAGGAAAAAGCTCTGAACAAACTGGTCTGATGGCATAGTTAACTCTGTGTTGAGCAGGAAATTGGACTAGATACCTTCTGGTATCCCTTCCAACCTGGGTTATCCTATGACTTAAAAAGAGGAAAGGGACAGCCTATTCTCACTCGTGCCCTGTGGTAGGACAAGGGGGAATAGATGTAAGCTGGAGCACAAGATGTTCCACCTTAACATGAGGAGGCACTTCTTTACTGTAAGGGTCACAGAGCACTGGAATGGGCTCCCCAGGGAGGTTGTGGAGTCTCCTCTGGAGATTTTCAAAACCTGCCCGGATTCGTTCCTTTGTGACCTGTGCTAGATTATATGATCCTGTTCTGGCAGGGGGGTTGGACTTGAAGATCTCCAAGGTCCCTTTCAACCTCTAATACCCTGTGATACGCTGTGATAACAGTGGTTGCAAACATTGATGATATCCTTTTACCATCTAGCAGAGGGGACAGATTGTTAAAGAAGCTTTTAATGAAAATCTATCATTATTATGATGGTGGTGCAGGTATACAAATGTAAAACACAAATGCAGAAGCAAACAGGCCTTATTAGTTTTGGTGTCTTCCCAAAACTACCTTTATCTTATATTTCCATGGGCAAAGTTGCCTTAATCTCTTTCAGAATTTTATATTTTATATTCAGGGGTGTGTTGACAGTAAAGTTTATAACTAAGGAAGAAAATGAGCTAACTCTCCATTTTTACTTTTATGCAAAGAGTGACATAAACCCAGCAACAACCTGACACTTTATTTGATAAAATTTTTATCTGGAATATTTCAAAGAAACTTGACTTGCAATGGTACACAGTCTGAAATTAGTTCCCTGACAGTCGCACACAGTATCAGTTTCACTGGGGAAAAACTAATTAAATGTGAGTTCTCTTTGATGCAGGAAATAAATGTATTATAATCACTCACTCTACAGGCAGCCCAAGTGCTTAATTATACACATGCATGGCATGACCAGAAGCCGTCAGCTCTTCCATGGGTGAGCAGGGGTAAGCAGACCTGCCACCAAAAGGCAACCAAAGGGGAAGTGGTGATCAAGAACTCTTGGGCATGCACTCAATTTTTAATTATTATTTCCTGAAATACATAGGAGGGCCAAAGTCAGTAACATGGTCATCAGAGGAAGTTTCTATACTCAGTGTAGATGGACTTTGTGGCACTTTCTCCACAGAGGAGAGAAAGTAACTTGGTCAATATTGTGACTGCCTAACAGAAAACTGGAGTTGACTCCTTAGATAGGCTGATATGAATGTGGGCCATAGTTTCCAGGCAAAGTCAATAGGGCTGCTTTCCTTTATGTTTCATTTAAAACATGCCACACAGCAAACAGCATGCAATTCAATTTATCTACTTTAGAAGGGCAAAGGGCTGAGTCAACTCCACTGGAGTGCTTCCTCTCTGCTCCTGCATAGGATACTGCCTGATAAGCTGATCTTTGCTTACTGAGATTCATCTTTAGACAAATCCTGAAATTACTTCTTGTGATGAAATATGTGTGTCTGCCATTGAATGTAACTGATCTATGAGACCAATTTGAAAAATCTGAGAGTCACTTCAGGTTCAAACATAAATAGCAAATAATGATTTTTTTTCTCCTTTTATTTTTTTTTCTTATTTGTAAATCCTTGATATGACCTTTGCTAACGATGCATCTATCCTTTTCACTACACACTTGATGTGTGAGTAAACAGCACTAACTGAAGCAATGAATTATTCCTAGTCCCCTATTACGAAGTGAGCTAGGCAAATACAACAGGTCCAACTACTTCATTCATGGCCAGTGTTTAACCCTTTTCACTCCATAATAGTCAGATTTAGACAACACCCTTTTCCAGCCAGCCTGCTTAGTGGACTATACCTTTCTTTAATCTAGGAAGCTGGCACAAGTTTTTTTTTGTGCAATATGTGACATGGAATTGCCTGAACTAATTTTTTTTACAAAAGGGCAGAGACAACAACTGAAAGGTAAGCATCTTAGCTCACTTACACAGACAAGGGTGAAATGCCGACACATTAAGATTTGAGGATTTGGTTCTGTTAATATCAAGCCCAGAGTTCCTTGAAAACACTAAGAATTGTTGTCAGTAGCTTTCAAATCCTTTGTCTTGAAGAGACCGTAATTAAGAACAAAACCACCCTATTCTCTTTAAGTCACAGAAAGGTGAGCAATGTTGGGGGGGAGAAGAGTACCATCCTTGCCCCTTCAGGAGAAAGTCAAGAGTCAGGTAGGGGTAAGCACCATCATCACCTTCTCTCTTTCTGCCCTCTATTCCAGCTTATCATTTTCTTGTTGCCTTTTTGTGCCTTTGCTGCTTACCTTACTGCCTCATCAGTCCCTGCCTTGCCTGGCTTCTCACAGTCTGGCACCTGCCCTCCCCTAATTAATTCCCTTCACTGCCTCTTCCCTCACCCCATCTCATTTTACTACTTAATTTGTTGTATTCCTGTCCCATTGTCACCTTCTCCTGTGGTCCTACAGATTTGTCCTCTTTTCACTCACCCTCAAAGCACCTCTGCTTACCTTTGCTTTCCCTTGTCCTAGCTGCTCTCTTTCCCACCACATATGTGCCTTGCTGCTTTCATTCACTGCCTGTTTTGGCCAGCCCCATCTGCTGCTTGCCTTCCACTCCTTTTCTCCCAGCAGCTGTGTTTGCTCTCTACCCACAATATCTTTGTTTACCACTCCACTTACTGCTTGCTCTTGCTCCCCAAATGCCCAGGACTTTTCTCAGATCTCCTTGCCATGCCACAGTCTGCCATTACTTATTGCTCTGTTTGCCATCCTGCCCACTCGTGCTGCTTCATTTGTCTCCTGTCAGGAGCTGCCCTGTTTGCAGACAGCTCTCACTTCTCCCCGTTTCCTGTTTGCAGCCTGTACTTGTTCACTTACTGCCTGTCGCTATCCATCCTCATCACCTAACTTTGCCTACACTTACTGATTCCTCCTGTCACTCTGCATCCCCTGCACCTCCCACCCCTCCTCAGTGACTCATTCCAATGCCACTATATCACTGCCCATTGCCACCTTGCCTCACACAGCACATGCTCGCTCTTTTGCTGCTTGCCTTCACCAACTCCCTTAGCTGTCTGCTCTCACTGCCTCTCTTGCCACCACTTGCTTCCTATGCTTCTAAACGTGTCCTTCCTATGGCTTCTCAAGGCTGTGCTTCTGGATTGCACGACTGCACTCTTAACCTTCTCTTGCTGCCCATCACCATTTGTCAACACTGCTCCCTTCTGCCTTCATAATCACCTCATTTCAATAGCTGACTTGCCGACTACTCCTGACTTTCATGCTGGACCATGTTTGTCATCTCTCTTTACCAGCCTGTTTGCTGCCTCCTGCTGTTGCCAGCCCCTGTCTCTGCTTTGCACTTCACATTCACGCCCTATATTCAGTGTCTTTCCAAGTGTCCGTCTGCTGCCTAATTTCACCCTCAGCTTGTTGCTCCATATGCTGTCTGCTTTCTCCATGTCACCCAGAAGCTGCATTTGCTGTGCTCTTCTTTCCCTTTCTTTCCTACTTGTTGCACTGCTTGTCCGCGCATCACCTGCAGCCTTCTCTTGCCACATCACCAGCATTTTCTGTCTGTGATTGCTACTTCAATTGCTGGCAAGCCTCCTCATCCTTCTTAGGGGCTACTCTCAAAAATTCCCTTGCCTGTAGTCTTACAGCTCTAATGCAGCTACATTTTGCCACTTCCCACAGCTGCCTCTCCTCCCTGACTCCCTTAGCTGCTGGCCTTCAATGCCTTTCCAGGCAGCAGTTTTCAGCTCTGTGGTGGGTTGACCCCAGCCAGCAGCAAAGCTTGCACACAGCTGCTTGTTTATTTCCCCTCCCAGTGGGGCAGGGAAGAGAACACAAAGAGCAAAAGCTGGGAAACTTGAGATAAAGACAATCTAATATAGTTAACAAGTTAATAAGTGAAGACAACTTAATAAGAAAGGGAAAGAGGGGAAAAATAACCCCACAATGCAATAACCACCTCCCACAAGTGGACTGATGCCCAGACAATCTCTAAGCAATTGCTACCTTGGAAGACACTCTTCCCTCCACTGCAGCTCCCCCCCTGCCCCCAAGTTTTATTGATGAGCATATGTTGTATGCTATGGAATATCTCTTTGTCCAGTTCAAGTCAACTGTCCTGGCTGTGTCTCCTCCCAGTCTTTTTTCTACCCCCATTGAGGGTGTGGGAGGAGGCAGAGTGAGAAACAGATAAAACCTTGAAGCTGTGCAAGCACTGCTCAGCAATAGCCAAACCCCTGGTGTAGTATCAATATTTGTTTAGTCACAAATCCAAAATACAGTACCATACAGTCTGCTATGATGAAAGTTAACTCCATCCCAGCAAGACCAAGTAGAATTTCCTGTCAAAACAGCTGTGCTTTAGTGGCCCATACTTGTCCTCACTCCTACTTTTAATCCCTGGGCACTTCCCTCACTCCCTTTCAGCATGGCTGTATCTACTTGCCTTTTTATATGCCACTTGCCTTCATACCCTCCTTACCTACGTAACTACTCATCTCCTTCTCTTGTGGCTCTGTTCTTATTGATTCTCTTGCATAATGGTTCTGTTACCTGAACTGGCCATGTTTTCTGCCTTATTTTCTACCCTGCATGTCACCAGGGATGGTTGCTGCTTGCCCACTCCAGCTTGCTCACCCTATCAGCCCTGCTACCAGTCATTTCTACTTCTCCCTGGTAGTGTATTTTCTGTCTCCTGCTGCCTGCTCCCAGCCCAAAAGGAATTTCTGTTGCATCTTCTGGAAACCTGTCCTTTCAGTATCCTTCAGATTGTCTGTGTCTTTGTTGTCTTCCATACCTCTCGTGGCTGAACCAGTGTTAACTGCCCAATTAGCCAGATGTTCCTTAGGGCCCTTTGCCACCTCTATTGCATCGTCTGGCATCATCTCGTTTTCTCAATATCTCTCAGACTTGCTTCACAGCCTTGTCTTTACCAGATAGCCTTGCTTTGGTCACCACTCCCACCTGCACTTACTACCTCTCCCCACAGCCACCTTTACAGCCTTCTCTCTTGCCTTATTTATTGTTAACTGTGCTGCTGGTCATAGACACTTCTCCTCACTATTATGCTTATTTCCACCTATTCCAGATGCCAAAATGACAACTGCTCTTTCAGCACTGTTGTTTTTTTTTTACCCTTTTGCCCCAGTCCATGATATCGACCACTGTTTTGCTTGTCCACTGTTACTTACTCGCTACTGGGACAATTACTACAGTTGTTGTTTGGGTCCCTGCATCAACCACAGTCCTCTGAGAGTACTGAACTGTGGCTCAATAGGTGTAGGCCAGGCCCCAGTACAGTACTAGAAGCTGCTGGTTTTCACTGTGGTAGGCAAGGCACCCTTCTATCAGATGGCATGTCAGTTTACAAAAGTTGGTCGCTGTTCAGGTGTAAAGTCCCAGTTGATGGGAGGTGATAACTGCCCTAGGAACTTACCCAAATCCTTCCATACATCCTGCAGTCCAGGGACTGGCCACCTCAAGGCACATTTCAGTATCCCCTCATTCAAAAGCTGTCTTCTCTTACACCAGATTCAACAATACTCTAACAAAATTAATTAGTAGTATTAAATAGCGCATGTAAGGGTGTACAAGGACCTTGGGAACCTGCACAATAAAACCATCTGCATCAATGCTGCATAGGAAGAGGGAGATGTATTCCCTCCTCCTCTCCACAAGATAGCTCCCCCAACACGGCAAGACCATCAATGCCAAAACAATGCACATCGACATTATTTATATTAATGTGTTCCCAAGATCAGCAAAATAAAGTTTCTCTGTCACTCCCCTCCTCATCAGGATGGGGCAAGGAGAAAATAAGGTGGAAAAAAACCCCTCATGGGTCAAGATACAGGCAGTTGAATAACACAAAAGCAAAGGCCACATGTAAAACCAAAAGAAAATAAAAGATTTATTCTCTAGCTTGCAACATCAGGCAATGTCCAGACACTTCTCAGGAAGTAGGGCTTCAGTACACATAGCAGTTCCTCCAGAAGATGAAAATTATAGTAATGAATGACTCAATCCCTCTCCTTCTTCCTCTTACTTTTATTGCTGAGCAGATGTCATACAGTATGGAATATCCCATGTTAAAGAGACAACCTTGATCCCATGCAAACACTGCTCAGCTGTAGCCAAAACACCAATGCGCTATCAACACCTTTCTTTCTACCAATACAAAGCATAGTGCTACAAGGGCTGCTAAGGGGAAAATTAACTCCATTTCAGTCAGACCCAATACATCCTCTCAATGAGAGAACACTATAAAAGAACACTGCTATTAAAACCCCAAACTCTTCCTCAGTCATACGGCGCATAACAACAGTGAAGTAATCTTACACGGGTATGAATAGACCCAAATAATTCTCATTTGGCTGTATTTATTAGTCCGTCTGGTGGGTTTAACTTAGATTTCTCAATAGCAAATAGTATAATCTGAGGGTGACTGGTTTGGTGAAGAGGGTCCCTGTTCGGGCGCCATTTGCAGGGGAACACGTTGGACAATCACACGCAGACCAATATGATCAGGTGAATGCCAGTTCATTAGCTATACAGGGTGCGGTTTATATAGTCATCCCCTCTATGTTTATGCTACTTGTAACATTATCATTGGCTAATTAATATAAGCTCACTCTTAACTGGTTATTATGCAGCAAGCAAGCAGAAAGTGTACAGCGGCGTACGGCAGCGTACAGCAGTGGTATGCGGCGTACGGTGGTCTCTTATCTCTCATGTACTTCTCATCATTTGGGAGTTGCCTGCTCCATTCACCTACTCCCTTCTTTTCACCTCCGAGTGTCCTTGACTGAGGCTTAGGCTTCTTCTGCTAAATAGGCCGGATTGCGCACATGTGCATTCCTTGCTCATAAATCCTCAACAGTTTGGGGCTCAACAGGCAGAGCTGGATTGACCTTTGGATGTTCTGCCACATTTTCCAAAAGGTAGTACTTGTACTGCTTGTCTTTATTGGCAATATTCACATAAGGAAGACTTAATAATAGAAGGCAAAAGAATCTGAGAGGGCAAACTCCTACAGTACGCAGTGATCTAAAAGTAATTGCAGGTCTTCCTCCAGCTAGTTTTACTTAGGGATTGCCATTTCCTCTGTCTCTCCTGGCTTCTAAGCTATTACAGAAATATAACAATCTGCAAATGAGGAGGAAAAGTATAAAAAGGAGAAAAGACCTGCAAACACAAACCTATTTTAGCAGAATCTTGCTTTGACTGTTAACACACCACTCGTAGCTCTGTCAAATTCCAGTGTTGTGGTCTTGTCTCTTCATGGTACTTGAAATAGACCCAAATTAATCATTGTCTCCCTCACACTGGATGAGTGAAAGAAACGAGCATACTTTTTCAACAAGCATGATTTTAATGGGTTATTTTTCAACTTTTTTTCAATCTTTTTCAATTTTTCAACCTTTATCAGAAAGTCTGCATCTAAATAAACCTTCACAGTTTTAACCTAAAATAGAAAATGCTGGTGCTCTTTATATTGATTGTTTCTCCAAATTTAAATATGTGGTAATTGACATAAATAGAAATAATTTACAGAAGCAGCTGTAAATGAGAGGTCATTTTGCAAACACTCTGTGTTTGTATACAGCCTAATAATAAGCAGGGCTCCAGAAGTGTGCACAGAACCAAAAATGGATCAACTGTGCCATAAAAATCATAGTTCACTGCCCCAGGTGGCTAATCCTTGGAAGGATCATGAGGGTGCAACAAGCAATCAGAATTACTGAGCCACTAAACTATTGTGCAGTTTTAGAAACTCAACATACATTAGTATAGTTTATGTGGTGTTTTAAAGGCATTCTATACACTTAGAGTGTGCAGGCATGGTGTCCTCAGCACGGAGCATGCAATTCTGAAAACCAAAATGCTCTCAGGCCAATTGAGAAGGATGTGTTGTTTTTTTTTCTTTTGAGCTATTCCACTCAACAGAAATTTTCTTCTGAGTTTATCTTCTATGTAATATTGAATTTTTCCATTAAATCTTTATCAGCAGAAACAATTTTAAGAAATACCACAAAATCATTAAAAACATGCAGGTGTCTGTTTCTCCATTCTGCTATTAAGTTCTTATGACTTAGACTTAATATATTTATCAACTACCAAAGGTATAAACTACCCCCCTGCACCACCACTATACTGCTGGATTTAATCTGGCTGTAGTAGCTCAATGTATTTTTTCTCTCTGTTAAGGTAAATGCAGAGACAGTACTCAGAACAATAACCTGAAGAAATTCTCTTAGGTCTGTAAACATAAGAAAACTCTGTGCACATTTCACACTAATATATGTAATATATTATTGCTATTAATATAGCCAGCAGATTACTTTAACCATTCAGACATTGTATAAAATATAACAGTATCTTTCAAAGATAGGAAATAACCTAACATCAATATAGCAACCCTAAGACAAGCTATTTTGGACAGAGGGGAACAAGACCTGAAACCTTACTAAATACATATTGATCGAATAGGCATAATGTTCTGTGTGCATGTATTTATGTGAAATATAATTTGAACTCTGCTTGTCTTTAGAATTATCTGCCCTCCAATGTGAGAAAGATATTTTCAAAGTTCTTTGATGTCCTTTAGGAAAAGATAAATCCTCAAGTCTGCTTTCACCCACACACCATGCACTACAAAGTGGGCACTTGATCAAATTCAACCATATGAAAGAGATCTAAGTCCTAAGCCCCATTTAACATCTGTTTTGAGGGCTCTGATTTCCTTGAACACATGTGCTGATCTCTTGTGCAGACCTTGCTTTATGAGGTTGAGAAAAAGCCAAATGTCAGTTGATGAAAGTCAGTGATGCTGGTGGAATGATATCTGTTTATATCAGTTGAAAAGCTGGATCTCAGAAGTCTGACCTTTTACAATAGAAAGTTGATCCTTAAAATACTGCAGGTCTGTATTAGAAAAAGCACTTTAAGAAGCTGTTTGTCTCTTAATGGGTTTTACATTTGCTATTTCAATATTCTCTACACTAAATGTGGGTTCCTGGAAAGAACATAAGATTTCTTATATAATTTTTACAATAATTGGAACACTGGTAATTCTATGGTTTCTGGAAACAGCAATGATCTGACTCAAGCCAGTTTCCCATTTCACATCTCCATCATTACACCTCCTCTGGCTCCCCTTTTGTGAACTACAGCCTTGGCTACAATAGTAGAATCTATCACAGCTTGCCAAAAAATGAGTGTGTTTTCTATTAACAATGTAAGATGAAATGACATATTTATTGTTTTGTTTAACACTTTCAGGGAAAGACTGTTTTGAACTAGACAAGATTCTCCATTTTTCCTCTCATTTTCCCCCCGTAGTAAAATGGGAGAGAAGCAAGAATTCAGTTTTTCACCTTTTACAAAACCAGTATTTTTATGGGGTTTACCTCTCCTTTCTCCCAAAAAGAAAAGCAAAATAATGAACTTTAGGCAAATGAAAAAATTCTGTGGAAAGCTGGTTTAGATATGAAAATATTAATCCTGACCAAAATTTTTAAATATTTTCAGAAAGTTTGCTCAGGTGATACCAAACTGTATTAATTCCATTGATTTGCATGTGGGTACAGCCTCTATTGTTCCTACGTACTCTTTCAGTTTGAAACATAAAAACATTTCTGTTTTTCTTGTAAGGCGGTTTGCTATTTTTATACATTTGACATACATTTGAGTATGTTCCCACCCCTCTCTCTGACTATCCAGGAATAATACTGATTCTGAACCAATTATTGTAGAATCTTAAATATTTTTAATTACAGACCAATGTAAGTGGAAAATTTGAGGTGAGAGTCTCATAACTCCTTCCTTCTGCCTTGGTTTGTAAATGGTAATTTTTTAAGTAGGTTATTAATACTTTATGTCTTTCTCAACTAACTTCTCAACTGTTTTAAATGTTTTGAAGCTAGAACTTTAAATTCTGTGATGGGAATTGCCATAGTTTTATTTTCTTTCTAAAAGAAGGTCCAAATCCTTTGGGTTTCCTAGTTAAGAAAAGTTGTTGAATGGTAAATTTCTGATTAACAACAAATGCAGTACATTAAGGCCTTCAATATTCCACCTGTCTAAGTACAAGAAATGTTTGATGATACGTAAGTCAGCTAGCCAATGATATAGTTTAAAGCCTGGGAATCCAATTATAGCCTTTGCTGGATACAATTAGTGACACTTTTTTTTTTTTTAAGCCAGGGCTTTGAGGAGCCCAGAAAAGAATCTATTTTCTTTTTTTTTTTTTTTTTGTCTTTCCTTTTAAAAGGTGGTCAAGGTAAGATCTGGTTTACACATGGCCAGAGAGCAGCCTAAAGGGGAAAAATGTCCTGTTTCTGATGTTCCTTTCCCACCACTGTAAGAAGAGGAAGAGCACATTAGACTGTGCAGCATATTTTGCAACACAGTTCCTTGTTACCAAGACCCAAGTTACCCAAGTTACCAGCAGATGCTAGCGTGCATCCCACCTCCTGAGGGATGGCCATAGACGCAATTTGGTAGCAGGGCTTCAGGCAAAGTAATTATCAGCAAGGCAGGCCACTAACTGAGGGTGTTAAACACCTTGTGATCATATCTATTAATCAAACAGAACTAGCATGAATTGGATCTGAAGTCTTCATATTGTCTTGTGGTGGACCCACATCCCACTCCCCTTACACAAGCCCTGGGGACTGTCCTGTGCATAACAAGCTCAGCTCCAAATCAGAAATCTTGTACTACTTTCCTGACCACAGTAATACAGCAACTTGAATAAGCAGTTCCTCTCTGTTCACAGGTCCTCTATGGCTTTCACTGTGTGACATGTCAGTGGAGGCTGCACTCACGGTATGTGCAAGCCCACAAAGCAGCCACAGCAATGCTCCTGCAAGCTTGGGAGGAGAAGCTCCTTCACAAGAGCTTCATCAGGTTGCTCTGCACAGGACTGTCATGAGGGTTTACATTTATGCTGCTGTTTATACAAAAATGTAAATATTTTAGTTTTGTAGACATGCATGAAAAATGACATGGGTTTTGTGCTTCATTCTCTACTGATACAGGCAGAAGTCACAGAACTGGAGATAACACACAAAGTAAGAAGAGCTGTATTGAATACAACTTTGTGTCACTTATTAACGAGTTTTCTGTTGAGACTGCTAACATTAGCTAAATTTTGAAGTGAGGGACACTGTTAGGATAATCTAGCCTGATTTTCTGTTGAGTCACAGACTGCAGACTCTGTCCTAGTAACACCTTTGCCAAGACCACAGTGTTTCCTTGCACTAATGTATACTCGTTTAACATTCCAAGTAGTGCCTCTATAGCTACAGAAAATGACCCAGAAAGAAGAACAGGAAGCTAAACAACATTTACTTTGCCATTTTTCTCTCTGTTATCACCATCGCATCTCACCTTTTTTGAAACCGCTGATAGATAATGTTCTCAAAAATGCACTTAAAATTGGAAATTACTATTTATAATGTGGGCAACAGAGTTAGAGGGCAGATTGATTTTTCTGAAGGTCACGGTATTTATGAATAAACCACAGAATGAGCCAATGTTTTCCATAATCTGTCTTGACACACAATGCTATTTCTTGGTATAAATACAAGGCAGAATTATTTTTTTTTGTGCTTTAAAATCAAGCAGAATTCCTATCATTCAAAATAGCTCTAACCAGGAACAATAGCCACTCAACATAGTCAAAGTCCTTTTATAAGTCATGATGACAAAACAAGTACCTTTGTGAGCAGCATGGGCAGACTCCATTCATCACAGATAACAGGTTATCTGAATCTTCCACCCTTATAAAACAGGCTGGTTCATTTTCAGTAGCAGACTACACATTAATCTTCATTCCTTCAGGCAGTGTACATTTTAATAACTCTTAAAGGGAAATCTGACAATATGAGTCACAGCTATACATACACCTATATCCATAAAACCCAACCTATTAGAAATTAGAGCCTTTATTCTGACAATTGAACAATTTTTTTTCAATTTTCAGTTGTGGCTTTTTGCGTAATTTCTGCATGACCACCCTTTCATGATCTGCAAACTTTGTTGTGAGATAAGGCTTGTAAAAAATAAAAAATATACAAAACAGCGAAAAACATTTCCTTTTCACAGTGGTGAAATACTGAAACATAATTGCAGTAATAGAATAATAATGTCATAAAAAATACAATTATGCAAGCAAGTAAATATGATTTAGTGTGGCATCCAGGCTTTCCAATTTCACCACCCATTCCAAACACTTTTTTTTTTTTTTTTAAAAAAGTGTGTTGCAATGGCAGACAGCACCAGTGATGGTTTTTTATCCATCTTGAAAGCTGTAGCTGTAGTTTAAAAAAAGACTAACTGATCAGACACTGTCACTTCGACAGACTTTTCAAAGGCCTTCCTGTTTCTAAAATTTTAGCAAACTTCCTAAAAGTTTTACTAAACCTTAAGTATTTTCAGTCTCCATTTGAGACTGTGTCCTCTGATGCAATTGCATCTTTTGATATAAATGGCAGTTTCACATTTTAAAATATGATTTTATTCACTCTGTATTGTGAGGTGATATAACACAATAGGTATAGAAATCCTAAAAGACAGATTTAATAGATCTAGGATCTCTTATCACATCCCTTTTCAGTTCTTAGTTGACAAATGGCTTTCAGATGAGCTCTCCTGAGGAGATAAGCCAGAATCTTTTTACTGGTTTCATTGCCCTTTTCATAAAGGTTCTTTTAGCTAATTTTCTTTACTATGTGCTTTTTTACCTCTGAACAGATTATTAAGCCTTTACATTAATAAGAACTCTGTATCACTTCAGATTTCAGGTAGTCCAAAGAGCTTCAGATTTTCCTTTTTTTTTTTTTTTTTTAAATTTTAAGAGAAGTCATTATTTCCAAATATTTTTAATTGAACTTATTAGGTATATCAAGTGACATTTTTCATATTATCTCATTGGCCATATTACATAAGGCACAATTACCGGTATCCACTACAACACATTCTTTATCATCAGATGCTTAGTTTCTATTTTCATCTTTTTAAGGGGGGCCTTGGGGAGGAGTGTTATAGTTCGCTTAAAGAATCATCATCAAAGATGTTGGTAAAAGTGATTTTTTATTATGAACTTGGAAAAGTGTGACTTAAAGTTCAATGGCAAGGTTCACTTTATTACTTCCTATGTGGGAGAAATATATAAAGGAAAATTGCCTTGGAGCTGGGCTATAATGATTTTACACAGATACTGTGAATGAAAAGAGTAAGGGAGACCCTCCCATTGAGTCATGAGGTTCAGAATGGATCCCCTTGCTCTCAACTTCTCAGAGAGGAATCTAAGTGCAACTAGATTCAGTCTTAGTCCCCAACTTGGTCAATGGTGTATGACTAAAGATTTCAGTGGTATTGATTTAACATGACATTATGGGTCATATATAACTTTAAAGTAGTAGCAATTTAAAATTTGTTAACACTTTTATGATACATCATAAGTTCAGGCTGTATAATTATACAGCAACACAATCAGTAAATAATCAATAATAGTCTATAATCTATACAGCAATTTAGATAAGGATTCAGCCAAGTTCTCTAAGCAAGTCACACATACACACAGCTATATACAAATATAGAGGTTAACCTACGATTAATGATGTTTCCTTTTCTCCAGATTGTAGTAAATTTTGGTACCCAGTGACATTTAGGATTTTACAAAATCCAGTTACTCATGTCTCCCTTCATCAGGATTTGCAAATGGACAGTCTTTCCCTTCATCAGCTTTACTAGGAGACAGTCAGAGCCTGGCCTGAGAGGTGTCCCACCTCAGGGGGAGATGCTGAGATGCAGCCTGCTGTGATCCTGGAGACTTCCAAATGTGTCCTTTTTATAGGGTAAAGTGGTTGGCTTATAGTCAGATCACATGAGATGGAAAGGTAGGCATGAGACTCTTTGTGTCCACAATTCTCTTGGTCACTTGATAAATTAGTTTTGGAAAAGCCACCTCTTATTTATTAGTGAGTTAATCACATGATTGATGTTGCAAACTGCACTGTACTGATGTTCACTGTATCGTTCTGCTCTGTTGTTGCTGTTCAGAACAGATTGAAACTAGACAAGTTCTTGGCCTCGCTACAGCTCAAACCTCCTCAGGAGCCTGCACCAGACCAGGTCTGGTCAAGGGGCTGAGCACACTCATCACACTTGGTTAGAGTCTCTTTTAGGATCACTATTTATAGGATTTCAAAATTTTTGCCTTTGGTCATTATTCTTTTCTGAATTTGGGCACAATTTTGTAGGGTATTTCTGGCTTCTTCCAGAACTGGCTACAATCTAGGCAGCAGAAGTTTCCCAGTCAACAGGGCTTTCAGGTTCAGTTACAGAACACCTGGTTATCCTAACTTGCTGTCAGGGGTCAGGAATCTCGGTTATGGTTAAGAAGTGCCTAATTGACCCAACTCACCATAACCAGGACAAGAAAGGATGCAATGTCTAAACTCACTGCAATTGTAGCCAAAACAAGAACACAGTGTTGCCCGTCTTGACATGGCAACATGGCCAAAGGGACTGCACCACCACAGAATGAAATGTACCGTGTGCTTCCACACACAGTCTCCAGGGCATCTCAAGAAAGGCTATGAAGTATTCATTCCCATTCATGCAGCTTTATTTTAACACAGTTTCTTCTATGTAATGCACTGTTTCTTACATATCTGCTTATCACATTTGGTTTGGGAATTCCTGTTAATGCTTTATCCCCTGCTATACCTGTTTATTGGGTGCAGGTACCCCACAGCTGGTGGGGGTTCTTCAGGGGTCTCTGTGAGGAGAGGCTGGGGGTGTTTTGAGACAAAACCAGACAGTTTCAGACAGCTCCAGTGGCCCCACAACTGAGCCTAGGAGAAGGAAGCGGGGAGGAAAAGTGTTGTTTTAATGCCTGACTTTTTCAATACCCCAAATCCATTTTAAATAGAAATAAAGTTTCCCCAAGTCAAGTTTCTTTTGTCCATCACAGTAATTGGTACATGAGCTCCCTGTTTCATCCCATGAATGCTTTTCTCCCCCACACCACTGAGGAGGGTGAGTGAGCAGCTGGGTGGGCATCTGGCCCTCAGCCAAGGCTACCCCACCACAACATGCTATTGAATAGTTCTCCCCACAGACTGTAACTGTTACTCTATCAGAGGTGGCAGCAGCAGATCTGGGAGAGACGGTTAAAGGTGGCTCAAGTGCACAGCATGTGTTTGGGAAATTGTTTTCCATGTGTTGAAAAGTTTATTCTCAACATGGAAGCTGAAGGAGCCCCTGGGCCACAAGTCTGTTCTGCTGTCGTGAAGCCCCATGGGTTATCTATTTTTCTAGCAAGGCTACTTTTAAGCACCACAAACAGTCCCTTTGCCCTCCTCTTTCTCAGCCCTCCATAGGATTCAGGCTTGGCAGCCTGTGCTCTATATTTAGCATCTGCCTCTCGGGAGATGGCTAATACCCTATTCACTGCCACACAGACCTACTTGCTATATGCAGTAAAAGATCATTAATAAACCACTGTCCATTCCCCTTGGAAGACAGCAATTTCTTACCCTGCAGATATGCATAAATCTTTGCTTTCCAAGAGAAAAAGTCTCTGACATATACACACGTACGCACTTTCATTGGTTTGTAAAGAGACAGATACATAAAAATGCTGCTCATTTCTGTTTCTTCTTAAGAAAGGCAGTTCCCTCCAGTTTTTAGCTCAGAAAAAAAAA
>VWZY01006687.1:0-20448 GCA_013399075.1 Chloroceryle aenea | reverse complement strand
AAAAAAAAAAAAAGAGATCTGATTGTGTTTAGCGGTAAAGTTTGGAAGGAACTTTGTAAGTCTACTAATTAAACAGAGTTGGTGTGGCTGAATAAGTAGGTTGCAATAGTGTGAGAAAACGTGATCAGCATCCTTTCAAAAGTGTACATAAATATTATAGAATTGGAGGCATCACTCTGTTTATCCCTGAAGGGAAAAAGAGAAAATTCATACCTCCATCCAAACAGTTCTTTGCTCTTTCTACAGAAGTTTATTCCATTACTTTTGACTGTATATACAAAACACGGGAGAAGAGACAGGAACTAATTAAAATAAATTGAACTACTTGATCAAGAAACAAGTATCCAAAGGGGTACCTGAACTGTCTACTAAAGAAGAGCTATTCATAATATAACTGTCCTCACTGGTTCTTTCATCTACCATATGTCCTTAAAAAAAAAAAATATGGGGGGGAATAATTTTGTTTCCAAGGAATCCTCAGCTTTATTCCCATTTCCTGATAAATACGTATGCAATGACTTTTAATATTCCTCTGTTAAAATACATAGCTTATATGATTTTAACTAAGATAGGGTAATTCTTCCCATTGTCCTCTTCCTCCAATAAATTACAGGCACTGCATAATTCTACATTTAGACATAAGGTTTTAGACTAACTTCCTTCATCACTTAAAATTTTAAACAAACCCGTATGAAAAAAAAAATATCACCCAGCCTGAGCCTGTTTTTTTTCCAGCTGTGGCCACTCTTTATAAGAATCATAGAATCACCTAGGCTGGAAAAGACCTTCAAGATCACCGAGTACAACCATTAATGCTATTCCACCCATGTCCTCTGCTAAATCATGCCCCTAAGCACCATAACTACACAACTATTAAACACAGCCAGGAATGGAGATTCAACCACTTCCCTGGGCAGCATGTTCCAATGCTTGATAAGCCTTTCAGTGAAAAAATGTCCAAGCTACACCTCTCCTGGTGCAATCTGAGGCCATTTCCTCTTATCCTATCACTTGTTACTTGGGAGAAGAATGATCTGTTGGATACGTATATTGTTTAACATCATTTAGATTATTCATGCAGTCCAGAAATTATGTTGCTTCGTAGGAATTTTAATTCTTGGTGGGGCTTTTTTGTGTGTGTCCAAATGAAAGTCTTACAAGACTTCAAAGAACAAAAGATATGCATATTTCTTTCATTCTGGCTTGAGAGAATATGATGCATTCTTTTCCAAGGGGCATCAGAGAACTTCAGTACGATGATTGTTGTGTTCCCAGTTAAAGAGACCTCATTAAATCATGGCTTAGAGACTAGATAATGGGGGAATGTAAATGACTGAACTTTACAGATTTAGTCTGCCCTGTATGGAAATGAAACTTCTGCACTCCTTGCAGTTTTTCTCCCCTGACTAAAGTAGGTACATTATTAATCTGAAGGAGATCCTGGGGCAGTTTCTTTACTAGCTTTGGTATCTTGATCAAGAAGTTAGATAAAACATACCAAGGGACCTTATGACCAAAACATTATTCTCAGGGCTATTTGTATCCTATCAAAGAGTTGTAATTTAAAAATGTATTTCAGCAAAGAAAGCTGCTCTTTTTAATAGAGGTACTTAAACTACCAGTTCCACTGTGATTAAATTGCACCTTTTTGTTAATAAATGCTGTCACATAAGGCTCTCACGCAATGATCTCAGCTCCAGGCCAATTATCCACATAAGCAACCTTGCACCAGTTTGAGTAACTGGGTCAAAATCTGGCTTCACATTTGTGAGCACTCTTGGATTATGAATTTCAAGTACATGTAAGGAGTGAAAACATAATCCATGAAAAGAATTCAAATGCACAAGTGCCCTGTTCAGCTGCATCATCTTTGCCAAATTAGGGTCATACCTTCTGATCTTGAGGAGCACTAAATATCCTTTTGCAGGTTCTGATCATTAAATATTAGACATTCCTAAAGACATATCTGAAATGCCAACTACACTGAGGGACAATTACAGTGTCACTCCTTGCACTGGGCTGTGCTATATTGTACAGTGGGACTAAGGGAAGAGCTATCCTTGTTTTGCATGGAGCTTTAGCCTCACAGGTAGTTAGTTATTCAGGTCCTCATCTAAGTACTACATCCCCCTAACCTTTTTTTTTTCCCCCCTAATTATGGAAAGTATTAATTCTCTCCATAATAACACATAGACAGAACTTATTTAGTATCAATCACTTATTTTAGAAGAGCCTCAAGCTAGCTCTTCATTCAGTAGCACTACAAACATAAGACATCAAGCAAGTAAACTCACTACTTTTTCTCATCAATAGGTTACAGTAATAGTAGAAGGTGTTTAATACTGTACATAAAAGAATTGTATATACCCATAAATATTCAGAATTCACATTTAGATTCATCCCCTTCTTTTCCAGCAGAGAAAAGCCATCTTACAACAAGAAGTTTCCGATCGCTAGTTTGCTTTCTGTCAAGTGTTTTGCAGTTTGCAAATGATCTCATGAGGCCACTCACACAGCGTAGAAGCCTGTGGGTAGCAACAAATTCCAGCAGTCAGTCTGGTCCTAGGACAGCATCTATGACAGAGGAGAGTTTTACTGACGGGTCCCATCATCCACAATGTCAAGAATTTCACAGAGATACACAATCTGAAACTGTACTTGAATTTCAAAAAATTAAATAACCTACAAGTGAAGACTCCTCTAGATAAGAGAATGCAAAAAAAAAAAAAAAAAGGAGAATGAATAGGAAGCCCAAGTCAATGGGGAGAATTTGCAAAAGAGCTTGCTGAGGACAATTTCATAAACACAAAAAAGAAACACAGTCATCCCGAGAGCTTTCAGCATATATCGAAACAGCATTTGTAATTAGCCTCCAGTCACATTTACTCTGACATCCGGATTCATGAGGCTTAGGGCAGATTTCAGTAAATATGTTGTCTCTGCAACACAGAACTTGTGTTCTGGGTTACATGTGACATCAGCTGCACAAAAACGTAGCATTACTTAAGAAACTGCATGAGAAGGTTTACAGATATGGAAAAAAAAATAGGCAAGCACTAATACCAATTGAAGGCTCCCTTATTTTGGACAAAGAAGTCAATTGCTGGATCTTCAAAGTAGTCCTGGATTTTATTTAGCATCATCAAAATGTTGTTGTTAAGAGAGGACAAAATGGATACCTGATGTGGCTGCATAAATATGTTCAGTCTGTGCTCTGAATGCTGAGACTTTTAGATTCTTACCTCTCAAATCTTTTCCACAACAGAAAGCTCATGTTTTTTTGTAAGAAATTCCAGATTCTCAGCAAGCTGATATATTAATAATGATATCACATGTCATGACACTCACAGTTTCTATGTGAGAGCTGGCAACTCTGCAAACTGTAGAACTGCATGGAGCAGCACTTAAGCATGTATATATATAAATTGAATTTTTAGACTGTAGTTTTCTCCTGTTACCACAGTTTTCAAGCATCATGCTGTAAAGGAAAGGTTATATAGTTCTATACACTCAGGCTTACATTAGAATTCAGATAGGCTGTAGGTTGCACTTGATTTGCTTGAAAAACACCCAAAATATCACATTTCTCATCATCTTGTCAAGAATTCTGTGCTCATGTCAAAAGCAGATCTTTTTAAGGTTACCATTTAGAGGAGTAACAGCAACAGAAGTCAGAGGAATGTTCAATGTCCTTACATTCTTTTTTTTTTTATTTTCCTAGAGAAGAAAAATGAATTCTGACTTACCTTTCAGCATGATGATTTTATTTCACAAGTTTATTATTGTCTATGTCTAAATGGTGTAATTTTATGTCAAATAATAAAATACATGTAAACATTTCAAGATCTAAAAGTTAAGCTGTCCCTTACTGCAGATTTATCATCACTGTTTTTATGTCACTTGTCACAGATTTCTGAATTGACAGTTGTCAGAATGCTTTAAACTCTCTAAATTCTTACACTAATACTGTATTCCCCAACTGAAAAGTTTATATCCAGTTGTGACACAAACTCTGAGGAAAAAAAAATTATTTACCATTTATTCTAAATATTATTAGTATGAGTCATGATGTAGAACACATTAATCCTAGTGCCTTCTGGATGGCACGGCTCTCTATCCCACACAATACTGCATCTTTCATCCCAAAGATCTGACCTTTTAAAAAGTGATTCCCTTGTCATCATTTTCTGTAGAAGAGATGGGTTTTTATAAGGCAGCTTAAGGCCTTTCTGAACCTTCACTGCCAAGTTTAACTTAAAAAAATAAATTATTTCTTACACATCTCCTCAAGGAGTTTATGCTTCTCCTGGGCTTCCAATGACTGTGTCATTTAAAATGAAAAATGAGGTGAGGCTCAGCATAGCTTTTTTGGCAAGGAAAAAAAGCAGGCTCCAGTCTTTCAGTGCTACTGTTTACCACAAGAACAGCACCAAGATATTGAGAAATAAATTTTTAAAAGACAAGATCTTGAAACAAATCAACAAGCTGGGAACTGGCTGAAGAAGCTTCTTAGCCAGATCCTTCACCTATTCTGTTAACATTTTCAGAAAACATTTTCTCCAGGGATGGTCAGTGGAAATCCACAAGAACCAGCATGTTGAGAAGAGAAGGAAGGGTAAGAAATCCCATGCCAGGCAATTTAAACTACTGTCCAAGAAGGATGAGGAATAAAAGTCTAAGGAGATTAAACTCAATTCCTCCTCTCCTTAGAGCTGCTGGCAAAATTGCATGTGTCTCTGCATTTCCATCAAGTAGGCTGCAGGACTGCCAGGTGTTCAGGGGCTTCAGACAAATGGTCAATGCTGGTCACTTTACACGTCAGCATTGAGTCAGGCACTTCTCACTGAAAAGGCTCTTGGGATGTTTTCTGATGGACAGACCAACACAGGCAAGCTTATTAAGAATAACTCAATTACCTTAGCCAAGATATTCCCTCATACATTCCCTCATTAAGAATAACTCAGTAATAACCTTAGCTGAGATATTCCCTCTTACAAGGTAAACATGGCCTTAACAGAGTTTGGCAAAGAGCTAACAAACCGGGTCCTACATTGTCATGCAGTCCCAGTAGGTCTATCATTACAACCACTGATGTGGGATAACGGCCTAGCTTGCTGTGACAAGAAATGCACCTAAATTAGTGCACTTCGGGAGAAAGGGTGAGATGTTTGCTACTAGATTCTTGTGCTATCCCAGGGGTGGAGATCTGCTAAGCTAGTGTACCAAACGGCTGAAGGAGAGAGTCTTTCGAAGACAAGATGGCCCTGTTTCAGTTAAACCAACAAAGGCAAGCAGCTCTTAAGTAATCCTTGAAGGCCAGAGTGTCTGAACAGAGACCTTTGCCTAATTAATGGCAAAATTAATATTAAAATGTATACCCTTAAGTATTTTAAGAGCCTAATAGCATAAATTCTAAACATACATGACTATGTTACTCAACTGTCCACCCAAATCATGCTAAACATCACCTAGAAGGCAGGGACAGACAGGATTAGGGTATAAAAATCACAAGAGGAAGGAGGCTTAAAGTCTAGCAGAGATGGTCAATGAGCTGTGCTCCTCTTCCTCCACCCAAGGCAGGGATGCCTTCTTGGTAAGAACTGCACCTTCAATATGTGGTGTACCTTTTCTAGCTTTACTATTATACATTAGCACCATTGCAAAGATTTGCACCTCTGACTCCATCGGATGTTACCTGGGAATTACTAACTTGAGCTCGATTATGCTTCATAGGTTTTTTTTCAGTTAGTGAATTTATCAATGGCAATTCTGAACCTACAGTATCTGTCTCTTTAATAAATCAAACCTATCAGTTTTAGCTTTCAAACTGTCCTTAGTAGGGCTCTGAGACAGACAGAAACTGTCTTAATGCAAGCTCTTAGCTTGCCTCTGAGGCAGAACTTTAAATCTGCTTTTTGACTTTGTAAAACTGCTCATTGCAAGCCCTTGGGGCTCTGACAGGCAAACATCTCTCTCACACCCTTAATGCAACAACCACATATATGCCAATATACAGAAAATCACACGTGGGTGCACATGCATTCACTGTATATTCCAAGACCTCAGCTCTTCATGGGTCACAAAGATATAATTTGTTGTTTTCTAGCAGATATTTAAATATAAACCCACTGAAGAGGAAAAAAAATCAGAATGAAAAACTCTCGTTGCAGATTTCACTTAGCTGTGAATAATGTTTAAGTTTTAAATAAAACGTATTTCATGCCCTGAGATATTCTACTGGAGATGAAGCTCTCTGAATCTGTGTCGTTGAAACAGAAGCTTATTTTCCCTTCAGGAATTATGAATTTCTTTGTCTCTTTGAGTGTAATTGAGCAAAATGGTAGAGTTATGCCCCCCAAGTGAAATTATTCCCACTATACAAAGTTAAAATTAGACACATTTTTTTTTCTATTCATGACACCCAATCAATGACATTAGTATTTGGCAGCATCTAGTAAAAAATACCCAAAAAAAACTAACCTCACTTGTAAGAAACTGAAATATTTTTTTTAAAAATCAAGCAATTTTAAATTAAAACTAAACGTTACATTATTTTGCACTATACACCTTTTAATAAATACATACAATTCTAGAGGATTTAAGTACAGAAAAGCTAGGTAGTTGGTACTGAAAATTTTTATTAACTGTAAAGACAATGCCACGGCACTGTCAACTTTTTTTGTTTGGTTGGTTTTTTGTTTTGTGTTTGGTTTTGTTTTTTTTTTATATAACATTTAGACATTAGGCTTTTGGAGTTTGCTCATAGCATCATTAAGATTGAAAAACACTTCTAAGATCAAGTCCAGACATCTACCCAACATTATCATGACCACTACACCATGTCCTGAAGTGCCATGTCTGCATGTTTTTTGAACATCTCCAGGGATGGTGACTCCACCACCTTCCTGCACAGTCTGTTCCAGTGCCTCACCACTCTCAATATAGAATTTTTTCCTAATGTCCAACCTAAACCTCCCCTGGCACAACTTAAGCCCACTACCTCTCAGCCTATTGCGTGTGAGAAGAGGCCACACCCACCTCACTACAAGCTCCTTTCAGGTAGTTGTAGAGAGCAATAAGGTCTCCCCTCAGCCTCCTCTTCTCCAGACTAAACAATCTCAATTCCCTTAGCCACTCCTCATAAGACATGTCCTTCAATCCCCTCACCAGGTTCATTGTCCTTCTCTCAGAACAATCCAGCACCTCAATGTCTTTCCTGTACTGCCCAAAACTTTCCTATACTATCGTGCCCAAAACTGAACACAGTACACTGGTGTGGCCTCACCACTGCAGAGCACAGGGGCATGATCACTTCCCTTCTCCTGCTGGACACATTATTTCTTATACAGGCCAGGATACTGCTGGCCTTCTTGGCCACCTGGGCACACTGCTGGCTCATGTTCAGCTGGCTGTCCACCAGCACCCCCAGATCCTTTACTGTCAGGCAGCTTTCCAACCACTCCTCCCCCAGCCTGTAGCGTTGCCTGGGGTTGTTGTGACCACGTACAGGACCAGGCACTTGTCCTCGTTGAACTGCATACGATTGACCTCAGCCCACTGATCCAACCTGTCCAGATATCTCTGCAGAGCCTTCCTACCCTTGAGCACATGAACACTCCCTCTTAGTTTGGTGTCATCTGCACATCATCTCATTGTACTAGTGCTGAAAAGAAAGTAGACAGGAAAATATAGTACATATTTCCACATCAGGAATAATCAAATTTAAGGGCTACACTGCACATTTAAGCACCTAAAATCAGGAATTACAAATGTGCTCACTGTCTCTGCAATACTAATGCAGTCACTGGGATCCATATATATGTTTCCACTAGTCTTTAACTGGAAGCATAGAGGATGGGTGCTAGAAATAAACAGAACAGGACTGTGCTGTGAAGAGGGCTGTTGCCTACGTAATTCCTGGCAGCATGTTGGCCTGGACACTACATGCCTACCCTTGTTTTATTTGTAATATTCATGGGTGCATTTCATCCGTAGCACAGCTGGCTGCAGCATTAAGAGGTTGACAAACTGAAAGCCAGACCAATGCTTTTTTACCTTTAAGTTTCTCAAAGCCTCAGCATTATCCATCTAAATAGCTATTGAGTAAATACACACTGAAGAATTTTGCCAGAAATAGTTTTTATAACAGCTTGTATTTCCATTCTCTGTCTATAAGTGCACTGTCCTATCCCTCACACCAGTGGCCTGGCAAAGGCTGCAAGGGAAACACAGTTTGTTTTACCATTCCCTAACCATGCACCTCCATTGGCTGACCTCATCATCTTGAGCTTTCAGGAAGCAGGAGGTAAATATGTCCAGGATATTTCTACTTTCTGGCTCTAGTGCTGTTATAATTTCAGGATTTCTCATCTGAGCTAGAAGAGCTAGACACCAGAAGAGAAGGTGCCATCTCAGTCCTCAAATCCAATTCCTTTAATATGTTATCAAATCCACATTTTATAGGCAATTAGGTGTTTTGGGTTTTTTTCAATCTTTCTTATCATTCCCTTCTCCTGTGTTGTGAGAAGATACTTAATTAAGGGAAACTTAACTGGGTATGGGAATGACAAGATCACGTGGCTAAAGAAAGTTGACTGACACATGGTAGACTATAATTGTATAAAAGAAAAAAGAGAAGAGTGATATAGCAGTCATGTACCATCCTCCCAAACTACCTAGTGCTGCAGAAGACCTGACTCCTTTTTTTTTTTAATGGTTGCTCGGTGTCCTAGGAACATATACTTTTAAGTTAACTAAGGCAAAACAGGTTGCCCAGAGAGGTTATAGATGCCCCATCCTTGGAAACATTCAAGGTCAGATTGGATGGGACTCTGAGCAACCTGATCTGGTTGAAGATGTCTCTGCTCATTGCAGGAGGGTTGGACTAGATGACCTTTAAAGATCCCTTCCAATCCAAACCATTTTAGTTTTGTTTGTTTGTTTGTTGTTTGTTGTTGGTTTTTTTATATATATAAAAAAAGGCAATTGAATATATTTTTGCATTTTAAAAATCTGTACAGTTTTCACAAACATGGAAGAAAACAATTGATCAATATTTAGATTACATTGAGGGCAGGCAGCAACATTCAAAATATTAAGGGTGTAATCTTAAGTAGAAAAAAATAAAGGCTTTTCACAAGAGTATTGTAGCATTGCTAACAGTGATACAGGTATGTTTGTCAAACCAATCTCTAGTGAGACCTCACAGAATTTTATCAAAGTATATGCTAAAGCAGCTTAAAGGTTTTCATGATTCCCCTTACTAGATTTGTAAAGACTTCCAAAGAAAAGATAAAACTGTAGAATATCTTTCATAAAAACAATGTGTGGAAAAATATATAAATCAAATAAAAATAAAAATTATTCTTAGTAGTATTTTCCTGAAAAATTTGCCTTTCCACTTGGGCTATTAATACACAAACATCTGTACATAAGACTTATCTGAAGAGAAATTGCATGGAAAGGGACAAAATTGGGATATCAGATTTTCAGCTCAATATGTAAATATCCAAATAATATGGTTTACATTTCCAGAACTGTTTCTCAATTTCACCTGGAGACAAAATAGAATGCAGCCTTATTTTATAAAGCTTTATAGCAGTGACAATTTTGCCCAGGACAACTCCAAATCGAGGTTAGCTAACTTAAAGTTTTATGATCATCCCCTGATACAAACCAGACTATCAAATAGCAGTAGCTTGAATTTTTAAGTGCTCTTCGTTGCATTTACTTCACAGTATCAATTGACTGAGAAGAGACCTTCCTGGGTTTCTAGCCCCAGCTATTTCAAGCCACTCCACCTTTTTCACAAATGGCACACAGTTTTTGAAGATTCACATGCCTCCTCATCATGTGAGACTTTTAGCAAAGACAGTTCTCTGAAATCTTGTTGGCTATTTAAGACTAAACATGATACTGAGTGTTGTCACTAGAGATTATGGGAAGCCTGTTTCCTTAATAACACATCAGAAAATGGGACACGCAGACATTGCACAGAACCAGCCAAAAGAAGCAATCATACTTAGAGAAAAAATAAATATTTTGCATTACATGCACTGGGAATCCAAGTGACAAAGCAGTACAAATACGATAACACCAGTTAAAACACTAGAGCTGAATGGAAAGGTGAATAAGCAAGTTCAGACTGCAATTGACTACAGACTCAAAAATAGTGTATGGAAGAATCAAGACAGCAAGAGATTTTTCTAGGCTAAAGGCTCTAGAAGAAAACACAGAATTATTCTTGTCCTCATAAAAGGGCCAAGAAACAAGCATATGCTAGGTGAAAAAGAAACCTCACCTAAGGAATGATTAGAGTGGTCCTAATGAGCAATTAAAGAAGTTGACAGAAGAATAATATACACAAACAAATAATGTTGATGGTCCCTAATAAAGCAGAAATGCACATTCAGACTTGTATTCAATGGAAAAAGCAACCTTACCAAAATAGCAGAAAAACACGGGGAAAGACAATATTATAGAGAATTAGTCAGTAGAGCAAGGAAAGAGATGGAGCTTTTTGCAGTCTAAGAAAAAAAATAAACATACAGCTATTTATGCCAAGAAAGAAACTGAATCTTTGGCAAGAAAATAGGGATTCAATGAAAGAAAGTCCTAGCTGAGCCTGCATTACAAAGGAAGCTAAACTATCCTGAGCATTTCAACTGTCACGTTCAGAATACTTTCTTCCTACTGTCCCGGACAAAGATGCAGAGCTCAAAATATGCTACCAGTGATGTAATTCTAGCTCAGTTTATCCTATGAGGAACAAGGCTGTTAGGTGATGTGAGGGAAGTGTTGTTCTGCTGCTGCAAAAAGGCAAAGACTAGAGATGTTTTCAACAGGCTGAAACTACCTCCTATATTTATTAGGATAGGGCATGAGTAAGAAGCTGATAATGGGCAAAACAAGTATTCGGGATACCATAACATGACACAGTGATCATTAAAATGAGAAAAATAGCAACAAATAACTAAAATTACTCTGAATATATCAGCTTTATCTTTCTGTCCCTATGCAGTGGGCCATCTTGTCCCCATAATCGCCTCACTCTTTTTATCTCCAGTTCCCAGTATCTTCACCTTAGACAACTCTCTGCCCTGGTTCCATTATCTGGTCTTAATCACACTGCCTCTACCACCTTCTTGTAGCCTGAGCTCACACCTTCTATGTATCTCAGCTGAATCTCTTCCTCTTTAGGGTTAAGCAGTGGAAAGCATGGGAGAGGGGACGTATTAGCCCACAATTCCTGAAGCTGCTTCCAACTCATTTCAGGCACAATTTTTTTTGAAAATCCTTTTCAGTCACTAGTTCACAAAGCTGAACCACACATAGTCACACAAGAGCAGAAAGTTTGGGGCGGTATGATCGTAAGGGCAAACACTGTCAAGTGAGCCAGGGTGTAACGAGAGCAGATGACCTCTGGAGAAGTATGGTGCCCTGATGAAAATGTCTGTTTATCATACTCAGAATGTCTTTTTCGGAGGCTTTTGATGCAGCTAAATGTGGGTGGTTTTTCATGGAGAGAGAACATTTGCAGGTAACAATTCACCACCTCAAGTGTTGGCACTAAAACATGGGCAGAGAGAAGGTGAAAACACTGCTGGTGGTTCTTAAAAATATTTGCAGCGTTATTCTTTCAATTGAGTTAAACATGACATTTCCCCCTAATCATCATCTTATAAATAGCTGTGCCATGTTGGCCTGAAGCTTTCACAAAGTGTTACTGGATACAGACACCCAGAGGCCCACACACGGCATGGAAAAAAAATGAAAAATACTAATCTGAGGAGCTGACAGCTGATAAAATCCTGAAGCACCAAAAGAAGATTATGGGACAGAAATCAAGCAGTTCTAACTGTTAGCTAAGGCTAGGCTGTGCCAGGCACAGCCACACAGATTATTCAGAGGACACCCACAACATGTTCCCTCTCAGAGTCTGACTGAATCTTTCCTGTTCTGTTATTCTCTGAAACAGAATTAAAATTCATTGAAGCTGAAAGGAGCCTTTTACTCTGTGTATGAGGGCAAACAACAATAACTGTGCAATTCATAAAAACCTTCTAGCGTGTACATACACATGCATGCCTTCACCGATAAATCCAAAACGGAGGTAAACATAGAAGAGGCATTAAGTTGTCTTTTCCAGGAGGGAGAGAAATCTGCGTGACAAGTTTATTGAAGCATTTTGCAGAAATCCAGGGTACTATTCAACATGCACAGTAAGTTCTTATTAAAGGCCGCTGTTTTACCAGAAAGAGCAATTTTGGATGACAATGTTGTGTATTCATCATCAAACATTATTGTTTTTTGCAACCACCAAGGGGATCCATCTGCCATTATGTTTTACAATGATATAAATAAGAAATATTTAAGTAGATACACATTTTATATACAAAAATGTATCCATTTGAAGAATATAAGCCAGATAATCAAGATAAGGTGAAATAGAAATTTAAGCCAGAAAACAGACTGGTTTTAGGTGAAGCTCAGGGTAAACAGTAAATTATCTGAATAAAAGTTAATTCCAATAACAGATTTAACATATTTGTCACTTCCTAATGAAGACATAAAAAGTTCTATGGAAATTGCTTTGAAGCAAAATATGAAAGCACCTACTGTCCAAAGGAGGCTTTGACAAAAAGCAGTTTAATTTGAATAAGCTGCCATTGTGTTTGTTCTAATAGCAGTTTTAGTTCAGCTCCCAGTCTCTTCTATAGAAAGGTTTCTTTGGCCTGGAGACATGGAAAGAGGAGAGAAATGATACATCATGGGAAATACCTGGGAAGCTGTCTCCCAGTGGAAGAGGACACAGATTTCAAGGTGTAACTCCTCCAGATCATCCTCACAATATTTTAAGATCAGCATTATTTTCCTGCTTTGCCAAAGTTGGTGTTTTTTATAGGAAAACCTTTTCAGGATTTCAGACTCTGACACCTCCTTTGAGGAAAAACAACCCCACATTTTCTGGCCTACTATTTAGCTTGCACTTTTATCATAAAGATTGACACTAAAAGCAGCTGAGCACTTTCAAAGTCGGGCTGAGATCTTTTGCTTTCAATCATTGGAAATTGCCTATTGTTCATGGATTACTTTCTTAGATCAGTTCACAGATCTGTTCATGGATCAGTCAACAGAGCATTAGCATATACATGTTGGTAGTATAAGTTTCAGCTGACATGGAGAAATATGTTTCTGTGTTAGTCTGCTGCTGAGGAGCATCAGATACTTATCACGTAATCAGCTTCTCAAAATAGTTACTTAACTGTTGTCTGGATGATGATTCAGCACTCCAAGGGATGCCCTGAAAGCAACTGGGAGGCAATAGATCCTTTCATAGCTTCTATTTTTCAAGAAAGCTACTACACAGATTCTTCAGTTTTAGCCCATATTCTCTCCAATAATCAGAATACAAAATTACAACTAAGACAAAGCACAGTCTACAAATACAGAACAGGTTCATCTACTTCCAAAAGCACAGCTGTGCAAAGGTGAAAGTTAAAAAAAATATAGGGATACTTTCCAGTCAGTGAGGATGTACTCTGTGATTTTGTGCTTTGGGGCCTCAGCAGTTCATAAGCTTAGCGTGACGAGGATTACAAATTTGCTTCCTATGGCAGCATGTGTTTGCCAATTAACTGCATCTAGCTGTTCCAGAAGATATGTACTGCCAAAATATTCAAAAGATCTCTTTATTTAACTGAAGGATGTTTCTTACTTCAGAGAAGACTGCAAAAAATGTAATTTTCAATACAATTAACAAATACCAGCCTTTGTACACAAAAACGTAACACTCCCTGGTTGTATATATTATTGTTTGGTTCTAATCCATGTCCATTATCCAGCCTGTGTAGTGCATCTTCGTCAGGTGACAGTAGCGTTTAGACAGCTAGGCAAGTTCTTACCTTACTGGAAAAGTATCCTATCAACTGAGTAAAACAGTATCTTAGAGTGCAGCAGCATTGGTGAAGCCAGTGCTCTGCTACTATCTGAATCATCAGAAAAGTTGGAGTATGGCTCCCCCAGAGAAACTGTTACATCTAGAACAATTTGCTCTATGCTACTGATAGCACAGAGCAAGAAATACTTGGATGGAAATAATTTTTAAGTCCTGTTACCCAATTTCTAGTTGCACGTTAGAACTAGACAGAAGTCAAGTGTTTTCCTTTTGACAACTCTTCAAAATTTGATACTCTGAATGGTATTAAAAGATAATTTTATTTTACCTAGAGCAGACCAACATGTAACATAAAACATCCTTGTTATGTGAGCCAGGTTGTTTTCCTGTATAGATGGACTGTTATCCAGGAAATTCTCTTCAAGATGTCAAAGGTTCCCTGTTAATTTAATCCATTCAAAACCCTTGACTGAAATTAATTTTTTTTCTTTTGTGGTTCAAGGAATGCTGCCATAGTGGCATGTACTGTGCTTACAAGAACAGCCACCATAGTGCAGTAGACTGAGAAGTGATAAACAGAAAGAAGTAAAAGGCAATGGAGGTACAGTTAAATTTGTCATTTTACTGAAAGGGACATTTGATGACATACTCAGCCCTACATAATAAACATGTTTAGACCACCGTATTTAAAGGTAACTAAACAGCATGAATATGTGGATGACTGAAAGCACTGAAAGCAGGAACACAACCTTTTTTAAAAGNNNAAAAAAAAAAAAAGAAAAGTTACCTATAAACATACTAGCTCCTAGGTCTGGAAAAATGAACTATGAACAACGAAATAGAAAAAAATAACCAAAAAATATTATATTTGTGAAAAAAACCCTACTTAATCATCAAGTTTTAATTCTTCTAATTTATTTTCAAGCCTACAAGTATCATTTATTCTTTTACCAAAAAAAAGTTCCATATCAGCTTTGTTTGATGGAGGGAAAAAAAAAAAAAAAAGGAGAAAATTGAACACACTAAAAACCCCCAAGCCCTTTTTCCAAAATTAGAGTATAGATGCAGCTGCATTAACACACAGTCTTTCTGCCTAAAGAGTTCTGAAGTTAGCTAATGTAAGACGAGAAAAGAATCATCTATTTAATCCCTTCTTGCTCTACTACCTGTTTGGTTTTTTGTATTCTGCTGTATTGTATTACCATGGTACCTCAAAATGAGCTGTTTTGTGCTTTCTTGATGCTTCCTGCGAAGTGCTCCTGCTGTACCCATTACCTGGATCATTCCACATCCTACATCACATCACCTTTTACTTACAGACTTTACAAGTGTGTTCTTCTCAGCAGAGATCTTTTTCTGACATGGAAACTGTTGCCAGTGGCACATCTCAGGGATCAAAGGAGATGAGGACTCACATTAAAGCTGTACTGTTCTTGTCAATAAAAATTGACCATATGAGGCCATATATTGCATTTGTTCACTCAGATGCTAGTGCACAATATTACTAGCAGTGAGTACACTCATGTTTTGAACGTAGTTTGCAGAATTTAGCATAAACACTACAAACCAGTAAGGCTCAAATTTTTAACATACTTTTCCATTTTTAACCCAATAATCTCAGTAGAAAAGCATTTGTAAGCTTGCAGCTCTTCACTTCCTGAAAGCTGGAGGTTTTTTGTCTGCTAGCTTTGGGATTAAAGAACTGATTAGAAGTATTTACCACTGAAAATATCCATGTGTAGTCTCTTATTCTCTAAAAGCTCTTTTCTGAGGCACTCAATATTTGTTCCTTCACTGTTCTTCACAAGATGCGAGGATAGTTGCAAATTGATTTTATACAGAAGTTGTTCCAGTGCAGTCATTCTCAGACAGGACAAAAGTGGCTTCATTCCTAATAGCTCTCATCTAGACTCATTAACTAGTATGTCCTTTCTGAAGAAAGGATTTTTGGCTGCTTTTGTGGCTGCAAGTGTATCCTGAGCTATCTATGGAAAGTCTCTGTATGTTTTTACTTGCATCAACCACAGTATGATTGAAATTGCAGCCTAGGTCTAACATGCAGCCCCTTCCCTGTTTGTCTCACCTGTATCCTGTTTCTCAGTTCGTTTAACCCTTTAGCTCATTATGTGCTTGAAACTCATATTTTCTTCCTCACTTACTTGTATTTAACTTTCAGAGGGTGGCGCAAAGATCCTGCAGCCCAGTGCTGCCACAGAGAGAGGCCAACTGCTGAAACTACACCAGATCCCACAGAAACACGTTGTTGCCCCCTGCCCCAGCTTAAGGTCTGCCATGATAAAGCCTGTACAAAACATAATAGCTCCATACTGAGGCCCTTTAAATAGGGAAAGAAGTAGTACAAAGCTGTCTGAAGGCATCTTTTAATTATGAGGAGCCTGAAGAGTGGAAAGACAACATGGAATAGGAACAGGAGAATCCCAGTTAAAGTGTAGAAAAGTTAGCAGAAGGTAGATGGGAAATGCTTTCAGTTGTAGTTCTGTGGGGATAGGACTGCCTTCCCTGATAACATGTTTGTACAGCACTGGCAATGGAGGCGATCAATCTGATGATCTATAGGCGCTATTAAGTACACAGCATACATCCCTCATGGCCAGTTCATATGTGGTACAGTCTTGCTTCAATGCCTCTCCACATATTCGGGCTCTTCAGATTGAGATATTCTTTTCCTTCAGCATTTACAAAGTTTGAGCAGAAAAATAGAGGAAAAACAGGGCCAGAAAGGGAAAAATGGAAATGTACAAAGTTCCTAAGTGGTCCAAATCACACCAGTTGTGTTTTATTGTGGCCATTTGACTGTGAAGCAGGGAGAACATAGGACTGATGTATGACTGATGAATCCAGTTTCACAAGTGAAGATAATCTTCAGATTGCTATGAGTATGCCAACCAGTGCGACGGTATTTGAGCAAAGCCAGTCTTTCCTAATGATGTGTGCTTATCCACACTTATCTGGGGATTAATACTAAACCATAAAGATAATCCTCCTATCAGAAAAGTACAGAAAAGAGAGAGAAAGGCTAATATGACATGGTGATAGGTCTATCTTGAAAAGAATGTTGCTTCTTAATTAGGCAGGCAGGTATAGGTGAAAGGTGGTAGGATGTGACATTCAGAACATAGGAAAATGGAGATGAGACTAGATAGATTAAAAACATTCAATCACTGGCTTGTATTTGAAAGATGGTTTATCTTCAGAAATAAAACAAATTGAGAAGCAAATGACAAATGTGAAATATTGAGGAAAAGGTACAATCCTACTTAGGGTAGGGATAGCCTATGAAAAAATAAATATGTCTTTACTTCTATTATCTAGATTTTTTAGTATCAGGTCTCAATTGCCTAAGACTCATTAGACTATTGATAGAAATAGATTTCATAAAAATATGAACAGAGAATGGAGTTAAAAGTTAAAGGTTGGGTTTTTTTCCATTGTGTGAAGAAAAACAAGTCTCTGTTGTAAATAAGGATAAACTATTTCTCACTGCTACAGCTAAAATTTTTATTTTTTTCAGCCAAACAAAATACAACATGAAAAAAATCCTTCTTGATTTTTATGTTGTTCAGCAAAAAGAATAAGTGACGTCAGAGAATAGAAGAAGAGCAGAATAAGCAGGTGTGTGCATGCTCGCAGTAGTGGCTCCATCAGTAGCATTTTGCCTGCCGTGGATGTGGAGATCAGATTGAACAAACCATTGGAACCAAATAAACCCACTAAACTCGGAGTGGAAGAACAACTTTCTGATCCTGGGGTGAACAACAAATATATACCACACAGGGAAATTAGCCAGTATATTACAAAAAGGGCAGCAAGGTTGTAGAAGTTACAAGTCAAAAATGTCTCCTCTCTGAGGGGTTCCTCTGACATCTGTCCACAAGCTAGAAATCAATTAGAAATTAAACTTAAAAATATGATATGTCTTATGGACCTCTTTTCTCCTCTGTCAGGAATCATAGAATCATCAAGATTGGAAAAGACCTTCAAGGTCATTGAGTCCCTTCATTAACCCTACTCTACCAAGTCCACCCCTAAGCCATATCCCCAAGCACCGCATCTACACCACTTTTAAACACATCCAGGGATGGTGACTCAAACACCTGCCTGGGCAGCCTGTTCCAGTGCCTGATTACCCTTTCAGTTAAACTTTTCCTAATGTCCTGTTTAAACCTCCCCTGGTGCAGCTTGAGGCCATTCCCTCTTGTTCTGTCACTAGTTACCTGGGAGAAGAGAACAGCACCTACCTCTTCACAACGTCCTTCCATGTAGTTGTAGAGAACAATAAGGTCTCCCCTCAGCATTCTTTTCTTAAGACAAAAGAGCCCCAGTTTCCTCAGCCTCTCCTCATTAGACTTGTTCTCCAGGCCCTTCACCAGCTTAGTTGCTTTTCTCTGGACCCACTCCAGCATGGCAGTGTCCTTCTTGCACTGTGTCCAAAATTGAACACAGTGCTCAAGGTATGGCCTCACCAATGCCAAATACAGAGGGACAATTACCTCTCTGGTCCTGCTTGCCACGCTAATACAAGTCAGGATGCCATTTGCCTTCTTGGCCACCATGCCACACTGCTGGCTCATATTCAGCCACTTGTCAGTCAGCACCCACAGGTACCTTTCTGCTGGGCTGCNCCCCCAGGTACCTTTCGGCTGGGCTTCTTTCCAGCCACTCCTCCCCAGATCTGTAGCATTACATAGGGTTGCTGTGGTCCAGGTATGGGACTCAGCACTTGGCCTTGTTGAAGCTCATGAAATTGGCCACAGTCCATTGATCCAGGCTATCAAAGTCCCTCTTCAGAGCCTCCCTACCCTGCATCAGGTCAACACTCCCCCCCAATTTGTTGTCTGTAAACTTAGTGAGGATGCACTCTGTCTCTCCTCTTGGATTGTGAAGGTCCAATTCTGTCCTCCCTGCCTTCCAGCACAGGGGGCTGGGTACCCAGGGAACAACTAATCCTACNCCCTGAGGAACACCACTTGTGACTGACCGCCAGCTGGATGCAACTCCAACACCACTATTTGGGCCTGGTTGCCCAGCCAGTTTTTTACCCAGCAAAGCAGATGCCCATCCAAGCCATGAGTGGTCAGTTTCTCCAGAATGCTGTGCGAAACAGCATCAAAGACTTTATGGAAGTCTGGATAGACAGCACCCACAGCCTTTCCCTCCTCCACTAGGCAGGTCATCTCATCATAGAAAATTAGGTTCATAAAGCGGGACCTGCCTTTCATAAACCCATGCTGATTGGGCCTGATTCCCTGGTTACCTTGTATGCGGTGCATAATGGCTCTCAAGATGATCTGCTCCATAATCTTCCTGGGCACCGAGGTCAGACTGACAGGTCTGTAGTCCCCTGGATCCTCCTTTCAGCCTTTCTTGCACATGGGCACCACATTTGCTACCCTCCAGTCCACTGGGAACTCCCCCATTAGTCAGGGCTGATAGTAAATGATGGAAAGAGTCTTAGTGAGCACATATGCCTACTCCTTCAGTACTCTGGGGTGTAACCCATCCAGCTTGTGTATGTTTAAGTGGTGTGGCAGATCACTGACTATTTCCTCTTGGATTGTGAAGGTCCAATTCTGTCCTCCCTGCCTTCCAGCACAGGGGGCTGGGTACCCAGGGAACAACTAATCCTACTGTTAAAGACTGAGATAAAGAAGGCATTAAGCACCTCAGCCATTTCCTTATCCCTTGTCACAATGCGTCCCCATGCATCCAATCAATAAAGGCTGGAGATTTTCCCTTGTCCTCCTTTCATTGTTAATGTATTTATACAAACATTTTTTATTGTCTTTAACAGGAGTAGCCAAGTTGAGTTCTAGTTGCACTTTGGCTCTCCTAATTTTCTCCCTATATAGCCTCACTACGTCTTTGCAGTCCTCATGAGTGGCCATCCCCTCTTCCAAAGCCAATAAACTCTCATTTTGTTCCTGAGCTACAGCCAAAGCTCTTTATTCAGCCAGACCAGTCTTCTTCCCTGCTGGCTCATCCTTCAGGACACTGGGACAGCTGCTCCTGCACCTTTAAGATGTCCTTCTTGATGTCCAGACTTCCTGGACTCCTTTACCCTTCAGCACTGTCTCCCAAGGGACTCTATCAATCAGTCTCCTGAACAGGTCAAAATCTGCCCTCTGGATCCCCAAGGTGGTAGTTGTACCGACACCGCTCTTCTCCAAGAATCAAAAACTCTATCATTTCATGATCACTATGCCCAAGACAGCTTCCAACCATCACATTGTCCACAAATCCTGCTCTGTTCACAAGCAGTAAGTCCAGGAGGGCACCGTCCCTCATTGGCTCCCTCACCAGCTGCATCAGGAAGTTATCTTCTACACGCTCCAGGAACCTCCAGGACTATTCTCTCTCTGCTGTACTGCATTTCCAACAGACATCTGGGAAGTCAAAGTCCCCCATTAGAACAAGGAACAGCGATTGTGAAATCTCTCCCAGCTGCTTACAGAATATTTCATCCACCTCATCATTCTGGTTGGGTGGTCTACAACAGACTTCCACCATGATATAAGGCTGCTGGGAGCCTG
>VWZY01006686.1:11118-30777 GCA_013399075.1 Chloroceryle aenea | reverse complement strand
AGAAGGCAGGTGCTGGGTGGGTAAAATCATCCAGCCCTTGCACAAAAAGTAGATCTCCAAACCCACAGGTAAGTTTTCTAGGTGCTCTGGATCTTTCTCTTCTCTTCTCTTCTCTTCTCTTCTCTTCTCTTCTCTTCTCTTCTCTTNATAAAGAGACATGTTCTCACTCATCGACGACCCGTGGCCGTCTGTGGCTGGGAGCACACACCGAGCGAGTTCTGCAGTCCCAGATGAGGTGATTTGCTTATTTTACTTTCCATTAACACCTGAGACTTTAGGGAAGAACATCTGCAATGGGGAGGTGGTGCCATTTCTCATCCTCTTTTGAAATGCTAGCAGTCCACTTTGGTTTATTTTATTTTGCAGCTGAGTGCATTATCTCACAGACCTTCAGAAGACCTTCAGAGGCAAGACCTAACTTGTGGAAGTCCATCACTGATACTTTTAGAGGTAAGGACTAACTTGTGGAAATCCTGCACTGAATGAGTTCTTCCAGTCATCCTCTTAGAGGCAACAGAGAGAAACAGGCACCTCCAGTGTGTAACTCATCACATCTTCACGTAGCCACCTTAGGCTGGTCACAAATTGCCCTGCAAAGGCAGAAAAAAGGGTGCACGCTGCTGGCTCAGGCAGAGGTGCCTCGTTCCATGATGCAAGTCAGCGAGGTGGAGCGAGGCAGATGAATATATTGGGAAATGCAATTTGGGGGTGGCGGTGACAGGGGCCAGGGGGACCCCCAGGAAAGCTGTCTGTCTTGAATGGGTCAGAAAAGGAATTGCCCATGCCAGTTTCAGCCCCTTTCTCAATGAATCTTTACCCCTCGTCAGCAGAGCTGCAAAAGCAGGAAAAGTCCCCAACTTTCCCAACTTCCTCTCCAGGCTTTGCTTTGAGAGCAATTTGGGGGTTTCTCCATTTCACTCTTTCCTGTGGGTGCTCGATGCTGGTTTGGGTTTGGTTTGGGTGTTTTTGCCTGCATGGGAGCTTCTGATTTTGCTGTCGTGTTGAGTAGGTGCAAAATAACCTGAATTCACCGAGTGATGCCACAGCCCTGCTCAGGTCACCTGCACCAGCAGGGACAATTATTTGAGTCGTTTTGAACAGCAGTCGACTGGGGATGTTTTGACATGCAGATGAATCCCTTTGCAGCAGATAATTTCATTCTAAGAGGTGCCTATTTTTGACTAAACTCTGTAAATCACAATTTCTCTTGTGGTTTCCAGGCTTCTTTGACCAAAGGAGCTCTGCTACCTTGGTGAGTGGTGGCCAGTTGGTATTGCTAAGGGCTAGGTCTTTTTGAAGATGTTGGTTATTTATTTATAGTGACACGTGCAGCTCCAGGGGCTGCAATGGGTCAAACCAAAGCAGCCCCACATTCACACTGGAACATGACCATGTCTGAAGAAAGAAACTGTAGAGGTGTAAAAGTGCCTAGAGATAAGGAGTTTAACCCACAAAAAATGGGGATGGTGTCACGGAGAGCTCTGAGCTACTTTCAGGGGGGGAAAGGATGATTCTCTGAAGTTAACTTTACCCTGGTGATGTTCATATGCTGAAGGCTCCTCTTAGTCAATGGAAAAAGAAGAGGTTCTGTAGAGGACTTGGTTCAGCTGTTCTATCTACAGAAAGACCTTGACAACCAGCTCGGTTGGCTTCACTAAACAGAAATGAACCCTGGAGAATATCCCTCAAAAACCAGCATGAAGTAAAATTCACATGATGCTGCAGCAGGAGATCGGAAAAGATCCTTTTGTTTTTCCTTCCTCTCAAATGGTGCTGAGGTTTAGAGTGAGATAAATACCAGGGCAAGTCCCATGTGAAATTGTTTGCTGTTTTCATTCAGAAAATGTCCCCAGAACTCACTGTTCAGCCCAGGAAGCTGCAGATTTATGTCTCAAAAGGTATATACACAAGAGATTGATTTCATTTTCTATGTGGGTGGTTTCATTTCCCCTCTGAAGAACAATTCCAAGATGATTTTTACTTATGAAATAAATCAGCATTTCAAAGAATACTTCCAGGTGTTCCTAAAGGCACTGTTCTCACAAACCTTGTTATCGTGGACTTGGTCTCCACTGAGGGCAAACACATTTTTAGCCCCTGTAGTGCTTGAGGTGAACACTCTGCCCTTGCCCTTGGCACACCAGCCACAACTGCAGTCCCTCACAGTCCTGGGGGACCAGGAGAGAGGAACATACACAGAGTGGACCCGTCTCCATGAGGTCACAAGCGTGGCTGAAGTCTCATGTGAGAAGAATTAAATAAGAGGTGGTGGTGGGGACACCAACCGCCCATACACTTGGTGTGTGTGTAGTTCTGATAAAGAATTCATCTTTAATAACAAACAGACCAGGTGAATCATTTGTTTTTATCTTCCCTTGTGCCCAGGCTGTACGCTGAGCCTCGCCACCCAAGGGATTCCCATGGAGAACGGAAGCAGCGTGAAGGAATTCGTCCTTCTGGGCCTCTCCATGAATCAAGGGGTGCAGAAAATCTGCTTTGTGCTGTTTCTGTTCTTCTATGTGATCACCGTGGCAGGAAATCTGCTCATTGTTATCACTGTAATTAGCAGCCAAGGTCTGAACTCCCCCATGTATTTCTTCCTCTCCTGCCTCTCCTTCGTAGATATCTGTTACTCTTCCGTCACGGCTCCCAAGCTGATCGCCGACTTCCTTGTGCAAAATAAAACCATCTCCTTCGTGGGCTGCATAGCTCAGCTCTTCGGGGTACATTTATTTGCCTGCACAGAGATCTTCCTGCTCACGGCGATGGCCTACGATCGCTACGCTGCCATCTGCAGACCTCTCCACTACCCCACCCTCATGAGCAGGCAGACGTGTGGCCGGATGGTGATGGGCTCCTGGCTCGGGGGCTTTGTACACTCCCTGTCCCAGACCCTTCTAACCACTCAGCTCCCCTTCTGCGGCCCTAACAAAATTGACCACTACTTCTGTGATGTCCACCCCCTGCTGCAGCTGGCCTGCGCCGACACCTACGCCCTGGGCATCGTCGTGGTTGCCAACAGTGGCATGATCACCCTGAGCTGTTTCTTCATCCTGGTCGTGTCCTATGTGGTCATTCTGGGGTCCTTGAAAAGCCAGCCATCCAAAGGGTGGCACAAGGCCCTCTCTACCTGTGGGTCCCACATCACGGTGGTGATCCTGTTCTTCGGGCCGTGCACTTTCATCTACATCCGTCCAGCCAGCAGCCTGGCGGAGGACAAGAGCGTGGCGGTGTTCTACACCATCATCGCCCCCATGCTGAACCCCCTCATCTACACCCTAAGGAATGAGGAGGTGAAGAGCGCCGTGAGGAGGCTGTGGAGCAGGAAAGTGGGAAGTGAAAATGGAAAGGTGTAGAACTGGGGTGACATTTCCAAAGGATCGGAGAAACTCGAGCCTCTTTAATTGCTTTTGTGGAAATTCTCCAACAACTGCCTTTCAATAAAGGTTGGCTCCTAGCAAATTAGGAAGTCCTCAGAGGTTGGTCTCTTGGGTTGAAAGACATGGTGAACTGTGCGAGGAGCAGTCATCCCCCTTCTAGGCTCGTGCCAACCAGTGCGGGCTGAGGCCTGGGGCTCCTGAGCACCACCTGAAACCCCAGTGTCTACTAAAAATACCATCAAACCCCCTGAAAAGGGTTCTGGTGACCTCCACCTGCTCTGTGACCCACTGGCTGAGCAAGGGAGGACTATGGTCCCCTGCTGCTGGGCGCAGAGGCCTTTTCCTGCTGGCAGCAAAGGCCCTTTTATGAAGGCCCACGTTATGGTGTCTTAAATCCACAGGTTAGCAGTTAAAAAACCCGATGTTAGGTGCTAGTTGGGTCATTTACTCCTTGTTTCAAATTCGTGGAGCAGATATCCAAGGGATAGCAGCCCATAGCACAGTGATGGTGGTTTTTTTGTGTGCTATGAGCACACAATGGTAGGAACAAGTTAATCAGGAATAAGAACACATCTGAGAAATGTTAGCTTAGGACAGAAGGCAGAATTCATATAAATGTCCTGTGTAAGAGACATCATTACTTCGAGAGGTTTTGATTGCAAAGGTAAAGATGAATCTTGCAGTATTTGAACCAGAAAATGCTTCCAGGAGAATTACATGTCCAGCAGTAAATAAAGTCTATTTATCTGGACAGCACTGGAAAGCCAGGCAGCAAACAAACACACAAGGCAGCCAACCCATGGGCAATGTCTAGGTGACCACACTCCAACATCACTCTCTGGAGACTACTCTGATTGTTATTCAAAGGACAATATTTAGCTCCCTGTCCACTGATGATTTCTGACAAACCTTTGTATGCCTCTGGGACCTCATTACTCCTCGTGTCTCATGCTTCTGCTTTGTGACTTGCTCTAAATATTGCTGCCACCATTTCCCCATCCTGTGAGAGATAATTGGTCTGGCAGATGCTCTGGGAAGTTGGGTTGGTTGTTTTGTTTTCAGCATGAGAAATGCAGGTGAGAGTTGGTGCTTTCAGCCCCTGTAGGTTTCGGAACTGGCAGAGGCATGAAGAGCTTCACAGCATCCCAGCAGCGACTCGCAGCTGAGGTGTTCTGAAGAAACCACCCAAAGCAGGCAGAGGAGGTTGTCAGAGGAGAAATAGCCAGTGAGCTTTTGGAGACTGGCAAATCTGAGCTGTGTAAGTTTTCTGATTTTATTTCTTTGTTCAAGTGTGACCGAGGTCCTACCTTTGAAAAGAGCCAATTCCGGGGGGTGGCTTCTCTGAGATCCCTTTTATGAGTCAGAAAAAACTCCAGCACAGATTTATCAGCCTTCGTTTTAGTTGGTGTCCTGTTTGTTTCTCCCAATTATCTGCCCTTTCCAGAAAGCTCTGCCCAAAGGATGCTGTTGGTGTTCCAGAGAACTCGGGAGCTGATGACCTCACTTCCTATGTGTTCAATTTACATTGCCCGAGCTGGACCTGTCAGGCAACAACAGTCAAGACACACACAGCTTGGTCTTCCACATGGTGCTTTCCCTCTGCTCATGGAGAAGGAGAGTAAAGAACCTTCCCTGTGCTGCCCAGGTCAGGAAGTAGCCAGGAGGTGAAGCTGAGAACTCAAGAGAAAGAACTGAGTGTCCTGCCACTGTCAGATAGGATTCAGACTCTCAAAGGCTCACTGATATCACAGGCAAGGTTCTTACACGTTTGCCACTTCTGTCTCCATGTATGAACTGAACACTGGGGATACTGGTGCAGGAGAGTGAATTGGAGGGTGTCTGTGAGTGAAGGGGGGTCCCCAGCAGTGCTTTCACTACAGGTGTCTCCAGGAGGTGTTCCACCCTAAGCCCAGGACCTGGGTGAGGTGTACTAACCCCTGCTAATGAACCATGAATGCAGATTAGATCCAGATTAATTCATTCATGTCCTGGAAGACAGGTGGTGTGAGAAAACACCGGCCAGGTCTTTCTGTGACTGAACTTACTCGGGTCCATCACAGCCAGAGGGGTAACGAGGAGCAGCTCTGTTGCAATCCTTTGGAGGACTGAAAAGGAAAATACACTCACTGCTCACCCATGGACCTTCCTTGGGCCATGAGCAAAGTGTTGAGGCTTCAATAGGGGCTTGGACTGGATGACCCTTAAAGGTCCCTTCCAACCCAGCCTATGATCCTGTGAATCACAGCTGCACTTTTGGGGTTGACTTTTGTTTCCAAATCAACCTTATAGGGTAAAAGTAGGTCTGGAGGGGAGCTGGTAATTAAAGGTAAGAGCCAGGATTCTGGAGGGTATTTCTACCACCCTCCTGAAATAAATAATCTGAGTTTGTCACTCTGTATGTCAATGATACAGCCTGGTCTGGGGTATCATCCATTAGTCCTTGACTTTGAAGCATTGACATCATATGGAAACTGTCTCCAGAAGGCAGCAAGGAAATATGTTTAATATTTAACGAAACATGTTTACTATTTCACATAGCAGTGGTCAGTAGGGGTGTGTACTGGTGGTGCCCTGTCTCTAATGCCATCGCCGGTGTCTCTTCTGTGCTTCAGGTCCTGCCTACCTGGTGTCTATGGAGAACAAAAACAACGTGACCGAGTTTGTCCTCCGTGGACTGACACAAGATAAGACAGTAGCAAAGCTGTGCTTCTCAATATTCTTAGCCTTCTATGTCACGATCCTTCTTGGAAACCTGCTTATCATCATTACTATAAAGACAATGGAACAGCTGAACTCTCCCATGTACTTCTTCCTGAGCTACTTGTCTTTCATAGACATCGCTTACTCTACTATCACAGCTCCCAAACTCATTCACGACCTTCTCCTGGAGAAGAAGACCATCTCTTTTGCAGGCTGCATAGCTCAGCTGTTTGCAGAACATTTCTTTGGGTGCACTGAGATCTTCCTGCTCACAGCGATGGCTTACGATCGTTGCATTGCTATATGCAAGCCTCTTCATTACACAACCATTGTGACCAAGCCTGTCTGCGGGTGGCTGGTGGTGGCTTCTTGGGTGGGAGGCTTTGTACACTCAGTGGTGCAGACCCTGCTGGCCATTCAGCTGCCCTTCTGTGGGCCCAATGAGATCGACCACTATTTCTGTGATGTTCACCCTCTGCTGAAGCTGGCCTGCACTGACACCTACATCATTAGTGTCAGTGTGGCCGCCAACAGCGGGGTGATCTCCCTGATCTCCTTTGTTGTTCTTGTGGTGTCCTATGCTGTTATCTTGGTTTCTTTGAGGACACGCTCTTCTGAAGGGCGTCTCAAAGCATTCTATACGTGCACTTCCCACATCCTTGTTGTTGTTCTCTTCCTTGGGCCGTGCATTTTCATCTATATGCGTCCTTCCACCACCTTCTCAGCAGACAAGATGGTCTCTGTGTTCTACACCATCATCACCCCAATGCTCAATCCCTTGATCTACACCCTCCGAAATGAAGAGGTGAAAAATGCCATGAAAAAGTTGTGGAGCAGGAAAGTGGAGTGAGAAATGGAACGACACAGAGCACATTTGTAAGATGGTGTGAGCTTAAGAAAGCATGAGGAAGGAAAGAGAAGTGTTCAGGAGAGACTTTTAGCACAGCTGTTCAGAATGGGGCTGGCACCAAGCTCAAGGCTTTAAGGAACTCATCTTTGGAAGCTGTCCTTCAAAAGGATGTGAGGTTGTTGTCAGCTCCCAAACCTGAGCATTGAGGGTGGTATTGTGGCTGTGAGCTCCAGGCACCTCATAGCTGTGTCTTGGCCAGTTGTCTAGGCTGCTCCAGGCATTAGGAGAAACAGCCAAGCATTTGGAGAGGTTGTTTTTTGCCAGCACCTCTTAAAAGCTCTGGTGAGTATCATCTCCTTACAGCCTGCACAAAGGAGTGATGGTGGTACCAAGCTTCCAGCAGTACACAAACCTTTCATTACATCACAGCACTGCCATCTTTATCTCACATATTCTGACGTGCTCACCACCCTGAGTGAAGAACATCCTAATTTCTCATCTAAATCTTCCCCCTTCCAGTCTGAAGCCCTCACCCCTTGTCCTAACACTACAAGCCCATCTAAAGAGTCACACAATCAGATGGAGCTGATTTGAACTCGAGCCAAGTTCTCAGTGGCTTATCACCACAGATATCTTTGGTCTGCCCAGACCTTCCTTTGTCTTGGGGAATGAACACTCTTATCAGTTTATCTCTACATCTCATCCTGCTGAGGCATTGGTCCAGGCTGTCCCAGAGTGACTGCAGCTTCTCAACAGTGCAGCCTGTCCTAGCTCTGCAGCTGCTCTGATCTCAAGCATCATGGAGCTGTGGTGCTGAGGGCCAGGGGTCAGGGGTGCCCTGGCAGTGCTGGGGGAGCACTTGGACTCCAGGAGCTGAAAGGTCTCTTTCAACCAAAACAATTCTATGATTCCATCTCCTGGTGCCTGACACCGTCTCAACATGAGGTCTGGTAGCACAACCTTGTATTCATGTTTTTATTACTAAAGACTTGGTTTTTTTTTCATACAAAGGGCTTCTGAGTGCTTAGTAGTTCACTGAGTCTTATCCTCCCTTTACCAACTTCAAGGACTCCACGTCGAGAAGGTCACTGAGCAAACTGTTGTGCTGTTGCACGCCAAGGGACCCAGCCACCAGAAGTGGTTAATGAGGCCCTTGGGTGGCTGCTTGGAGTTTGGTAATGACACAGTTCTCATGGGTCCAGCACCACAAACAACCCCCTGCCTCTGTTTAGCACCCAGTAAGTTACTGGAGTATTTATTTATTGCGCTGGGGTGGGATGACCTTAGGGAGAAGGAAGATGTGGGGAAGGTGGAGGTCAGTTCAGAAAGCCTTGGAGGTGTTGCCTCACTGGATCTTTCTGTCTAAAGGATAGATGGAAAATGAGGCACTGACACCATCACAAAATTCCATCAGGAAAAGAAAAATCACTTGAGAAGCTCCTGAAACAAATTTCTATGCCACGAGAAACTTAATCAAGAGCAAGGACGTGTCAGTCACAAGCAGAGGAGAAGAAGAGTGGAACAATGGCTGAATAACTTGAAGCAGATTTGGAGAGAATGATTTAAAATGGTTTCAGACAACAAATGCTGTGAGTCCAGACTGGAAAGTTCCTGTTTTATCAACATTTAGTAACCGGGTACAGTAGCAGGCATTTTTTTCCTCTCCTTTGCTTCATGTTCTTCATATCAGCCAGGGCATATTAAAGCACACGTGTGGTGTTCATGTGAAAGCAGAGAGAAATGCCCAGTGATCTGCTGAAAAAGATACAGAAAAATTCAAATACTACTGTGGCTTTTTTGTCATTTGGATCCTTCAGAGCAAAACCTGTTTGATGGGAAAGAAAAACAGACTTTGGGAGCTACCAGAAGGTGGTAGAGAATAGAGCAGGAGCTGAGGAAAGTGCTCAGGTATTGGCAAAAGGCAAGAGACATCCGTGAAAGCAGATGCTGCTTTCTTAGCAGTAATCTCCTGCTTGCTGGCTTATAAAAGCTGAGGCAGAAATGAGCAGCTAAGGAATTTTCTGGTGTGACCATAAATGAAAATCAGCGTTCCTCTGCTGGCCACATTTTAACCTCCACAAGCCAGTGACTGAATTTGTCCACTGCAGAACATCAACATTTACTTGGAGTACCAAAGAGGTGGAAAAACCATGCCAAGTTTTGCAACTCTTGCTATGTCAGGAAACACAAAGTCTTCGGGAGCACGTGTTGTGTTAACATCAGGCTTAGGAGACCACCCAAGTTACTCAACAAATGTTCTCTCGGTGGAGGGGAATCCCAGGGGAGAACCTCCCAGGTTTCTGTGCATGCATTTCTAGTTCTAGAGTGGACGTGACATCTGGAGAGCCCACGCATCAGCTCAGAGGAGTGCAATGAGGAGCAGACTGTGGAACAGCTCATGGTTGAGCTTGTATCCTAGAGATGATGCTCGAGCACGGCACGTGATCACCCCCACCATGAGCTCCAAACTCCCAGAGGGTAAAAGGACCGTGTAGTATTTCTCCAGCATATGTGGCTTTTGTCCTGGTAGAGTGGGGTGGGATTCCTCCCTGACAGGATAGGAGCACAGGCTTTGTCACACCAGCTACAGTGCAGAAGAACAGTGGTCAGAGTGAGGTCAGGAGTGAGGGTCAGTGTGGAGGGCCCAGAAAGCTGGAAAGGGAGTGGGAAGGCAGGAGAAGAGAGGTGGACAGTGCTCTTTGCAAACACTGCTCACCATAATCTGGAGAAGAGAAGGCTTCAGGGAGACCTTCTGGTGGCCTGGCAGAGAGATGGGGACAGAGTTTGGAGCAGGGCCTGTGGGGCCAGGACAAAGGGAGATGGTTTGGAGCTAAAAAAGGGAGATTCATTGCAGAGAGGAGGAGAAATTGTTGGTGCTGAGGGTGGGGAGAGGCTGGCCCAGGCTGCCCCGAGAGGTGGTGGCTGCCCCATCCCTGTCCCCATTGCAGGGGAGGTGGCCGGGGCTCTGAGCACCCTGCTCTGGCTGCAGATGGCCCTGCTCCCTGCAGGGGGGTGGACTAAATGACCTCAGAAGGTCCCTTCCCACCCACACCAGTCTCTGATTCCATGCCTCTACAATTTATGATGTGACACTGTGCTTTCTGTAGCAGGCAGAAGAGCAGTAAATGCTTCCTGCTGTTATCAGCCATGAACCTTGGAGCTGTAGCTCATCCCCTTCTCTTCCTGGTCAGTTCATGACTGCACCCCCACACCTGGAGCTGGAGCTGAAGCGATGGCACCAGGAAACTTCTCCCGGGTGACCGAATTCATCCTCGTGGGGCTGCCCGACAGAAGGGAGCTACAAGTCCTCTTCTTCACCTTCTTCTTCCTGACCTATGCCATGGTTCTGCTGGGGAACCTTCTCATCATTGCAACACTCAGGACTGACCCCAAGCTCTCCTCACCCATGTACTTTTTCCTTTGCAACTTGTCCTTCACAGATATCTGCTGCAGCTCTGTCATCTCTCCCAGGCTGATTGTGGACCTGCTTTCCCAAAGGAAGACCATTGCCTTTGAAGAATGTATAGCCCAGGTGTTTTTCCTGCACTTTGCTGGGGCATCTGAGATGTTCCTCCTGACTGTGATGGCGTACGACCGCTACACTGCCATCTGCAAGCCCCTGCACTACCCAGCCATCATGAGCCAGCGGGTGTGTTGGGTCCTGGTGTTGGCCTGCTGGGCAGGAGGCTTCCTCCATTCCATCGTCCACACGCTGCTCATAGGCCAGCTCCCCTTCTGTGGCCCTAACACCATCAACAGCTATTTCTGTGACGTGCCTCTTGTCATTCAGCTTGCCTGCACAGACCTCTACGGCACAGAGTGGCTCGTGGCTTCCAACAGCGGCTTGATAGCCTTGGTTTGCTTCCTGGTGCTGATCACATCCTACATGTTCATCCTGGCCACAGTCAGGCTCCGCTACACCAAGGGGAACTGGAAGGCGTTCTCCACCTGTGGCTCGCACGTGATGATCGTCACCCTCTTCTTCACACCCTGTATCTTCATCTACCTCCGTCCCTTTCCTAGCTACACCTCCAACAAGCACGTCTGCATGATCTCCACTGTCTTATCTCCGCTGCTCAACCCCCTCATCTACACCCTGAGGAACAAGGAGGTGAAGGTGTCCATGTGGAAATTGTGGAAGTGCTGCAGAGCCTTCTGAAGCAAACCCAGGGTTACTTTCCTATGGACTAATGGCAGGGTTGGAATCCAACCACAGGGCAAGGTTTCCAGAACAGTCTAATCCCACTTTTGGTAACTCCCAGCAATGTACAAATAAAAAGCAGCTCAAAAAAAGCTTGTCTTGGGTTAACAAAGGACTTTTTCTGTGTCTGGATAGACATCAGGAGATCAAAGGTCCGTAGGGAAATGTGATGAGCAGCCCAGTTCCTTAGCAGGGGAAGTCAGAAGCTGTGACACAGCTGGGGTCACACAAGAACTGCTGAAACCTGCACCGAGGTTATTTCCCAAGTCGGAAAACAAGCAACTCCACCCGTGTTGAAATCTGCTGTTCTGGCAGAAGAGAGAATCTTCCACCTTCCGTGCTGAAAGAGAAACAGGAAAGGGGAAATAGGTCTTTCACCACTGCCTTCTAAGAGCTGAGGAACACAAGGTTCATACCAACCAGTGTAACTGCTGAATTCCCTCCCACAGGAACCAAGAGTTGGTTGGGTTTGGCTGGGGGTTGATTTTTTCTTGACCTTTATGTGAATCCTGTATCAAAAACCTTCCTTAGCTGAGCCCAGTTGGGCTGCACGGCGATACCTGACACAATAGTTCAGGAGAAGGGAGAGAGGAAGGGGGTGCTGTTTGCACTTGGTCACCTGGGTCCTCCAAGTTGAAGGACAAGGTGTGAGGTTTTGCTTTCGACACTTTAGCTGCCTGTGAGGTAAGGTTGGTGATCTCGGAAGCAACCANAAGTTCTTTTCCAGCCAGAACGATTCTGTGATTCTAAGCTTTTCAAATCATGGATATGTGTGTAACTGGTAATACTAAAAATAAGTGTTGAAAATCTGAAACTTTTGAAAGAGTTTCCCTTGTGTGCAATCATTTTCAAAGGAGTGAGTGCAGCACATGAAGTTGCTCCCCCTCTGACATGCTGTTGCTGTGCTTTGCCACCAGATGGTAGAGGCACATATGCCATGAGCATCTCTGAACGCAGCCTCTGATGCTGATGTTCGTAGGCAAGTTAAAAGACGGTGAAGATTTTGCTTTTAGTTATTTCTTTAGACAATTAAGGATGTGGTTTTTTAAAGCCTTTCAGAAAATTTCATATTTCTCTCACACGAGTGAATTAATAAAATCAGACGAGGGATGGTGTATAGAGGAAGAAGTGACACAACCCAGCATTCTATCTGGGGAGACAGCAACTGTGGTTGGGGAAGAAGACTAAAGAGACTTTCCCCTTTACAAGGGTAGCAATTACATCACCAAATGCACCAAAAGTTGTCTGCCATCAGACNTCTGGCAGGGGGGTTGGACTCGCTGCTCTCCAGAGGTCCCTCCCACCCCCCACCATTCTATGATGCTATGAAATAGTAGGTGACGTGATCCAACCGAGTTGTCTAGGCTCTGTTTGTGACACAGGAACGAAACATCTCCTCTCAGAAGATAAACAGTCATATCCCTCTTACAGCCTCACCTCAGGGGTCATAAATTGTCCTCTGGCTCTCCTTGTACACAACCTCTCCCTACAGGGGAAGCTGGTAACCTAGATACTGTGAGGTGACACCTCTCTGCATCCCCATCCCCTACACCTTAGTCACATCAAAACTCTCTGCTTGCACTGCAGCGTTGATCTGAGGTCTTCGAGCTGCCCAGGGCATGGGGAAAGCTCTGGAAAGTCTGGAGGAAAAGAGCTGAGTGGCCACAGCACCAGCTCTGTGTTGTCTCTTGTATCTGTCACTGCAACACCAATGCCAATTTAAGACTCGGACAACGACGATCCAAGGACAGTTATCAGTTTTCCTTTGCAGCTCGTCCAGAGCCTGGTCCCTGGGAGCACACAGACCCCAGCCCAGGATAGATACGTGGGGGAGATGAGGGTGAGAATAAACTTGTGCCTTGAGCCCAGCCTTGTTTTCTGAGCAGGTGAATGGGAAGGAAAGGGTGTGGAAATGACAAGGAAATGGGAGACTTTCCTCTGATAGAATTTTGCCTTAAATTAGTTCTCCCTCCCACACCAGGGGGAAGAGGAAGATCAGAAGCACTGATGAGTCATCGATCCTCCCGGGCAGGACAGATTTCCAAATATCTCCCATCCTTGTGCAAATGCTGTTTCTTTTTTAGCAGTGAATTCCTACCTGTGCAATCTCCTTTTGTCTTAGAGAGAAATGTTGAAATATTAAAATGTCCTCTGGGTCAATTTGGGTGAATTTCTATTGAGGAAAAAAAAAAAGCCAAGCTTATTTGGAAGGATTTCAGTAAAGTTTTGCTTGGAGATGTCAGAATGTGCATTAGAGAAACCCTACACAATCATANCTCCTTCACTGGAGACATTCAAAACCCGCCTGGACATGTTCCTATGTGACGTACTCTAGGTGGCCCTGCTCTAGCATGGCGGTTGGACTAGATGATCTTTCGAGGTCCCTTCCAACCCCTAGGATTCTGTGATTCTGTGATTCTGTGAAAACAGGCAGGAGATGTTTTGCCTTGCTGAGGCAAACGGTCCAATCTTCTAAGACACCAACTCCCCAAACTTCTCTCTCCTTGATCTAAACTGGACTAAGGAATCAAAGCCAGACCATGCAGCTGGCTTAAAAATAGCTCAAAAGAATCCTAAGTCAAGACCCCTTAAGTCCCTGGGAGCAAATACCTCAATCTGGTGCAAAATGCTGTATCTCAAGTGAGGACAGCCAGCCAGACCTGCAGGTGATAGGAGGGGGCATAGCAGAGACCACGCAGCCAAGGTGTGGGGGAGAAGAGATCACCCCACAGCACACAGGGGCTGGTCACCCGGTGAGGCTGTCACTGGGTCCCACTGGTGAATCCCTCCTAAAATCCCCGGGCTAAACCATGCTGCATGACAATTTCCAGGGGTTGCAGGGTGTTAACCCCTCCACTGAAGCCACCAGGCAAAAATATTTGGGGGAAAAATGAACTTTGCATCATTGAAGCTTAAAAGGAAATCCTCAAACCAGTGTAAGCACAACCATGGGAGGTGAATCGATGCAGATTTAATCAGAGCCCTGGTCCACTCCCTCGGATGGTGTTAATTTGTGTTGCTTCATTTGTTCATCAGGTATAAATCAGGGGCAGCAGGAGGTGGGGAGGAGATGTTTGGGGCTTGGCTCTGTCTGCAGTAACCATTTGCTGCTGTGAAAAAGGTCAGAGCTGCTGCTTGTAGAGGATGAGAGTGTCAGGGAGCAGTGCCATGGGGCTGGCCCGTGGCCAAGTGTCTCAGAGCTTTGGGGGGGCTTTGGGGATGCTGCTGCACACACCTAGTGCAAGCTGGGACCTGTTTTCCTCTCTGTGATGGGTCCACGTAGCTGACAACCCAGATTGCTCCTGTCATTGCTTTATTCTCTCAGGAAAGCTGTGGGATCCAGCAGCTTGTGTGAAGTTCAGGCTGTTGCTTTGGGACCAGGAGGTTCCGAGCTGGGCTGAGTGGCCTTGGGTGTTTTTCTGGGTGAGGAAGGTAACAGAGGGGGCAGCAGGAGCAGAGATGACTGGGATGGGAGACCCGGAGGGGTGTAACCAGCCACCTTCACTCTTTCTTTTGCTGTTCTTCATGAACCTCTTCCCAAATCCAGAATTAGGGAATGTTTAATTGTTCCTAAGCTCTTGCTGGAAGGTGTCAGCCCCTATTTTCTGTGTTGTCCCAGTGAAATGAGCCTGCAAAGCTCTCAGTGGCCTCCCCAAAGACACAGAGGCTTGGCAAGTCCCCTCTAAACTGTTCTCGTGCTAGTGTTGCTTTGTGCTGAGCCTGCCCCTGGATGCTGCAGGAGAAGTGGTAAATCCAGGAGTGGTTTTTCAAAGAGAAATAACCCTGGCAAATGTAAAAGAGTGGGGTGAGAAGTGAAACTTAAGTGGTTGAGCTATAAATAATTCATGGCTGACAATCTTTAGCATAAAAGTCCCCATTAGGACCAGGGTTGAATTTCAGCTGTTTATTCCTATCTGCAATTTCCTATTTTTATTTTAAATTCAACACGTCCTTTCTTTTTTCCCCTGTCCACAAGTGCCTGATGTTTTCCTTGCTCTTCCATGCAGCTCACTGCAGGTCTTGATTTGCAATAATTGCTCTGATTTTTACAAAGAAACCAAATGCAAATGCCATTGGGGTTCAAGGAGCCTGTGTCTCAAGCCAACCAACTTCAGATAATTGATTTGTGTCTCCAGGAAACAGCTTGGGGTGATTTTAATAAGGCCTCAGTAGATGCTGTTAAAAAGTTGGTGCCTGACAAATTGCAACGGTGCAACTTGGCAGGTGAGTTTGTAGAGGGTGTGTAAATTGGATCCACTGGGAGCCATTAAAAGTCTCAAGTTCTTTCTCTCCTGGAAATCAGCAGCTCCCTGAGTGTACCCTCAGGTTTGAGCATTGTCCTCATCTAGAGGATTGTGAGAGATTGCCCCAAAGGAGCAAAAAAAAGTCTGTAGAGAACTGGCAGGATCTCCACAATGCTTTTGTTAAACTCCAGGGAATGGGAAGAGATCCTGGACAAATCAGTTTTCCTGAAGGCCTGGGGGTCAAGCAGATCCCCCTGCATTGTGCTGTCGGGGGCACAGCTTTAAAACTGCTTGGCTGGGGCTTGTTTCAAATATCAGAGCACACTGCAGACTAAGGAATCTGGTCTTCCCAGTAAAAACTTGCCTCTGGAATGGTTCCTGGTGAAGATGAGGCCAATCCAGAGCTGCTTCTCCACAGACCTCTTCTGGCTGCTCCTTCTTGCCAGAGCCTGGCAACCAGGGGACAGTGTCTTGACTCAAATCCCAAGTTTCACTTTAGAGGAAGGGCCAGAAGTTTCATTGGAGAAGAGGGGACATCATCAGGGAGTCTGAAAGAGCTGAGAGCCAGCAGCCAGAGCTGTGTGACTGCCACCTTCACAGGGCCACGTGTCCCACCCCAAAAAGAAGCAGTTAAAATTTCTAACCCTCCCCTCCCCTGGAAGGTGCTGACAGTGTCACATGTCACCACACCACGCTCTTCAGGAGCTGTGGGGAGGGAGAGTTACCACTTGTACATCACGCTGGTGGCCAGCAAGGGATAGCAGAGGTTGTCAAGCAGGGGGTGGTGTTACGGTTGGTTTATCAGCACCAGGCTTTAGAGGAAAGGTCTTGGATTAAAAACAGCAAAAGCAAATAGGAGGAGGCTCCTTTTCATGGCCATCATCACCTGACTGATGGTGCAGAGATGTGCTCTGAAGCACGGGGAGGTTTTGCAGGGGGTATTGCCCTCTCCTGGCTGTGCAATGATAAGATGGGGAACAGTGAGGGGAGGTGGCATGAAACCAGTGTGGGAGGATGGAAGAGAAGAGCCCGAGCTCTCCTCACAGCTGGGGATGGGGTGGATCTCTCTCGTGTGTCGCTCTGGCATCTGGTTTATTACAGAATCATTCTCTCCACTGGGGAAACTTTATGGGAAGTTTGATGCCAAATGGTCCCACCCAGAAAGATCTGGACCATGTGGATCTAACCCAGCCACAGATCCATGGTGGGACAGGCTTGTACAATGCTTTTGTTGGAGAGCTTCGATTTACCTCTTGATGTACACGCAGAAGTCCCAGTTTTGTGAGAGTCACACACTACAAATGGGCTTTAAGAGCACTTGACCAACAGCATCATTTGTGCCACAGTGCAGGAGCTGCAGGCAGGTAACACTGGGCTAGGAACAGGTCTGCAGTCAGCATGGAAGGTGCTGACACTGGCACACGATGCTGTGCTAGCTGTTACCACCACCCTCCTCTAAGGCAGGGTCTTCTGCTGCTGCCAAATTTGTTTTCACCCAGGATTGTGTTGGAATTCAAGCTCCAGAGCGTGACAGAATGGTTTGAAAATGAGTTGTGATTAAGTCATTTTAAGGCTGTAGGTTAACTTAAAGAAATGGGAACACTGGACTCTTGAGATGTAAAACTTCAGTTGCCTGGAATGGTAGCTGAGGTGGGCTGGCAGGACCTAGGGACAATGACACCATCAGGTTTTTTTCCTGGGAGGAGACTCCAGTATCAAAGCACAGCCCTTTTAAAAGCTCCTACAATAGAAAAGCCTTAGGAATCAAAAACTCCAGGGTGTGGAAAGAGTTTATCACCTTTCCAGCCCCCTTTTGACAGCATCCTGAAAAAGCCTCCTCCGTGTAACACAGGCAGCACCCAAACCCACTTCAGAGCTGCTTCTCCCCAGGTACATCCTCACAGGTTTATAAAACCTCGTTAGAGAACAGAGGTGTTTACCCCTGTGGCCAAAGTGGTGATCCTGCCAGAGCCTGCAGATGGCTGTGAGCATTCCTGGGCTGCTAACCCTGGACCCATCACTTCCTGAACAGATTGGTCTTCCTGAGCCTACAGTGAAAGCCTTTCCTAGGTATTCTAATCAGAGGTAGAAAGAAGAGAGTGTCACCTCTCCTGGATGTCACCAGCAATTAATTCTTTGCAGCAGTGAGTATTTCTGTGTTGAGTTCCTGTTGTATTGCACCCGAAGAAGTTGCTCCTTTTAAGAGCAAGTGATTTAAAGCACCGTGTGTGCCTTTTATTTCTGGTGTTTCTTGTGGCAGTTTAAATTCTGTGGTCCCTTTCCCCTTTTTTTGTGTGGTTCCACTTTTAAGCTGGAAGCAAGCTACGTGAGAACGTGGGACAAGAGATGGGATGTCACAGTCACCTATTTCATCTGTCTCTCAGCTCCTGATGAGCTTTGCTTTATCTCCCTGTAGGGCTACAAGTAAATCATTAGCAAAATGCAGTTACATTCGGAGTAGATGGAATAGGGGGAAAGATCCTTCAAGGCCAAGTCTTTCTAGACTTCTTTAGGGTGGGAAAAGCAGGGGGAAAAGTCCAGCTGGATCCTAAAAGATTAAAATTCATAGAAAGGAGGGAGGTTTTTAACTGGATTCTAGATGATATCCCTTTTTATATCCCACCAGCTAAAGCTGAATAGAACATCATGCATCTGGAGTCTACTACCTGCCTGTGGCTCACCAGGAATGATTTCTGTGATAGCATGACTCACTTGAAAAAGTCTTTAGCCTCAAGTGGCCATCTAGACCCCCTGGGTGATACTGTTATCACTACACTGTTAATGCTGAAAGGATTACTAGAGGTCTGTGCTCCACCCTCCCTTTCTCTGCAGCTGCCTCCAAAGCCCAGCCAGGTTGCTCAAGGCTGTATCCAACCAAGCCAGGCACTGCCCAGGAGTTGTCTTTGGTCTTCAACTTCCAGCTCTTCAGGCTGAGATGCTGGCTTGCAAAAATTAAACTTTTTATTTTCAGTTAATCCCTGTTAAGCTTAATACCTTTATTTTGCCTTTTAGGTGGGAGTAAAGTGGCCATGCAGACTTGCAAATGGCTTTGACCTGCAGAACAGACCCAAAAGATCACGCTCTTCAGGAGGGAGGTGCAATTTTGACTGCAGTTCTTTCTTCCAGGTAAACCTCTGCTGTTGCTTCTACAAGGCAAGATAAAATGCAGAGGGTCAACCTCTCGGGGGTATCTGAATTTGTTCTTGTCGGTCTTTCTGATGCTCCAGCAGTCCGTTTTCCTCTCTCCGTGCTGTTTTTGACCATTTATCTGGCCACCATGGCAGGCAACGCCGCAATCCTTTTTGCCATCGGCACAGACGTTCGTCTGCACAACCCCATGTACTTCTTCCTCGGCAACTTATCCCTACTGGATATCCTGTGTCCCACCATCACTGTGCTGAAGATGCTGGAGGCTTTGCTGCTTGAGAACAACGTCATTTCCTTCCCGGGCTGCATGCTCCAGCTCTTCTTCCTCATCGCTGTTGTAGGCACAGAGATTTTCCTCCTGGCCGTGATGGCGTTCGACCGCTTCGTCGCCGTCTGCCACCCGCTGCGCTACGGCAGCCTGATGAGCATCGGACGATGCGCTCGCTTAGCCGTCGGCACCTGGGTGGTGGGGTGGTTTAACTCCCTGCTGCACACGTCTTTGATCTTCACGCTCTCCTTTTGCAGTTCTAACGAAGTCCACCAGTATTACTGCGATATTCCCCCCATGCTGGCCCTCTCCTGCTCACCGACGTACAGCAGGGAGCTGGTCATCCTCGCGGTTGCTGGGGTCCTTGGAAGCGGTGCCTTTGTGGTCACTTTGGTCTCCTACGTCTACATCCTCTTGGCTGTCCTGTGCATGAACTCTTCTGAGAGCAGGCACAAAGCTTTCTCCACCTGTGGTTCTCACTTGGCAGTCGTATGCCTCTTCTACGGGACCACCATTTGCACCTACGTGAGACCTTCCTCCACCTACTCTCCTCATCAGGATAGGATTGTTTCCATGCTCTATGGAATCCTCACTCCTCTGCTAAACCCTGTGATCTACAGTCTGAGGAACAAAGAAGTGAAACGTGCCCTAAGAAGAGTGCTCAGCTGTCGCCTCACTCGGGGCGATGGGGACCTGGTCCCGGGGAAATGGTGACACAGCTACTGAATGGCTACACTGTCCATTAGCACACAGACACCAATGTGGTGCACGGAAAATAGTGTTTATTGGTGGGTAACACTGCGTTCTATAGCCTAGGGTTACAATGTCACATCCTTCTGCTAACCTCGTAAGTCAGGCACTATTGGCTA
>VWZY01006685.1:7652-18716 GCA_013399075.1 Chloroceryle aenea | reverse complement strand
CCCGGCCTCAGGAATTTACCATCTATAAACTGCAAGAGCCTTTTGGACTGGGTATGCCTGGCTGTGTGGGCTTTCCAACAAATACCAGGGTAATTGAAGTCACCCATGAATACCAGGGATACTGTTTTAGAGGCCGCTTCAACATCATCAACCTCATCAACATCCCCTTCTGTTTTGGTGATCTGTAATAGACACCCAGAACAGTTTCACTCCCTTTTCCATGTCCCTTATTTTTTACCCACGTGCTTTCAACCTGTTCCACCTCCCCTCCTAGATAGAACCCAATACATTTCTGTTGCTCTTACACATAGAGAGCAACACCACTGCCACGCCTTGCTGGTCTATCTCTTCTGAATAGTACATAGACCTTCATAACAACATTCCAGTCATGGGAGCTGTCCCACCACATCTCAGTGATTGCAGTTATATCATAGTTATGCATCTTAACATATCTCTCTAACTCCTCCTGCTTATTCCCCATGCTCTGTGCATTGGCATATAAGCATTTCAGAGAGGGAGTAAAGTTCTTAGTTTTCAGTCTTTTCATCCAACCATTTTCGGCCACCTTTGCAGCCACCAATCTATCAGAGAGCCCTGTGTGCCCATAGTTGCACATACCACCAGTATCCACCTCAAGTGGGATAGCAGACTGAAGGTTGTTCAAGTCTCATCTCTACTGAGTCTGGTTTTATCCCCCTCCCCCTTTGAGCCTAGTTTAAAGCCCTTTCAACAAGCCCTGACAACTCCTGTGCAAGGATCCTTTTCCCTCTTCGAGATAAGTGATATCCATCTGCTGCTAGTAGACCAGGTGCCATATAAACTTCTCCATGATCAAAAAAACCCAAATTCTGATGATAGCACCAGTCTCTCAGCCATGTGTTAATTATATTTTTTCCTCCCTCTTTCTGTATTCCTTCCTACTACTTGAGGGATTGAGAAGAATACCACCCATGCACCTCAACCTTCAACCAGTTGCCCCAGTGCCTTGAAGTCCTTCTTTATTGCCTTCAGACTTCCCTCAAACATCATTACCAACCTGGAAAATGGTCCTGGCGCCACTTAAAGACAGTATCATAAAGGCACTCAAGTTCCAAAGTTATGTCTTAAGTATGTATTTTACCCTCCTTTGGACACAGATTTCACCAAAAGAAGCTCACCATATAATCCCTTAGACTGCTACACCTGTCAACTGCAGTCAGCAATATCAACTAGAAGAACACATCTACTGTACTCACTTAAATTACCTTAAAGTAAAGGGATGATGTGAAAAAGAGGTGTGCCAGAGGATCATAGAGATGTGACTTCATTTCTGAAACAAATGAGAAAGCAGTATAACTGTGCATAAATTCTGTCCCCCAAGATCACACTCTGTCCAGTCTCACCCAAAGGATCTACAACACATACCAGAGAAGCTGCCGAGTGGTATCCAACTCACAAGTCTGAGGATTTGTGATCGGCAGCAGAAGCCATCCCAGAGAGGAAGGCTCTTATATAGGAACTCTTCACAGGAAGGAAATCCCTCCTACAAAGGAGAAAGTTAATTTTAAAAACTCATCTTATATGCTTGCACCTTGCCATTCTCACTTCACCCTGAAGAAAAAGGCTTACACCTCCTTCCAACCATAAAATTTACTAAGACATTTAAATTATCATTCTCAATACCATTCTCAAAACAAGGTCACCTCATTATAGGAGTATGTATTTTTATTACTTGAGACACTGTCAGTTCTCAGAGATGCTACAGGAAACAGCTAAGTCCCAAAAGTGCTTCAAGGGAAGACTTTATGAAACCCTTGGTTTCCACAAAACAGGCATTTACCTGCAAGAAACACTCTGCCTTGTAGACAGTTTCCAGGAAGTCCTTGAATTCTTCTTCATATTGGTTATTATCAGCCACACACCAAGTACATTCTAAACAGGAGAGACTACTGTATTTGAATATGAGCAAAGAATAAACACAAGAAAAAACAAAGTAAATTCTCATACATTGCATTTAAACAACCTACTGGGATTATCACCATAAAGCTGAACAGCAAAGTACCATTATTGAAAGATGAAAAGCCTCAGACATCCTTTACCTGCCTGCCATAAAATATACTACTAAGTTCCTACCTTCCTGAAGTGTCTGGCCCATCCAGTAGTAGAGTCTCAGGTAAACAGATTCATCTCTGATGCAATTCATGTAGTGAAGCAATAAAGGGTTTCTTAGCACTGAACCCATTTGGGAAGGAAACTGCAAGAGAAATCAAGAAAAATAGAGTTACATCAGCAAATTGCCAGAGAATCTCACTGTGTAAGACTTGTCCAATCCATTTACTAGCAAAAAGATCATCTCCAGGACTCATTCGTCACCCTCAGGTAGGTCTAGATGTTTTGTGAGAACTAGGAAGCCCACACACCATTCACATACAAACAGCACAGAGGGATATCCTAGGATCTCTCAAAACATTCAGTGAGCTTATCAAGACCTTCATGAAACTCACCTCTAGACAGTGGATATTTTGTAGGAGCTGAGAAAAGGTCTGCATCTGCTCCACTGGAAGAGACTCATTCTCACTGTACAAAACAACACGGTTCTTTTCTCTGACCTCTTCTAAGTTACTTTTGTTTGTACTGCTTGCAGGTATAATTAACTGACTAGTCCATTTCTGTAGAAAGATAGACAAATGAATAGCAATGACTGTTTCCAATGCCATTAAGTGCACTTGTGACCAGTGTTCTCAAAGACCTCGTTTTGCAAAAAAGGTATCCAGGCTTTCATTATGATGGGAATGATGCATTTCTGTATAGCTACTCCATCCTTTCCAGTGCTGAAATAAAACCTGACTCCCATTATTTACCAACACTGATAATGAAAACAGCTGCTTGGCATTGTCTAGAGTCTATCTTAGGACCATAACCTACCCTTTTTCGTGACGGAGGTTGAGCTGTGCCTAAAAACAGTGGCCAAAACACTGGAGCGTTTTCCTGTTTTCTTCGCCTTACTGTGTTGATTGCTGCTTTCCATGGGCCCTCAGAATTCTTGAAGTAAGTCTGAAAACAAATCAGACATCTATGCAAGAAGCCATCTGTATACACTCAACTCTGCTTGACGGACCAAGCTGCTAGGTTTTCACAGCACAGAACTCTCATCATTTGTCGGTTTCATTACTTTTTCACTATAAAGCCATGCTTTTATTTCCTTTTGAAATGATCTCTTTTGAAAAAGGGGAGATCTACAACACTCCCAATTTATAATTCTCCTTCAGAACAATCATCAGTTCAGAGAGTAAACTTCAAGCATACACTAAAATAAAACATGAGCAAGGTATGCTTATGCAGGTTGCTTACTAGGAAAGCTTCTCAAACTCAGCGTGATATCCACCAAACAGAAAAATTCAGTGAGTAATCAAATTCTCAAATAAATGTAGATACTACAACTAAAAAGAAAGTGGAAAATGAACACAACAACTTTTCTGCACAAAAACTTTGTCACTTCAATGCAATCAGTTTTTAAATCCTAATCAAATGCCAAAATATAACAAAAGCATTCAGATTGGTTTGAGCCTAGGTAATCAAGCTTTTATTATACAAATGAACACAGTACAGTCATAAAAATAGTTGAAGATGTATTTGGGCTTTACTTGCTAGTCATTTACTTCACTTCTGTGCATGCCAAAGATGCAAATTCTCCAATAGATGACAGCACCACATAACACACTGCTCCAAATTTATACTTTGTAAGTACAGAATCAGACTGAAATAAAACGTTTTTTATAGCAACTTGCCTACACATAAATGAAATGCCTCTTCTAAAAAACAAAAAAACCAAACACAAAACTAAACCACATAATCCAAAGAAAAGCCTAAGTCTATCCCACCGAAGCACCAAAAGATTTGTTGCAGAATTTAGGTCTCACCTGCTGTTGTTTTCTGTTACATATTCAGTTTCTGCTACATATATTCTATTTGGTCAAAGAGTTAAGCATGCACACAGGCCTCTTTAAAAGTAATATTTTTATTTTTTGCTGTTACCTTGAAACTCTAACAAATCTGCTTACTACATTCTCCCCCCTCCCCCTTTTTTTTTCCTGTCTTTCCTATGACACTTTCCAAGTGGGAAGTTACTTACTGACTTCCCTTGTTATTTGTACTTGAGAAGGTCAGCTATTCAAACAATACCTTGTACAAATAAGACCGTTTGTTTCATTAAGAACTTAACATTGTGTGAAAGACGTCAAGTCCAGCAAGAAAACCAAAAGGAAGATGAAAGCAATCCTCATAAGGATAAAGGTAGATGCAATTCCATTCCAAATCATCTCATTGGGCTGAAGAGGAAACAAAATGCAAGGCAAGGAATACTCATCTAAGTTTGATGGTGCTCAGTGAAAAGGAGAAACAGAATTAGTCTTCACTGCTAAATCATACTGCACCTTAAATGGAAAGCTCACAAATACAACACAAATACTGTTTTAAATACTGGTTCCGAAGAGATAAAAATCTAATTCCTTACCTTCATTTTCCCAGGAAGGGTTATGGTCACCAGCTCAGGACAGAAGAGTTTGTAAAGTGATAGTAGAGCCTGAAGATGAGGCTGCATTCCCTGTCAAATAGCAGAACAGGAGGAAGAACATGTGAGGTATGTTTTTAAAACAGAAACTAAATACAGTATTCTAGAAGCACAGAAAAAAACAGAAATTACTAAAAGCTTTCTAAAGCAACATGTCAGTAAGTAACCATAGGATAAACAACTAAAAATGAAAGAACAAACTGTGTCAATAAAACACCTCTAATAAAACGGAATTTAACAAACCAAACTATGAAAAATACAGTCTGCTGTCCAAATGATCCAAAATCACATTATAGCTACATTTTTTTCTTCCAAAAAAGTGAAGCAAGATCCTCTACAATCTTCTATTTCTCAGCCATTTTTATATCACATGAAAAAGGAAGACAAATAGAAAATTAAAGATGGTAATAGGTAAATGAAGCTCTCCCTTACTTCAGCGATTTTACCACACCTAGCCATAAAATGTATCACTTCATGAATGTCATCTTATGTGCTCACAAAATACAAATGAAATTTAGGAGTGCACATGCGAGGCAGACAAATCCTGATGCTACAAAGACTACAACCTACAATTCCAATTCTAACCCTGTCCTAAGACGGTAGCGAATATTCTCAATCCTCCATGTGAGTCATTAGTCTTATAAATTACATTATTAACCACAGTTCAAACTCTAAAGGATTTGATATAAACTCACCACTTTTGCTTGAAGGTCAAGCAGTCTCCTAATCCGAAAAGGCTTGACTGGAAATACAGTTAAGAATATAATGGATTTAAAAAAAACACCATATCAGACACTTAGGTGAAAAGTGTAGTATCACTTTTATTATACAAAGTAATGGCAAAGCCAGCAGAACCAGTCCTATTTCTAGGCTGATAGACAAATTTCCAATTCAGAAAGCATTACACTCATCACACTGAGCTACTACTCCTGCTTCCTTGCCATAAAGCAATATATTACCTTGACATCATATTAGCTCCATTGAGAGAAAAGACAGGGCCAGCAAACAGAGTAAGAAAAAAAAAATATATATTTCATCTCATACTGTTGGATAGACTCACCATTTTCTTTCCTGGTCAGCAGGTAGAGCAGGTGGCAGACATAGGGGCACTGCAAAGAAAAGGCAGCAATGAAGTATCCTGCTGGTACATACTGCTAGCCAGAATACGCTAAAAGCAGCATACAGGCTTCCCAAGCTAGTATTCTTTCATTCAATTAGCTGCCTCATGTCATCACTGCGTTCCCATTGAGGCAGAGCATACTGTACTTCCATTTGGAAGTAGCATGGGTTTTTTACATATCCCATGTGTCAATTTTATTTAAAAACATTATCAGCACTATGAGCTTGAATCTTGTTTTCTTGAACATGGTCTAGATATTTCAGAAGTCAGCAGTGAAAGTACAATTGTGTTTTCAAAATGAATGTCACCTTTGAATCAAAAAAAAAATTATTAGAGCTTTTAACTAGAGTTGAGGTTTTAAGGGTCTTAAATTAGTTTCACACCAACTCTGGTGTGCTTTCCAACAGGCCATTATGCCTGAAAATGCTATTTTAAACAGTAAGAAATTCAGTTTTAAGAAAAGGTAACTAATGTTAACCTAAAATCGGTACAAAATTTGAGAGAAATAAAAATCTTAACTTTGGGAACTTTAAATGTCTTAACCACAAAACATCCCAAACAGAAAGAATATTAATTTCATATCTATCTAGCATGACTGCCAAGATCATCATAATATGAACTGAATCCAAACACATCAATATTCCAGCACCTGAATTTTACAGTTGCCACATTGCACAAATCTCTTGATTGCTTGCTGTCATTTAAGCTATATTTCAAATCAATGAAGTAGAACAGCATTTAGAGTTCCTCACCTTTAAATAAATATTGCTTTAAAAGTTTTGGTGTTTTTGTTTCTGATACAGAAGAGCAATTCTTTGAAACATGTTTAAACAAACAGAACACAGCACTGAAACTAAATAATCCTATAGTATTTCCCAGTTTACCTAGTAATATTAGAATGAAAAATGGAAAAAAAAAAAAGTATAAATTCCAGCCATCAGAAAATGGTCTTTAACCAACCACTACTCCAGACTAATTCTAGCATGAATATGCATACTGCTAATGAACATTTAAGTTTATTTTGTCAGTTTTATATATTCTTTCTCTCTCCTTACCGTCTTCTCATCTTGCAGGAAGGAAAAGAAGAAACCATACAGAGCATGAAGTTTTTCCTTATGATCAATGAAGTCAAACACTGTGATCAGCCATTTTAAAAAAAGCAGCTGCAGATAGGAAAAAAGCCATATTACATTAATTGATGGACAGAAGCAAGACAGACCAGTCACTAGCCAATTTAACAGAGACGCTATCATTACGGATATGTCAGCCTCAGGGACAACCAGATAGCTACAGATGAACAGTACAGGGATGATTAATCTGTGGAAGAAAGCCTGACAATAAATAACACTAAATGGTGTATCAGAATGGAAAAAGCAGCTTAGTTCTGAGTCTGTGCTAACCCTCACATATGATCTGAGTGCCTCTCACTACAATAAAGACACTAAAATGCTGGAGCCTGTCCAAACAGTGGCAACAAAGCTCATGAAGGATCTAGAGATCATATCTTAAAAGAAGCAGCTGAGGGAACTGCAGTTGTTTAGTCTGAAGAAAAGCAGGTTCAGTGGAGACATTAAGAGAGATTGTAGCAAGGTGGGTGTCAGTCTCTTCTGTCAACTAATAAGCGACAGGACAAGAGAAAATGGCTTCAGGTTGCAACATGAAAGGTTCAGATTAGATATTAGGCAAAAATCTTATTCACCAAAAGGATTGTCAGACACTGCAACAGTCTGCCCAGTGTAGTAGTAGAGTCACCATCCCTGGAGATATTTAAAAGACACATAGGCATAATACTTGGTGACATGGCTTAGTGGTGGACCTGACAGTGCAATGGTTGGACTCAATCTTAAAAGCCTTTTCCAACTTAAACGAGTCTATGGTGTAAACCTTTGAGTGGACTATGTGAGGACAAAAAGAACCAAAAACTGTTTTGCTAACATTAAGTCACATTGCCATGGCCAAGGTACACAGAACCTAAGGGATACCTTTCTGAAGCTGGTGAAGAATGCCTCACATAGTCGAAGTTTTTCACGGAAATGTTGGCAGAATGCTTTTTTCCTAATGCATTCAGAGGTACGAGACAAGCAGGAACTGTTCAGATTTCTACACACACGTAAGCGTTCCCCAGTTCCCACTGCGATTCCAGCAATAGCTGTCTATGCCAATTTTTCTAAATGACAATATATTATTAAATAACCTGGTACATGAAAACCTCAGGATTTTTGCTTCCTGGAAATAATCTCTTCTCCTCATGCCTGGGCAGATGCAATAACTACTATAAGCATTTATTAAGTTACCTGGATATTGCCTGAGCATTTGCTGACACAGAGCCAAGATACAGATGAAACCACAGAATTTTCTGGTATTACTGAGGCTGGAATCAGGCTCTTCAGTAAACGAGTATTCACTGTATCAGCTGGAAAGAAACAAAATAAGATGGTGCTCATGTGCTAGGTTCTTCGATAATTTTGTAGCTTAGACAAGATTATTCAGATCTTCATTGCTTAAAGTAACAGTACATAAGAACCTAGTGGAGACTTACCTATTCCTCAAAAAGTTATGAGAAATATTTCTTTCCAGCTTATAGAAAATAGAATATTGAGTATTTTAGTACTGAAATAGCCTTTAAACTCTTGGCAAGACAGCCAAAAGTAATACAAATTTCTAGTATTATTAAACAATCAATTCCTTCAATGAAAGAGTATATGACATCAGCACATTAATGTTCTGAAGATAAGCTTGTGATTTTAAAACAAGACAAGCACTAAACTATTAGCATGTTGGGGAGAACTCTGTGCTTTTCTTGGGTTGGAGTCAAAAGTTTACAGGTTATTGGTTTTTTTTTTAATTTCATTTAATGTCTTTATTTAGAAGCATAAATGGTGGCCATCATTTCTACGAAAGCAGTGTGAGGGCTGTACTGACAAATTGATTGTTTAGAGAATATTTTAACTTTAGCAAGTTTCACTAATACATCATTTTTTTCCATTATTTTGATTTTGGGAAAAAGAAACCTATGCAGTTACAAAAAGGAAATGATAGAATGGTTGCTAAGTACACACTTTAAGCCTTTCAGAGACCTGCAATTATGAACAAATGAAAGAAGCTTTTCAAAAATATTTGTAACAACCCATAATATTTTTTCTGGCTATAACTTCCCTGTAGCAAGAACTGAAGCTATCACAAAGTCAGAAATTACACAGAAGCATGCCAGAAAGATTAATTTTATACTAAAGTACCTAGCAATACAGTCAGCACAAATACATCATCTCAAACACGTTTGATTAGAGGGGAAAGAGGCATTCACAGAAGACACACTGGTAGTAGATAAACATTTACCAAGTTTGCCACTGAGTGCCACATTTAGCAATACATCAAATGCTTCAGGGGGTAACCCTCCTTGCAGAGCAGTGCTTTCCACAGTAGTCAAGTGTTTCTGCAGAACATCATTCTTTTTCAGCGAAACATGGTCTTGAACTATGGAAAAAAATAAAGATCATGACAAACACAAGGATGAAACAACTTCTGAACTGAAAATGAACTATTTTAAACTTCTCTAATTGCCACTACAAATATTCCTTTTTGTTGGGTTCTTTACATAAAAGATTTTTCTCCTGTTATTAAGGCAATAAGGAAATACTACGAAGCTCAGGCACTAAAGAGGGAAACGGACAGTAAAATTAGGTATTTAGTAGTCTTATTAAGAATTTAGTTATCTTTTAAATCCTAAGTAGCTAACCTTGCCTTCCCTTTAACCTTACCTTTCTCAAAGTAGCTCAAAGCTTGCTCAAGGGAGTGTTGCTTACTGTCATTTTTCTGACCATTACGTGATTGATAATTCTGGACTCTTTTTTCAGGGTCAGTTATCCCTCCTTTTCGCCATCCAGAGAGATAAATTTGACTTTTATGGTGAATTTGTAGAGGCTGTGTTGGAGTCTTAGAACTCTGTCTTCGATGCATCTTTTCAAACTCCCGGCTGAGACTGGAGAATTTTACACATTTGTCATGAAGGTTCTGATCCTTTATCATAAAGAAGCAAGAAAACAGATTAACTTCCAACAGCTGAAGAACATGAGAACCAGTTTATTGCAAGAAAATAAAAATGTAGTTTCCTGACAAACAAAGTAAAAATTAAGTCCTTTTAAGTTAAAAATACTCATAAAATCTTATATAGTATTCTGAATCAGAAATAAACATAAGCAGAAAGTTAGTAAAACAAAATCAACAATTTTCTTTTGAACTTATTTTGTGCTTTAGCAGTTCATTAATTACATTGTGTATGCCAATCAACAAGTCATGATCTGCCACAGGGTAATGCACAGATTTTAGAGGATCATAACAATACTTATCTTCCTATTTTACATAAATAAGCTTCTTCTGCAGCCTTTCTACCTAGCAGTTAGGAATTAAAAAAAAAAAAAACAAACACATTAAATGATGGTAAACTTCCAAATGAAGCACAAGAGCTACCAGCATTGCAAGACTGCCTAGGTCTGGGTGAAATGCAACCATGAAAAGTGGCATTTTTCCCTCAATATGCTGAAGAGATCATCCTTTTACTCACAAAATGTGAAATTTTGCTACAAAGTCCTAGACTGGATGGAGTCCCTGTTTATGCATGTCCTTAGTAGCTGGAACGTTTACTTCTCAGCTTTCATGACACAATAAACTAGACTGATTTTAAATTCATACATCCTTTTCAGCTCTCACTTCCTTAAGACGTTAGAATCACCCCTATTTCCTGTGTATTTGTTTGTCAGTAACTTCTCTGTGCGATATAACAAGAACAAATTTCTGGCTAGCTGTCAAGCCACTTCCTCTGACGCATACCCTGATATACACACAGAGAGAACATTCACATTTATAAATAAAATCTACTGACTTCAGACAAAATGTGCCCCCTCTATGTTAAAGGGTAACAAGAAGGACATCAGAACCCTCACAAAGATGCTTTGCATAATAGCAACTAAGAGATGCTTCAGAACAGTGAAAATTCCCTACAGTGACTATACTGTGGTCTGATTTACACGAGCTGGACTGACGTGCAAACGTTTCAGAAAACCCTCCGACTCTTGCGTTTTGCATCTTGAAACACCTGAACATATTGGAAGTGGTTCGCGAGTCAGAGTGAGCTAACAGTCTTCGGTTACCGCACTCTGGAGTACCACAACAGTTTTCTCACAATATCAGACGCTTTCACACAGATATTCGTCAAGAACATCCCCTCTTCTCCTACACAGACGATGCACTTACACCCCCCTCACTCCAGCTCCCCACAGCAGCTCTCCCCCACCCCACAACTCTGGCCGCCCGAAGAGGGAAGAGGCCCTGAGGGAGGGACTCGAGGCTCTCCCGGCTCAGACCCACGGCACGCCGGCTCGGGGACCCCAAGAGCAGC
>VWZY01006684.1:249679-260344 GCA_013399075.1 Chloroceryle aenea | reverse complement strand
TATTTATTATGAATATAACCAAATTAGGCTCTTCTTTTTTCTCCTTCCTGTATTTTTGACTTAAATTGTTTCTCTATTTAAAAAAAAAAAGGCAAGTGAAAAGACACAATTTTCTCACAAACCTGACAGCTTAATAGTAATAATAACTTTTAATTGTAACAATCATTTTAATACTGGGGATCATGAAAATATTAAACCAGAATGGTGTTGAACAGAATTTCCCCTGAAAAGGCACATGACCACCAACTCAAGTCCCAGCTGCTCTGGTCTGGCTGTGACCAACTCTGAGGGACACTTGCTTTGACCATTCAGTGTGTCCCAGCCCTGGCTGGTGGTCTGGCAGTGCCACCTGGGACTCAACCTTCCTCACGGTCTGGGCATAACCAGATGTGTTCCCACATCAACAAATGTTGTTAACATTTGAATTATTTATTGCTTTCTAATTCTCATGGTTTGTACTCATTGCTAATGGCTTCCTTGGTCATGTAGTCTGATCTATATTGTCTATATCTAAAGCAAATTAATGGTCATTTCCCATGTTACTGTCAAATTCTGGCCTCCTGTCCCCAGGAAGGAAAGTGAACAGTTAGTCTGTGCTCTTTTGGGGTTTAAGAAATTGAGAGGGTAGACACAGCCCAGAGCTTTCAGGTATTCCTCCATGGCAGCTATTGTCTGTGCACCGTTTTCCTAGCAGATAAACCACATCATGGGCTGAGCTATGCAATGGATGCAGCTAAGGACTCTTTTCTCTCTGTTGTGCATCTGAATAGTTGTCAGCTTGTGACACATATAAACATGTTTGGTAGTGAGTAGATGGATAGCTGTAATATGAACTGCTATTAAGCTATTGCTCGTTATGCCTTAAGAAGAACTGATGAATTTTAGCTAGATCAGCTGTATCAGTTCTGTTTCATGAAAGTGAGCAAGCTGAATGTTATTTTATAGAACAGTATTTTCCACAATGCCTGGAGAATTTCCCAGGAAAGTACGCCAGACTTGTACTTGACACCAGAAAACAAGGTGTAGGTGTTTAGGACAACAATGCCTCTGCCCACCAGATAAGCATAAAAATGTCTTTGCTTAGTGCTATCAGTAAATAAACTTCACTCAGGTCCCCATAGTATACTTCAATATATATTTCTGATAGAATGTGTTGAACATGTCAAATTTAATTCTGGGATGCAATCCCCACAGAAATGGGGGGATTTCCTTTCTCCCCTCAGAAATATTAAGCTGTCTACTTTTAAGTAAGCAAGCTAACATACATGCTACATTTATATTCTCAAATGGATTTTACAAAACCTTTCACTTTCAAGAACTCAGTTCCTTCATGCAAACCTTTCTTTACAGAAGGGGGGAAAGGAACTTATGATGAGGTAAAATGCAGTTTCTCTTGAATAGGTTTTGTCTCACTTCAGATTTAATAGTCTGCATTTTTAAAAAGTGGTATTTACAGGGAAGGCACTGCATTAACTAATAAAGAGAGATAATAAAACAATCAAAATAGATTTGAGGAATTTCCTTGTTTAAAAATGATGTGCATTCAAATGCATGATTCCACTTCACTCTTGATCTTAAGGATATCTTGGGAAAGGACCATTAATAGACTTCAGGCTTTCACTAAACTTGAGTTAATAACAAAATATAAAAAAACTATAAAAAGAGTTCTGCTCTAAATCATACTCACATTTGCATTTCTTGTCATTATTTTCCACTATACAAATTATCTACTGAAGTAATTTAAAAATAAATATAATATATTTGAACTAATCTAAATCTGAAATAAATTACTATCTACAAAGCAAAACTTGAAAAGCAAAAATGAAAACAGAACATATTAACTCCTATTATCTGTGTATGTAATGTAAAATAATTGGTGAAATCCATTTCTGTGTTAGACATAATTACCTTAAATGAAAAAGTTTTAATACCTTGCTGAGAAATGGTAATAACACCCTCCCACATATGAGCTATTGTCTTTTATAGTATTTGGTTTCTTAATTAAGTCAACTATAATAGGGTTGGGTATTTTTATAAGACCATTTTAAATTTATGTTCAAAGGGATCCATGTTATTTTTTGTAAGAAAGCAATGGATGACATTTTCTTACTTGAGTAAAAGTTGAACACTTGAAACATTTTTATATGTTACTTTTATTTTCTTATTGTTGCTCAAAATCATTTCCACTTCATGGATTTAACATATCTGAATGAAGGATCAATGAAAACCTTTGTATTTCTTTCTAGATGCCCACTGCTATTTACAATGGCTTTAATATTTTCATAATTCCTTAGCCCACTGATTTTTTTTTTAATACAAAATTTATGAAATAATAGCCTTAATATAGTTCTGTGGCAAATAAAATCACTTTCACCTGTAAGGCCATGATTTTATTAATTTTCTGATTGGAGCATTTATCTCTTAAACTGGAATAAGCTCCCTCATTAAAAAGAAAATTTTGGTTTTTTATTTAAAAAAAAAATAGTTGGTTTTGATCAAAAAGAGAAAATGAGAAACTTCTAGGAAGGACAGCAAAATATTAGGAATCAGAGAAAAAACAGGGAAAAAAGTATCTTTTTAGATTCCCACTCCTCCAGGCTAGTTTAGTTCCACCACAATCTGTTCTATCATGCTGATAGCTCTTCCTTTTGTTACATGGGTGTGTTTAGAAAGCGCGTCTTTCCTGAAGTGATGTTCCCCTCCCCAATTTCACACCAGAAATGCTTCTAGCTCTACGCAATATGTTAGAGCTACAAGCTTCATCTGTTTTTAGCTGACAGTACCATAGCCTAGAAGTTGGTAAATTACTCTTAAGAGAATTAGAGAATATCCGACTTGCTCTGGCTCGGACAGAGCACTTTTTGTAATGGAGCCTCTTATCTTGGAAGCATTCAAAAGAGAAAATGAGCTAATGGATTTCAGTGCCATAAGCCATAAAAATGAGACCTTTGTCCTGAGACAAGAGGGCTGGAGGAACTCACCAAGCTGTTTTCTGTTAGAACTAAGGCTGGAGGAAAATGAAACTCAGTATCGTGCAGAGCCAAGAATCAGAATGCACCAGTAAAGCATACAAGCCAATTTTTAGCTCACAGCCTTATCCGACTCACACTAATCACTTCCCGCCTGCTTGTCTCGGAGCTGTGCAGCAGAGGAGCTCAACCCCATATTGCTGACTGCAGAGGGAGAGCTGAATGCTGCGTGCCCATTAGAGGGGAGGCAGGTCTGACTGCTTATCTGAAATAGAGATGAAAAAACCTAGGATCTGACAATCATATTTCTGTATGTAAACACAGAGACTAATATTATATACTACTTCCTGCAGTGTATGTCACAGTGAATTTGGTGTAAGTGCTAAAGACAGTGGAGCAAGCGCTAGCAGTGGAAAACTATGGATGTAGGAGAGATCAGACCATAATTCCTTGTTTTGTTGCAGACTCGGGAATGGAAATCCATGTAAAATGTGCAGGCACTGTAGGAATATATATGGGAACTATAGCTTTTTTTTTTAATCTTAAGGTAAACTTCTCTGGTACACATAAAAGTAGTAAATGTAAACATGTGCACATATTGCATTTTAGGATTAATAATTTGCCTATCTGAAAAAGGCTAGAGATTGGTATCTCACAGAATATTAGACCTGATCATAAAAAAATTGGCATTCAGGATCTCTGATATCTGGCAAATTCCAGTAATTCCTAATGTATGTATTTAATGAAACATAAATGCAATTTAGGACATCCTACACATGAAAGCATCAAAATAGCTTATTTGGTTTTGGATCCTATGGCAGTTACCAGGTTCACTGTGGGTGGTAAAAAAGTGAAACACTGTATCAATTGTACTTGACAATGATGTGAAAACACGGTATGAATGTTCTGGAGACTCTCATACTTTTCATCTGATGTGGTTTTTATCTTGGCACTGAAATGTCAATAGTGAAGAGACCAGGAAGGTAACTGTTGGTTTGCTATCTATAAAAAATACTCCTAGGGAGTGTTGTTAATAATCACTGACATGTGAATGATTTATGAGCAGGTTTATTGTATTTATCTTTTTTTTTTTTTTTGAAGGGTTTGATTCCTGGTCTTACAGTGGAAGCTGACTTTTGAAAGCATGTAATTGAGGACATTTCTCCAGATCTGTGTTTTGACATTTTGTGTCAGTGCGTCTCAGAAAAAAGGGCCTCTGATTGGTGAAAACAACCATAACAGCTTAAATTAGGAGGATTTAGCCTACTGTGGGTCTGGTGTCATACATAAAGTGCGTGCTTATCTTTGGCCAAATATTGTTTCCTTGGCCTCATCTCATCCAGAGGAAGTTCCCTGGATCTTTATGGTTTGAAGTCTGCCATTGAGAGTATATTACTGCAAACAGGATTTATAGCATCTCCATGTAGGTATGACTGTTTAGCAAAGCTGTGAAAATACTGTGTATATGACTAAATTTTTTTGAATATATTACCCTTTTCTATCAGTTAAAGATCCAAACTTGATTCCCTCTTCTCTATTCCTCTTCCGTTTTTAATAATACAATCACAGATAGGAATACATCAGATAGGAAATTGCTCTAGCAGAAGACCATAATAAATATGTCAGGTGTATTCTAGGGAAACTGTCTGTTTATCTGAAGCTGAAACAAAATATTAGCATAAGAGAAATTGTGAACCCATCTTCCATGTCTTTTATTTTCACCTTTGGTGTAGGCAGAAGCACTTCATATATTTGTTTACACATTCTTTGTATCAAAATAAAATATAAAAAAAAATCTGACAGCATCTCTGGATAAAAATGTATGTGCTGCCTGTCAAAACTTATTTGACTGATGGAGTCTGTATATACATAAATTCAGGGCACTTATGTTTTGAATGTTACTGACATTGAGTTTTAACATGTCAAAAGCACAACATACCATTCTTACACTTAAATGATTCTAAACATATTGAACTATTCTTTAAAAAAAAACACATGAAGTGAGGGGAGTATTTCATTTTCAAGCTATTGTATCTTCTATGACCCTTTTCCCTTTAAGAAACATTTTCAAAAGCTACCTTTTAGAAGACTCATGCTGGTGCATTATTCCTATGAAGTGCCACCTACTTACTATTTTCTTACTGTGTGACAGGTTAAGACTGCTTAATAAGTGAACTTTGGCAGAAGGCAGAGTGTGGGGAAAAAATAACCAACCAATATCACATACATAATGACACAATACATACAACGGTGCAACTTTCTGAAGAAAAAAAAAAGTTGGTGAAGCATAGTGTGAGGAGAGACAGTAGAAGAAAATAAATGAGGTAAAGTCTACCGGGCTTTCAAAACCAGGCTGCAGAAGTAGGGAGGATTGAAAACAAATCAATACCTACCAAAACAACATTTAATCCCTGAAATCAGATCTGGTCAAAAAGAGTCAGGGACAGCTAAAAGGTTCACAGACTGCAGTAAAGAAATTAATCCCAGGAATACTGGTGTCCTGGGATTCTCTTTTAGAACATGGAATCTGATTTTGAGTCTGCTTTTCTCTAAAACTTTCATTGAGGAAATAACACATGAACTAAGGTTCCAGCTGTCCTTTTGAAAGAGTTTGCTTTCACTTGATTAGTGCCTGTAAATCCCATGCATTCAGTCTCTTGCTGCTCTGACAAGCAGTAGGCCAATAGCCTCTTTGTACTGGTATGCATCAGCAATAGTGTGGCCAGCAGAACTATGGAAGAGATCGTCCTCCTGTACTCAGCACTGGTGTTCAGTTTTGGGCCCCTTACTACAAGAAAGTCATTAAGGTGCTGGAGCATTTCGAAAGAAGGGCAATGAAGCTGCTGAAGGGTCTAGAGCACAAGTCTTATGAGAAGTGGTTGAGGGAACTGGGGTGGTTTAGCCTGGAGAAAAAGAGGCTGAGGGGAGACCTTATCACTTTTTACATCTACCTAAAAAGAGGTTATATTGAGGAGGGGGTCAGTCTGTCTGTCTCAGCAATAGGACAAGAGGAAATCATCTCAAGTTTCTCCAGAGGAGTTTTAGATTGGGTGTTAGAACTAATTTCTTTAGGGCTATGAAGCACTGGAACAAGCTGCCTAGGGAAGTGGATGACTGACCATCCCTGGAGGTATTTAAAAGAAATGAAGACGTGGTGCTTAAGGATGTGGTTTAGTAGTGGAGCTGGAAATGCAGGGTTAACAGTTGGACTGGATGATCTTAAAGGTCTTTTCCAACCTAAATGATTCTATGATTCTGTGCAGCTATTTTGGTTCACATGGAATTACTAGATGAGGTTGTATTTTCTGTTGTCATCTGTACTTCACATACACTTCAGTTTTTAACTGACACTGTGATTAGACCTGTGCAGAAAACAACTGAATGTTATACTGATTTGTGAGGTTTCAAAATGCATTTTTTTATCCCACTGAAATGGAATAAAAATTTTGCACTGAAAATAGTAAATTTTGAGGCTTCTCTGTCTTCCTCTCAGTTCTTTGAAATTTATAGGATTCTCCACCTTGGATGAAATAAGCCTTTGACATTGAAAATACTGTTGAAATTACAGTGTTTTTGTGGTATGATTCTGCTCAGATTAAGCAAGCACAACCATTTAATAGAAAGTGTTTTATCCTACCCTCTTTGTCACAGAGTCAGCAATACAATGTATAGTCCTCCTGAATATCTAGTGCTCTTGACTTGCCATACATGGCAGCATATTATATATTTCATCTAGCTTCTGCTCTATCTCTAGAAGTTTCCTGCCAAATATTTAGATATCTTTTAGTCCTACTTCTCATTTTTATTGATGGAATTGTTGGTAGTATTCATGTGGAAATTTGGTCAATCTGAAATCCATAAATGACATTCCCCTTGTTAAAAATAAAATGGTATTGGGTTCTGTTTGGAAGCTGATTGGCTTTTGGATAACAAACTCAGCTTCACTAGGAATCTTAGATTTCTTGTGGACCTGAAGATGCACTTGGCTTTTGTACTCCATACTATGATACACTAAGAAGAAAATAATTTTGTTCCCTGACACACAGTTATCCATCTGTAATTCATCTAGAGATGAGCTTTATTATGGTGGTGTTTGTATGATCCTAGGATGCAGGTTGTATATTGTGTTGCACACTTTGTCAGACAGCTATGTCTTTCACTGCTTTGTCCTGCCATTTTGAATACTGAAAGTCTTCCAAATGTATTTCTGTGTCTGTAAACTGTGGCCTCAAATGTTATGACAGATTTGGTTTCTAGCACTTTGATGTTCATCAACCTATGCATGGGGACCTTTACAGCCGTTGGTGGTTGTTGAGTACGTATTGTGAGATACATTTTCTCATTTCATAAAAAATGGATATTCCTCACGCAGGCTGTGATGGATGCTAAAAGCTTACATAGCTTCTAGGCAGTATAGCAACCTCTTGGGTGATTCGTGAAGTCCCTGAGACACAAATACAAGGTGGGAGAGTATTGAGGAAAGCATCACTCCATAACTGCCCCATGCTTGGTTTTTCCTTAGGTATGCACTTTTGAGCAGTCTGATATGATACTGTTCTAGAGAGTTCTTTGGTCTCACTGTAGTCAGTCTTATTCCTCATATCATTATAAGCAGAGAAACATGAGACTTCCTGGACTCTGAATGCAGTCTCTTGCATTTTCTGGTAAAGTGGTGACAACCTTTTTCATTAACTCTTTTCCCATATCATGTTGGTTAGGGTTTTCCTCTTCTCAAGTTCCAAAATACGTTCCTTTGAAGGCACAGTGGGGGTGAATTCTGTTTTTCTCTCATTTATGTCAGGTGGTAAGGTGCCTGAAGTAATTTATTCTAACTAAAATCAGAGATTTGAACATCAGTCCACAACAGCTTTATTTATGGTTTAATTATGTCTTCCTCTCTCTTGCATGATCAGCTCTCCTCTCCTCTTATTTACCTCCTGCTAGTCACTTAAAACTAACTGCCTGATTTTAATTCCTTATGTTTTTACATTGAGCATTACATTTATTCATGTATTCTTTAGTGCCTTCCACCACTGCACCTCACCATGGTTTGGAGCTGCAGTTTTCATCAGTTTTCGTGCTGCTGGAAGTGGCACTAGATAATGTATTTTGAACTTCATATCCTGTAAGTTTTTACTTACATAGTTCCTATAATCTGCTCAGCTTTGCTTCTATTTGCAGTTCCTTTACTCCAGAAAAAAAAACAAACAAACGAACCCACAGCAAAACCACCAAAACACAAGATTAACATTTTTCTCTGTAGGGGAAGCTGTGTAAAAAAGTGGTAGCCATATGGCACATACCTCCCTTGAAAAGTATGAAAATTCATATGTTACATATGTAACATTACTATATCACTAATATCCTTAATACTTATGTATACAGCAGATTTTACTTAAGAATTAGATACTGAAGTAACATACCTAAAAAGGACATTTTTGTATACACTTTAAAACTGCTTTATGATTTTAACTTTGTCCCTTAAATGACCCTCTTCTGACATTTGCTCATACACAATGGTAACACTAACCACACACATAATATATGGCATTAAAACTCTCTTAAGAAAAAACAATTTGTGCAACTCTGTAGAAAAATACCAGTAATGAGATGTATTTCAGGCTAGAAAAATACATATATTATATTGTCAGCAATAATTCACATAAGGACCACATCAAAGCCTCTGCTTGCTAAGTAAGTCTAAGCAGTCTTTGAAAAACAGCCTGGAAGAGTTCACACATTTGAAATGTAGAAACAACACAAATTGGAGATTAAAGCCAAATGTATACTAGGGAATACAAAAAATGAGTTTGACAATTTAGTCCTCCCAAAAAGAAAAACCACTGTAAAATTTAACAGGAACCTTACAGAAGCATCATTAAAAGCTAGGAAGCCGAATACGGATTAAAATACTAAAACTCACATTAGGTTACTGTGCAAGGATACCATTTGATTCACTGATTTTTCCATTTTTGCAGCTGCTTTTACTTTCACTTCAGTAAAAACCCACACTTGCTTTCATTTGCCTTTCTACATTTGCAAAGGTGTTTTCATTGCCTAGTAATAGAATTGCTGTCTGTATGGGATAGGCAGTTAATTGCCAAATTAAGTGCTATTCTGTGGACCATTCTGATAGTTTGGATGGAAGGCAATACTGTGTGCAGCTATTCTTCTTAAAACCATTAAAGATGTATATATCAAGTGTTCTGTACTATATTTTTTTAATATTTTCATACAAGCTAGAAGAATGAACTGAATGCACAGATGAAACACTGGTAGCAACTGGAATAATCATTAACTAATTTCATAAGTTGTTTCTTGTGAGATATGTCTATGGCCTGATAAAGGGTTACCTTTAAATAGAAAGATTTGTCCATCTGTGTCCACTTTGGACTACAACATGTAACTCAGTATAGATGGTGCAGCTTATAAAATCTTTTGAAACTCAGTTATTTCAGCATCCCAGATGTACACACGAATTTGCCATACACACCAGCAAAATGTGGAAGCACAATCCGTTATGCAAAATGTTGCATATTAAACTATGTAAATCTGATGCCTTTGGGTTCTATACACTGTTGCTTATCAGCCAAAGTGCTCTAAGCTCAATACAAGTAAAAGTAATTTGTTCAGAAATTTTGGATGTGATCATACTGGATACTTCTAAAGATGTCTTATTTGATTATTTAACTTTGAAATAACAGAGTGACTATTCTCATAGACTCATACAATAGTTTGTTTTCAGTCTATTTGAACCATGACCATAACAGTATTTTGTTGAACACTTCCTTAATATTACCTTAAAAAACCTTGAGTATTTGGGTTTTGTTCTTGATAATGACATGTACTAAAAGAAACATTGGTAAATTAGTATTAAAATCAGTTAAGCTTCTTCCCTGAAACACAAAATTTGAAACAGTAGAAAGTGAGTATGTCTTTCTCAACTATGGTCATGGCTGACATGATGAAACCACAACAATGAAAAGGATATTAACCTGTTTGGTAACCCTACCCTTAATACTACATTAGTTTGAAAGGAAGATTTCTTCTCTGATTTTGTTCATGCATTTGACATTCATTGAGTAGAAGTGACAATCCTGCAGTTAAGTCATGTGCATTAAGAAATGTTCATATATTTTTATCCTTTATCCCACCTTTCTGTATATCTAAACATCACAGTATCACATATCACTATAGCAGGAAGTCTACTGGAGAAATCAGCCAGCTTATGAGGTCTTGAATCCTAATGCTAAATGCTAAGTGTCTACTTAATGCTAAATAGCTACATATTTTTTCCTAGAAATGCAAATTTCCTACTTTGTATATAAGCCTTTGACTTGCACCATGGGGAAGAGCCTAGTTTCTTAGCCAACACTTGCTTTTCCTGGTTTCTAATTTCTGTTATTTTTGTAGATCCATTAAAGGAACTTTCCAACAAATAATTATTTTTGTAACACAACAATTGGAACTGAAGTAGTTATTGAAAAAACCACTAATGTATTTTGCAGTAATTCTTACCAGTGATGTAGAGTACTGTGTCTGAGGGTGCTGCTTTAGCCTGGAAGAGTATCTACTCAAGTCTGTATTTTCCACTTCCTAGCTGAGTGCCAGAGTCATCTACTTTATTCAAAGCCAGTCTAATGCTTGCTACTTTTAAATCTCAACACCTCCCCCCCCCCCCCCCACCCACAAACAA
>VWZY01006684.1:235398-249640 GCA_013399075.1 Chloroceryle aenea | reverse complement strand
AAAAAACCACAAACCAAAAAAACCCAAACAAAAACCATTGGAAGAGTAAATAAATAGAAAAGATACTTAAAAAAAAAATAAAAATTGTCTATCCTTTACCATTTAATTTTTTGAAGTGTCCCTCTGCTGCAGTGTATAGCCAGATTTTGGAATAATGGATCTTTAGTACAGAGCTTCTTTTCTGAGATAGGTAAGTTGCTTAAGGTAATCCTTTGGTCTCTGGCCAATAAAGAGAGGCAGGCATCACAAAAAGAAAATTAATCTCATTATTCAGACATTTACTTTAACTGAAAGAAGAGGCAAGTTTACAGGCACACCATCTTTCATCAGCTGACATATATTCATTATGAGCAGATTCATTTGCAGATTGGAGTACAGTAGTATTTTATGCCAAAGTCATGTTACAAGGCTTAGTTAATTAATTAATTATAACAAAGCACTTTGAGAACCCTGGAGAGAAGATGTTATAAAAGTATGCGATGTTATTTTAATAATTTTCCATTTAGCAGAGTGGAATGAATTACCTTATCACCCTCAGGATGCTGGGCCTGATTAAGGACTGTTGACTGCATTACAGAAAGTACAATTTCCACTTCCCTTCTGCTTGGCAACCTTCCAACTTCCAGTTGTCCTCTAGTAAAAAGAAAACTCTGTAATTTTTTATATATGAATTTTGAAAGGTTAGAAAAAGGCCTTGGAAGAGGAGTCATAACTTAATTTCATCTCTTCTCTTCAGAATCCCCAGGAAGATTGTTGAGTTTTAACTAAAACAGATAAATCTGAAGCAAAACATTCTGTTGTGTAGAAAGTCTTGGATTTTCAGTAAAAGATCCACCTGGTTAAGAAAGGAACTTCTCAATGAACTGAAATGCAAATGGAAGGCATACAAGTGGAGACAAGGCCAGGAAATATGAGAAAAATATAATAGCATTACTAGGGACTTAGGAACAAAATCAGGAGAGACAAAACTCAGTTGAAAGTAAAACTGTCTAGGGACCTGTGGGTTCAGTGTCTGCAGATAAACAAGAATCTCAGCAAGTACCACTCCAGGAGTAGGGGAGCACCTGATGAGATTCACTTGGATTTGATGAAATTGTTGGCCGGTTGAAAGGCTCTTGTCTATTCTCTGTGAAAAGAATATAGTGACTGGGAGAGGTTTGTGACAACTGGAACAAGGTTAATGTGTTGCATATTTCTTTTAAAAGACCAAGAAGGACATGGGAAATTGTGACCAATAAGCCTTACCTTAGTCCCTAGACAGGTCCTGGAGTAATGGAATCAATCTATTTCTGTGTAAGTAAAGAACAGGAAAGAAATTGGGAGAAGTCAACATGAATTTATCAAGGGCAATGCTTATCCAGCCTGCTTGCCTTCTGCAATACAACTACTGTCTATATGGATGAGGGGAGAGTGGTGATTGCCACTGCTGGATGCTGGTAGGTCTTGTGACACCACCCCTCACTGCATTCTCAGCTGGAAGCTGAGGCCTAGAAGAAAGCACAGGTTTGGGTGTTGAAAACTGGATGGATTGCCAAGCTCAAGGGGTGGGAATTAATGATATTGTGTCCTGTTGGTGGCTGATAATAACAGAAGGGAGATACTGGGACTCCTGTTGTCCAGTGTTTTCATTAGTGATGTGGACAGCAACACAGAGAGCACATATAGCAAATGTGCAGAGACACTAAAGCAAAGGGAGTAATTGATTAAAAGAATGATCTTCAGTTCTGAGAGACCATGATAAACTTGATTAAGCAAGCTGAGAACTTGTGAAGTTTTTCAAGGACAAAACCATGGATGCTTTACTGAATGTGAGTTCACATTTCACTCTCCTCACAAAGCAAAGAACATACAGGACTTCTCTTTTCCTTCACCTACGATTTTCTGCTTTCCTTTCATTTTCTTCACTTTCCCTTTCATTAGTTTCTCTGACACTTAAAACTATGTGCTGTATTTTACCAGTGCCTGTGATACTCAGGTAGTTCAGCCACTTGAGACTAAATCTCCCATGTTCATAAGGATGGCTCAGGCGTGCGTTAATTCTTTAGCCGTGCACCAGTACACAGTTCACCCAGCAGAGGGAGAAGGAATGAAGAAGAATCAGAAGCATGGTTCTGCAGTGTGGCTAGTCAGCTGCACAGCTATGTCCTCCTCCAAGATCTTCCTCTTCCTAGACAGCTTCCCGAAGCAATCAGCACAAATGCTAGCAATAAAATGCAAGGTAATACCAGAAGCCTGTCTTCTTCCTGCTCCCGTGTTTCTGTGTTTTCCTAAAGGAAAGGCTGTAGATTTCTACCTCCAGAAAAACTTCTCAGCTGTAGTTTTACCAGTCTAAGAGACAATAATTTGTAGTCATGAATATCTCCGTGGAAGTGGGGCTGAAAAGTTAAGTCTGTGCTCCTTGTTTCCCTGTTGCTGATCAATGAGCTGTTAGGTTTCAACATCCATCGGAAGGGTCTAACTCTGCATGAACTGAAAGCGATTCTACATGATTGATTTCAGAGAAAAGTCCTTAAGTGTTTTATTTAGATATGGCCCATTGTTTCTTTTTGCTATTGCAATTTGAAGAGCATCAAATCCAGCCATGGTTCTAAAATCTTTCTGAAATTCTTTCATGAATCAATGTTAAGCTAATTCACAGAATGAAGCAAACAATAATTTTAAAAAAGGAACATTTATCCTTCAGAGACTCTCATTTGTTATGCTGAATACCATAAGAAATAACAAGTGAAATAAACATTAATCTTAGAGCCTCAAGTGTGATGAAAAATCTGCAAGAACTTTACCATTGTGAAACTATGTAAATAAATGTTATCTTAGTAAATGGCCAGGGAAGCAAAAATATCCAGTTAAAACTCTATTCCTAATAGCATTATTATACAAGCAGAACCTGCACTATATCTTGAATCTGTCAATTCAGATATCAAAATAAATGCAAAACCAGCAGGAATACAAGAAACCTTACCTTCTCCAAAATTATTTATATTCAGAAGATAATATGAAATAGGATAAGATATGATGTCATATGATGCATGATGTATTTTTGCTAAGACTACTGTGGATTCTTGAGACAGTTTTCTGAATTTCTCATTGCTTTGCTGAGAATTTTTATTATATTTGAATCCATTATAATGTTTTATCAGGATTCTCAATAGATTTTAATATCTAAAGCAACATAGACAACTGAAAAAATCGATAAATTTTTAATTATTTTTCTATGATCTAACAAGCATCATAACTTACGCAGTGGACATATTATTTGAAAAATTTCTGTGCATAATTGTTAGCATGTTTGAAATGGGAAAATGGTTCATTGCATCTGAAGAGCAGTCTTTGTGTTTCTGTTCACTGAGACTTTCTCTTCAAAAGCTGCTGCTCTAACAATTTGATTAGTCATTATGAAAAATAATAATTTTGTGATGTGGAGTCTTCTAAACGAGTTGTTTTAATTTCTGCTCCTGCTACACATTTTTTTCCATAGTGACAGTATCTGACTTCACTGAAGTCCCTTTTTTTACTTCCCACCTGAGTTTGTGCTGTTTTTTACTTTTGCAATCTTTGTATATGTGTGTGTGTGGAGGAAGGGGGCCATTGCCTTTAGTATTCTCCATTTAAACCATGTTGCTACTGTTTTTTCAAATGTATTTCAAGACGAGAAAGGGTTTTTTTATGATATGTGTCTTCAAGTAGTGCTTTAAGGCAGTAAAAGCTGTTAAAAAAAAACCAAAAAAACAACAAACCAGAAATATAAGAAAAAAAAGGTAGAATAAAGTTGTGATTAACAAGCTATATGATGAAACTGAAATATATTTTTATAGCATTCCCATTTTTCATTCCTTCAATATTAGGCCTTACTATCAAGAAAAGTGATTGAGTTTTCTGTTCAGAAATTCATCCTGAGACTGATCAGCTCATACATGCAACAAAGTACCTTTAAACTGAGGTTTCCAGAAAAATAAATCATTTATACTCACAGTTTTTAAAGACATTTGCTATGAATTGTTTCATATTTACTTAAAAATAACCAGAAAATTAACACTCTTGCCACTTCAAATGTATTCTAGAAAATGTATGAAATCTGAATATATAGCCCTGAGCCGAACTGGAAAAAAAGCTTGAATTGTAAACAAACAAACAAACAAAAGTCCCAAGAGTCCTAGCCTGGTAAATATCTTGATTTTACAAGGTGTATATTCCTCTGTTCTTCTGCATAAGTCCCCACCCTCTCTTACTTGTGCAAGGGGCCTGCTGTAAAGCAGAGTGAGCAACTTCTAGGGAAAGAAATTGCAGGCAATACAGTGGCGGGAACTGTAAAATAATGATGTCTACAATTATGATTCTTACATATTTTCTCCACATAGTGAAGTTAGAATGTCATTACCTATTAATTCAGCATTTTACTCTGCATCCTGACAGAATATTTTGCTTGGAATAGCAGTGCTATTTGAGGCACAATAAAAAAGGCAGTGCAAGGAATTTAAAATACACTTACACTTTTTAAAAATAAATGTACTATATATTTGTTCTTCATGGTAATCCTTAAGATCTTTGCAATCAGATGTCTTTTTCAGCTGCCATCTGTATGTTCCTGAACTCATTCAGGATGTCGTACTGTTATGAATAGAAAGCCTCATAAGGTCATTTTCTGCCATAGAGCTTTACACTTAAAAGTTTTGTCATATCTGCATTTGCAAAATGTGAAGCATTTCATCCAGAATAAATTTCCTGTCAAATGACAATTCATATTTATGAAAAGAACAGCTTTTGTTTATGTGTCACAGGACTGATTATGTGTACATTAGTTGAAGCCTAGAGAGAGCTGTCTTAACTTTTCCTAACAAAGAACAGGACCAGGCAGTTTGGAACTAGAAAACAACTGGGAATGTGCCTGAGAGAATATTTTTTTAATTGACCCAGGCACTGTATTTTGTAGATGGTTTCCCTTATTTTATTATCTCAAAATCTGACATTGATTAATTCCATGTTAAAAGAAGAAATTTTCTACAGCAGGATTTACAAGAGAAGCATTTTATTTAGCTTTTTAGTCTTAATTTCACTGTATCTTAGTTTGAGTTTTACGAAAAGTAATGATTGTGTAACTGAACTTGTTCAGTTTACTTTTCAGTTCAGTCTCTTCTCACTAACTGCACTTTCTGAAGTTAGCAGTGTGCTTTCACAGACAGTGTCTGCTTCTAGCAGTGATAACATTTGAAGTTTACAGTTATCAGCAAGGATTGATTGCAGACCAAGGGCACTGACAGATTTTTCATATCACATTGGGGGTGCAGAAAGTAAAATTTCACACCAGCAGGGAGGAGTGACCAGGACAGGTGACCCTAAACTGCCCAGTGAGATACTCCCATATATGTCATGTTCAGCATAAAGCTGAGGGATCACAAGGGTCAAGTTCTCTTCTTCAATGGCCAGCATCAAGCACATAGATTGGAAACACTGTGGAAATTTAAATCTATTCAGTTGATTTGGGCTGTTGGAAATGTGTGTTACCCTGTCTTTCAGTGCAAAAGAATCATTTACACATTCACCTATCTTGCATCGTCAAAGTAAGGTATTTTACAAATAAAAAGTTATGAAATTTTTATATTTAAACTTAAATACAGCAGAATAAATGTTGGGGGAAAATGGTCTTTATGTACAGCAGGCGGAAAGAATATGAAAAACTGTGAAAAATGACAAGAGGTTACAGAGTATAATACTGTTTTTCATGAATGTCTGTAAAAAGACATGCTCTGTTCCTTATTTGCTCTTCAGCTATGGTGTAAGGTCTCAGGGAGACCTCATTGCCCTCTACAACTAACTGAAATAAGTGAGGTGGGTGTCAGTCTGTTCTCCCAAGTAACAAGAGATAGGATGAGAGGAAATGTTCTCAAGTTGCTCCAGAGGAGGCTTAGATCAGATGTTAGGAAAGATGTCTTCACCAAAAGGGTTGTAAATCATTGGAACAGACTGCCCAGAGTAATGGAGGAGTCACAATCACGGGAGGTATTTAAAAGACATGTAGATGTGGCATGCAGGGACATGGTTTAGTGGTGACCTGGTAGGCTTGATGATCTTAAAGGTCTCTTCCAAACAAAATGGTTCTATGATTCTAAAAAGATAGAGAAATGATTGTAAAGCCATACTGGTGATATAGTCATCCATTTGCTTAAATTAATGATGCCTACCACATCTGCACAAATCTAACTTCCCTACTTATTTGGAGTCTAAGCTCTTAGAAAGAAATGATGATACTTGAGTCATCAGTGCTTTGACATTTATTAGAACTGTTACTTGCTAGAAAATTCAATACAAGCAAATAAGAGAAAAAAGAAAGGACAGAAAGTTAAGGACATAAATACAGAGAGTAATCAAGATCTGTGATAAATCAAGATAGCACAGGGAATGGAGAAGAGATATAAGACATACCATATGCCATACACCTTCTGTAACTTGTTTGTTCAGAGGTTCCTTGAAAAGAAATAATTGGTGAGATTTTCAAAGAGCTCAGCAAGAGTTCCTCCCATTCAGTCATGTGTTAATTTAGTGGTGGATAAGACACTTTGGATAAAACACTGAAATAAGCTTCCACTGACACAAAGAAACACCAGGGACATTATTCTCCCCATTATGGTACCACTGTGTACCCATCTGCATGCAAAATCTGGCCCTCTGCAATAAATTCTGTCAGCATCTGAAAGTTGCTTAAACGTATTTATCTCATTATAATGAAGACGTGTCAATTATAATTACCTGTTAATAAAACAAAACAACAAAACTCCACGTTCTCTCCTAGTAAAGATAATCTTCTGGTTTATAAACCATATATATTAGTACAAAGTATTCTAATGGTCAATGCATGGAATTTTCAATAGATTGTATGTGTATTTCAACATGCTATATCCTCAGACCTTCCTGATTTGCACAGAAACTGCTTTTTATATCTGTGGAAATAGACCTGGAAGATCATAAAATGAAGTTAAGAGGGGATGTGACATTTGGTATTATATCCTTTCTCCTTATAAAAAACCAAACCAAAACAAAACTGCTGAAGGAGGCATAACTAAGGAGATCTAGGTAAACTTTTTGTGGTATCTACTTTCTGTGTGAGGCTAATTTCACTACAGACCAGTGAGCTGTTGACAAAAGCCATCTATGGTTTTTGTTCAGTACAGCGTCAGCATAGTTTGTGAAGTCTTTAAATAGAACAAAACAAAAAAAATCAATCAAGTATGCACTGGAGGTAATTTTTCTTGTCAACAGTGTATAGATTCAAGAAAGAGATGGAGAGGTACAGTATAGCATTAGCTGTTGGACTGGAAAAATAAAACCATTAACAGGGAAAATATGGAAATAAACAAATGGCCCCGTTTTAGGGATGGGCAGATAATTTTTATGCTGATAATTTTTTGTATAATGTGATGCATTAAACAGTCAAATGAAGTTTCCTATTTCCTCAGACTTTCTCAGTAGCATTCTTTACAGAGAATATTCCCAGAACAGTCACATGCAGAATTTGTCATCCAAAGTAAACTAGAAGTGAAAGAAAATGTGTTCCATATAGAATCACAGGATTGCTCAGGTTGGAAGGGAATTCAGTCTCAGCTGTAAGACCATACTTGTTTGCCCAAGGCTGTACCCAAACTTTTGAAAATCTCCAAGAATAGACACTCTACAGCCTCTCTGAACAATTTGATCCAATGCTTGTGTGTCTTTATGGAGGAAAAGTATCTCCTAATATGTAGTCAGAATCTCTCTTTTTAGGACCACTACTTTTCCTCTATGTACTACTGTAAGGGGACTAGCTCACTAGATGGAATTTATGTGTAGACTGAGTAGTCTCCAAGGAAGCAATGTCTTGAATAACAAGGCTAGAGTTCAGGACTTCTATCTTATAAATTAAGTTTTTTTGTCAGTCTCATCTTGTGTTTAATAGATGGAACAGAAAGTGCTTTTTTTTTTTCTTTCTTTTTTTAACTTTTTTTTTTCTTTTAGGAAAAACATTTAATTTGTATGAAGGTTCTTGCAAATGAGTATGTTTTTTCTTCTAAGTGTCATTAGTGGACAGAATAATGAATAGGATGGTGATTGGGGTGAATATGTTTGATTTGCATCATTGTTCATGTCTGAAATCAAGCTTATTGAAAGAAAATTTGTGTAGTACAAACCACTTTTTTTTCCCTATCTTTCAATATTACTGAGTTTCAAGGATATGTGATGAAGAAAGAAAATTACATGAAACAAAATATTCTTTATTCCAGGGTTTTACAATAAGTGGCTAAATTTCCCTTTCCCTTGTGGTTCACTGGATAACACAGAAGGTAAAAGGAAATGTAAAGCATAACATACTTTATAGTGCCAGACAGAAGACTACTAACTCTGTTTCTGATTTAATTTAGACTCAGCTTTTCTAAGTCTCTGAAACAACACTGATGGAACTTAAAAGGGAAACAAAAGTTTTTTTAATAAAGATTCTCAAAATATTGAGCAGCTACAGAAAATAAGCATATCCTTTCAATTTTATTAGTTAGTTACTAAGGAATACATGCCAAGAAAATTGTTAATTTTAATGTAAGATTACATCTTTGATAACACCTACTGGTATGCTTTGTGTCAAAACACAGTAACAACGTACATTAATGACATCCAGTTAGAATACATAAATATATATTCTATATTCACTAATATACTTCACAATGTGCTAAACTGGCCAAATAACAGAGAAAAATCCATGTTAATTATACACTATACACTTCGAAGCAGAGGCTTTCAGTTATATCAAATTAAGAGGAACTCTGGAGATATTTTCATAATTCTATAATAAAAATTGAAAAATGGAAGAGTAGCTACTTGTCTGAGTGAATGGGTCTAAATCCAAGCTTCTTTTGCCTAAGTTTACATTGTTTATATGAAGAATTTTCACTTTACCAGTACTCAAAACTATTAAACAAAATATCATCCAAAATACACAAAGAACATGGATATAATTTTCAGTTTGTTCTTTCATCAGGAAACAACTGTTTCAACCCTTTCTTCCAAAATGTTTTCTTTAGAAATTACAGTTTGAAAGGTCTTTCTTTTTTACATTCTTTGTCTACATCAGTATACATTCTTATTATTTGACATGTCATTTTCTTTTTCTATTTCATGTTATAAGGATGAAGCTTTCTGTGAAAATTAGTCAGTTACTGCATATGGTCTGTCAATGGTTTAGCTATGATCTGTCACTAATAATCAGACTTTTACCTGATAATGGGTTTGGTTTGTTTCAGTGGCTGTTGAGCTCTACTTTTAGGATTTTCAGAGTCATAGGGATTTTCATCAGTATTTACATAGGGATTTTCTGGTTCATAGGGATGTTTTGGGTATTTTCCTCATTTTATTTACATCATATTTGAAATTTACATAGCAATTAATTCAAAAGAGAAACAATTTGAACCTGTCTTAAAGTATCTGTGAAAGTCTAAGAAATTAATTCTAAACCTATCCTTCTAAAATGTGGTTTGGAATTCAATGGTTACAATGAAATGGAAGGGAAGAAACCCTATAATGTGTATATGGTTCATGCATATGCATATAGTTGTCTCCTGACTTGACTCAATCTGTCTCTTCAGACATGCACATTGATTCTAAAGATGTTACAGCAGTAACTGTGAAATGTTCTTGACTCCTTGCAGTGTTGTCACTGAGATTGATAAACCATATTATGATTTGGTGGCCATTTAACTCTTGTGAATTTGACAGTCTTTCCCTGAAGCAAATTAAAAAAAAAAAAAGAAAGAAATAGGAAAAGAGAAAGAAAGAAGATAAATGTGCTGGGCCTCAGCTGTGCTCAGGATTGCTCTGTGTCTGAAATTCAGAGGTTTTCTGACAGCAAAGCCAATCTCCTTTGTTCTTTGTTCCTTCCTTCCTTACTAAGGAATAGAGAGGAGGTGATTTTTTTTAAAGCTCTGCTACTCAAACTTAGTCTTTGGACTAATGGAAAAACAATGTTTTCAAAACTTCAGTGCCAGGAACAAAGCTATGCTGATTCTGACAATGCATAAAATTTGGACATGAGTGACCAGGAATTGGGCATCACAGATACCCGACTGACCTCCTCCCTCTTCCAGGTAGATCTCGTGGCATAAGCAACTAGTAAGTGGGACAAAAACTTCTATGTGCTCTTCAATCCCGCAGCAGAGGTTTAGATAGTAGAGATGAGTTTATAGTTGTCTTGTAGAGTTTTTCCCCCAGGTTTGTAATGAAATTTCTGCTCTGCTCCTGGGGCAGTTTTGTGGTTCATATTTATTTTTGACTACTTCAAATGCATGCTTAGCAAACGGATGCCTTGTGGACCACTGGTTTCCTCTACCTTTCTGCTTCAAGGGCCTGAAGAAATCTGAATTTATCTGTATTTTTGAACTGTCAAAGCAATGTATAATGATGTGATTTTGAGAGTCACAGCTTTTGAAACACCTCAGGATTTTTTATTCTAAAGTTATGTGAAATTCAGTATTTAATTTCTTGTTTTTCTGTTTTATGTAGCTTGAATAAGAGAATTTATTGTCCTAGAATAGGATGTGCAACCTTCACAAAGAATTTGGAATAAAAATGTATTAAAGTAAGAGCTCCTTTATCTGCATTTCCTGCATAATTAATATTCTGTTTAATACTAATTGAATAGCTAAAATCCAATTAGTATAAGTGACATAATTCAGCAATTGTAAACAGAAGCAATAAAATGTATTAATTAAAAATGTGATGATTTCTCTTTTTCTGATACTAGAGTGCTGTAAAATAGAAATGCTATTATACCATGATTAATTTATTCAGAACATTTCGTAGCTGAGGTAATTTATTCAGCCAAGGTCTGTCAATACAATTTTCTATCAACTGTCGCTTTATATCAACTCCAGTGAGTACAGCTGCATAGAAAGTTATTGGCATTTGAAGTACTAGAATTTTTTTAGGAAACAAGAAACCAGCAATTACTGTTTATTATTTAATTTGGTTTCATTTATCATAACCCTCCTTAGTATTGTGTTTTCTTGAATAAAATATTTTAGTGTAGTTCTGCTCTGCTGTATTTGTGTTCTGATCTGTGATGTGGGAAAATGCTCTGTGGTTACTGTATTTACCTGAGGAAAAAGCTACATAGAAATGTAAGTTTCTATAGAAATGTGGAAATAGAAGTGGGCCCCCCTATGCTGAGGTTTAGGAGTACTTTGCAATTTTAAGTATGTTTATTCATGCAAAAGCTTGTAAGTTAAAGCACACACTAATCATGATCTTGCAGAATCCCACTGTGCCCAAGTTCCCTGTGTCTATACCATGGAACAAGACTGAAGTGTATAGGAGACTGGACTGACTTGTCATCTGCATTCAAACACCATGGACAGTCTCAGGTTTGAGTGGAACACACTTTCCAGGACACATGGAATGTTGCATGTCTAAGTGCAATAAAATACTGCCTTGCTGAGGCAAATCTGTACTTGCTGTCTGTAGGTAACCTATGAAGCAACAGCACATAGAGAAGGCAGCTCCAGGATCAGGCCTTTTTATCACAGAACAACCAAAGGATTTAGCCAAGGTTGTGGAATATGACTATATTAGCTGGGAGAAGTGGGGAGACATTCAAAACCCGCCTGGACATGTTCCTATGTGATGTACTCTAGGTGGCCCTGCTCTGGCAGGGGGGGTTGGACTAGATGATCTTTCGAGGTCCCTTCCAACCCCTAGGATTCTGTGATTCTGTGATTCTGTGATCCAGCGAGTATCATTTTCTGCCACAATCTCACTCTTCCGTAGCTCTAGACATTATTTTTGGAACACGGACTTGAAAAAAAAAGTGGATTTAGTAAATAATGCTGTGCTCACAGATTCTGTCTCTATGAGCCAGGTAATTTCATTTGCAATATCTTTTCATGGTTAACAGAATAGAATGGCATGGATAATGATCCTTTCACCTAAGTTAAGTATGTAGAGAAATGCCATAGCTGTGGGAGTCCCAGATTCAATTCTTTACTATGCTTTCATTTACATGAAACTACACTTCTTGTGAGTTCCCTGGCTGGGTAGGTGCTTTTCATAGATTTTCCTGCTGATGTCATTTCATGTTGTGTGAAGTACCTAAATTACAAATACTCTATTTAAAAGAAAATGAAACAGATTTTAAGGCTAATATACTGAAGGAAATAGTGGACTAGGTAAAACTACTTTTTTACAACTGGGTTGTACATCTGTGCAGTCGTTTGGGAATGTGCTGGACATCTGGCACTTTTGAGAAGCATCAGACCTACTAATGGCAGAAGGACTATGTCATGCATTCATAATAAGTCCAGTGTTTTCATATGCAGTGGATGAACTGTGCAGACATGGCTCACTTGCCAAATGGCTGTATCTGGAGTTTTGGTGTCCTATTTAAAAACTTTGACACATATAAGAAAGTTGTTTCTGATAGGTATCTGTTAGACAGTAGATGTAGAAAAGTCCTTTAAAACCTCCAATATAAGACTCTATGATTTTGGCATCACTTTCATTCTCTTTGACTAGCTCAATGAATATTTTAAGTATTTAATGTAAAGCAAAACAGCTCCAATAGAAGAGAATAATGAAATGCTGTCTGAATACTGTACAATATGCTGGCAATTCATTCAGTTATTAGGAATTTCACACTGAGATACATGCAGAGAGATGACAAAACTAAATCCTGTCCTACTATGCTCTCACTTTATGCTTGGACAAAGAGGACTCTACCTACTAAACATACCCTTTTGCTATGAGCTGTGTCAGTATAACTATTTGACTTAGGCAAAGTAGAAGAAAAATATTTTTCTTTAGGTGGAAAACAATGCTGTCCAAAATAAAACACATTTTTTTTCTTGTTTTGATAGACAAATTAAAAAAAATTCATGCAGGTGTAGCTATGAACTTTTCAGTGTTTCCATATATGTTTATTCATCTAAACAAACAGTATTGATTTGGTTGTATAAATTATTTGATTTGATAAAGTATAAAGATTAAAAAGATTGTATCTAGGTACAGACAACCTTGTTAAAGTGTGAATAAAACTTCTGTATGTAGAACATCAGGCTAGCCTCACCGTACATGTTGGCAGTGTAGGTGTAGATTTAACAGCCACTAACCCTACAGTCCAGAGAGGAAGAGTTCGTATGTTCAGCAGAGTTTAAGGAGTGATATGTTTAACCAAATTCAGATGTGCTCTTTGGAATTAATCAGTTGGGCTCCCTGATTCAGGAAATAAAATAAATTTTTTTTTTTTTCCTTACTTAAACATGCCCTGATGAAAGTACAAGTTGAGCAGCTGCTTGATCTTTGAGTTGCACTCATATAAATCAGAAGTATCTATCTCATACCTGCTTTGCCCTGGTGAAATAGTAAAGCAAGGTCAAAAGTCATATGGAATGAAGGCCTTCAGTAGAGTTAAAGCATTGTGTTCATACAGTTTTGTAGCTTCTGCTACACGCTTACATTCATCTTTACCTGCCTCAGACAGGTTTTTCTGCTAATAGATTCTGATCTTAGCCATCTCTAAGGAGTGCAAAGTTTAAGCCCTCTATCCCATACCATGTGTCAAGAAATGAAGGGTTTCTATTGTTCAGCACATTTTCGAGTCACGGACTGAGTGACTGATATATATATATATGTGTATATGTAATAAATTAACAACCTTGCACTGTTTCCAAACTTACTGAATATTCTGATATATTTTTATGTCCCCCCCGAACAAAAAAAAAACAAAAACCAAAATACTGTGCTGGAACTAATCAACAAAAAATATTAGAGGATGCTAATATTTAACCTAATCTAACAATCATTACCACTTAGAGAAACTATCAAAATAAATTTCCTATGGACTTATTGATTAATGAAAGAGCTATGAAAGCTAGCGGATGTTTTTCTGACATCAACTGTTTTGTTCCTCAAAAACAACGTATACTTCATTAAAATGACTTTTCGAGTGTTTCCAATGAGAAAATACAAGGTTTTCTCACCGTCATTTGAAAGGCTCTTGTGTATTTTATTTATTTGCTGCATGGAAAAATTGAACTAGTCTGACCTTTCCAAATATGTTTGTCAAAAAAAAGTAACAAAGATGATTTTCCTACCTCTGAATTACTATGTAGTCTGACTCAGATCCTTCATTCCTATGCAGAGATGTTCAAAGTTGTGAGATATTATTATGTAAATAATATATAATTTCTGAACAGCTTTTTTAATTAAAAAAAAAAAAAAAAAACAAAATTTT
>VWZY01006684.1:187424-235382 GCA_013399075.1 Chloroceryle aenea | reverse complement strand
TTCTCCAAGAAAAAGGAGTAACATTTATAGAATGACAATTGGTATAGCAAAGTGGTAGAAAGTTTCAAATACAAGTCTGATAACCTGCCAAGGTAACAGATAAATCATTTTACCAAGGTTATAGTCCATAACTTCAGTTTTAGTTCCTTGTAAGTGCTGAGGCACTCAATTTACTGGCAATCAAAGTGGACTGTTTCTGGTTTAGTAAATTAGAGATTAGTCAGGAATCACTTAGACAGCTTATGTGCTATCATCTGTTAAAATTTTGTGCCGTCTGGACAGCCATTTCTGATATCAGTATTTGTTTTATTATTCTCTCAGAGTGTAGTGTTACTCAGAATGAATAATACGAACTTACAGAAGTCCCTTTGCTTTCTTGCGTTGTGAACTCAGATCCTTAATTGTCCACATTAGCTTGAAAGCTACATAATTGATAATTTTTATACTTATTTAAAAATTCTGCAAGTGGGATCAATCTTGATTGTTAAGAAGCTTAGATTTTTTGTAATCTTAATCTTTCTCTCATGACTGGTGCAGTCAGGACTTTCATAACAGAATTTACTGTATGAAACCCTTGTGGTTGCATATTACCAATTGTGGCACATATAACACTGAAAGTGCTGCTAATAACAGTTCAGGAAATTATGGTTATTGGTAGTTGATTTAAGAGGAATATTACTCAGTTTAAAGCTCCAGTTTGAATTGAACATACATTTGGAGAATCAGGGGAGAAGAGAAGAAAGAGACCTATGCCAGCACATGTCATCACTGTTCTAAGAAAAGAGCAAAATTGTAGGCAGCTTAGAGAAATAGCTGCCTTTTGCTGTTGTGTCCCACTGATCAATCAGCACTGGCTACAAAAAGGAAATGATACAGATTATAAGGTCATGTCTCTGCTCCTAGTTTATATGATGTCTGCAGTAAATCACAGCATGCTTTAAGGGAAACTGATGGAACTCAGGCTGACTGTTAATGGGTCGGTAATAAACCATCAAAAATACGCCAAACCTCAGAAGACTTTTGCTGAGTTAAAGGCCACAGAACATTCTACAACCTGGCTGTAATATAACTGAGCTGATATAATTAACTGAACAAATTAAAGAGAAATATCTCAAACTGCTGTTTATGTGCATTTATGCTAATTAAGAGCAGTTTTCCAGTTCTATTTCAATTCTTTACAGCTGTCATCAGTGAAGTATGAAGATTTGGGTGTGTGGTATTAGGCAAACTTTCATAGAGGCAGATAAAGTAGAAGAATACAGTAAGTATGGACAAGAAAGGAGAGGAGTTGGTCATATAAAGGTAAAGACACAGTAGAAAGGTCTTTAATCAAATCATCTGGAAATCTGAAAATGGCTTAGATTTTCTTTGATCTTCTTTTGAGAATATAGAAACATAGAAATGTCTGGGTCGGAAGGGACCTCTGGAGCTCATCCAGTCCAATCTCCCAATATAAATAGCTAGGTGAGAAAGTTTGACAGGCAGATGTCTCCCTTTAAAACATATTATGTCTTCAGTATATAGCTTGCAAAATTCTCACACTTCAAGTATTTAGTGTAAATTGTGCATTCAGAAGACACAAAGTTACTATATCTTAATTAGCAATTGATATGCCTCTTTTTTGATAGTGTGAAGACAGAACATACCAAAACACCACGGGAAAAGTGTTGTAACCCAGTTGTTCTGCTGGTCCAAGAAAATTAATTTTAAATCATAATTTCAAAAAATAATTTCAAGGAGGAGTAAAATGTTAATATAATGTCTCTTTTTCAAAATATTTTTTATTTATTTAGCTTCAACAAAAATAAATTTAGTTGATTTTTGCTGAAAATAAGTAATCATCTAAATGCTTATCTTTGTTTTTTTATTCATGCATGAACACACTCTGAATGATGAGTAGGCACAGATTTACTAGACGTGTGGGAAGGTAAAGAAGCCCTGATTAGTATGTCCAGGTGTATATTGTCTGTCACAAACCACCTACATGATGATATGCTGGTTTTATTCAGCAGATCTGACTCATACTGCTCTGAGAGTGTTTTCCAGTGTTACAGTCTATTTGGAAAGATGGCAAGAAAAAATGTGTACTTTTTGTGACATGTTCAGAACATGCCAAAGGCCACCACTCTTTCACTTATTTCAAAACAGCCAAAGAACACCGGGGAATTAATTTCTATAAGCTACCAAAAAAGCCTTTGGTCACTAGAGATCTAACCTGATGATTAAAGAACACAGATTTCCACAAGCTACTGGTAATTCTCATAAATTTGCCAATACTGCTCCATATTTACTCTGTTTGGTGTGGTCTGACAAATTACATAAAAGCTTTAAAAATATGAAAGAAAACAAGCCTACTCTAAATATATGACTCAACTTTGTCTGATTAATCATTGTCTATGAATTTCTCACTGCTCTAGTACAGTGTAATAGAATGGGTAGACAGGTTTTCATCATTTTTTCATTCATATCACAGACTGAGATGTCTGGGTTCATTAGCTGTGGTAAAGTATACTTCAAGATTTTTATTAATATTTCCTTCCTATTTCTTTTAGGTTTTATTACAACTTTTGTACAAATGAAGTGTTATTCATGCATCTAACAAATAAAATTAAACTCAAATTTCAACATTACAAAACCAGCAGGAGCTGTGTAGTACTAAATTGACACTAATTTAGTGGGAGTGGAAAGTAGGGAGTGGGAGTTCATTTCAGTAAGGATAATTTATGTTTGAAATAAACCACTGACAGGTTTTCTAGTTCACCCTTAGAAGTCTTGCAGGGTCAAGTTACTCATTCCTTAATTTTATTTCTTTCATGAAGGAATATGAGACTGAAAATACTCCTTGTTGAAATACATTCACCGCTCCACAGCCACAGATTATAGTACTACTTCTTACAAAAACCTTTTATTTTCAACATTTTTTTTTCACTTCTTGCAAAAAATCAGGAATATATGGATCTGCCTTCCCACCCTACCAAATTACACAGCAACACGTAAGCAGGCATAGCATAAGTTTGTGTATTCAGTCTCATCAATCTATAAGAAAGATTGATATATTTGTCTTTTTCATCTGTGTGAACTTCAAGAACAATGCAGATCTCAACTCAGACTAGCTGAGGAAAATTGATATATTTGCATTGACGTCAAAGGACTGAAAAAATTACTTTGACTAAGATTTTTTTACCATTCTATAAGCAAAATCCATTTGCTAATTTCAAACTTCTATTTTTTCAATAGAGATCAGTTTTTCTGATCTGTTAATTAGTTTTAGAAACTTCCACCTTTATTCAAGTTAAATATGATCTCACTGAATTTCAGTATTGTTTCTGTAAAATAAACATGAGAACTAAAAGGATTATAGTAATTTAAACAAATCTACATAGCTTATAAGACTGCCATCTGGTTCTTTTATAGTGATTCTAGAACAACCATATAGAAATCCCAGTTTTAGATTTGCCTAAAGGATGCATTAACAGTATTAGGCTTTTTTTGCAATTTTTCAGTTGCTCTGAAAAGAACTAAAACCGCAAGAGTACATTTACCAAAGATTATTTCTGAATCTGTCAGCTTTTGTTTTATCTGATAATGACAAACAATTTTATGACAGATCTTAATTACATTTATAATGGTATTTTTCTACAGTCATTTTATTTTGTTAACAATTCATTTTAATATAAATTGCCACAAACTCTCTCAAAGTCTGAAGAATATTCTTTTACTATTGTATTTTTTTTTTCACAAGGCTTGTCTGGGGCAAGTGGTTCTTAAAGGAGCATTTGTGTCACAAGGGAAGATTATACTGGGGTCAAGCTAGATATTCCAGTGAATCTGATTAGATTCAAATGCCACCATGAAGATTCAGAAATAAATTCCTGTCACATTTCTGCTGAGTGCTGCAGTCTAGTTGCAGATTTGTCTCTTGCTTATAGATTTAACAAGAAAATAATTCAATTACTTTCCTCCTGAGGCCAAATTTACTAGCTGAGACATACTAGCACACACAGGAGTATGAGCTTGTTTAGGACATGAAATAGTGAAAACACTGTTGAGAATTATGCTGTGGTAATGTAAAGTAAATGTATCATTTTCCAAAGTGATTGGGAAGTGGCAGCAGAAAACAGTGAAGGAGAGATATTTTGCATCTCCCTAAGTGGATGCTTTGGAGTTAAACAGCTAAAATACCATTTTTCTGGACAGAAATTAAGAGATAAAAGAGTACCCATAAATTATTAGGTGTATTCAAGAGGGTGCTAGTTATATACCTTTCTTTCTGCATCTAATACTAGAAATTCTGATTATCTTCTGACAAAATTAATTAAGATTTATAAGAAAACTTAAGATTCTTTTTTTCCTTAAGAATCTTTGTCAGAAGTCTTCTTTGACATTATATTATAAACAGAAATAATGTAAAAAAATACCAAGTTCTTCTGTGATACGGTGGCTGCTTTCCTCCCAGCTTAGGTAAGCTTTGTATTTTGAGAAGACTGACGCCTATATCGAATCATAGATAGAAACTGTCACACTCAGAACCTTTCCGTGGGCAGAGGGAACAGACTATAAAACCAGAACTTATAGTTAGTGCATCTCATGGTTTTGCAGTCCAAATTAATGAATAAGGTCATTAATGACACAATTCCAACTTGTATGAGAGATATTTTTCCACCCTTCTCTCAGTTCTCCTCAGATGGGCCTGGCAGGAGAGAAGGTGCCTTTGGTGGGAGTTTCTCCCTCTGCTTTGCTGAGAGGAGCAGGACAACTCTGCTTTCTTCCTCTGCTGCCTTGGGATCTGCTTGGGTTTATTTCATTACCTTTCCATACCCACCTGCTTCAAGCCCAGGGCAAGCCCGATGCCATTTTGTAGTGATGCAAAAAGTGACACTGCATGGCCCCAGGCTGCACTTTCACAGTTGTCTTGTGTCTGGCATCTTGGTCAGCCTGGAGCAGTGCTGAATGGGCTCAGCACAGTGATGCCTTGCGAGTAGGAATTGAGTAGGAAGCCAGGTACCTTTTGACACGAAGATTTTACAGTCTGTTTTGAGTTCCTTCTTTACTGTAATGTTCTATGAACAGATTTTCTGACATTATTAGAATTTGAGGTACTACCATGTACCTATTATTACTCCAGGCAATCATATGCCAAGGATTTGAAGTTGTTGAATTTGCTTACATGAAACATAAAGAATCAAATATAATATGCCTGGTAGTTGAGAAGTTTATTGTCTACATTTTCAATGTTGGCAGCAAATCACAGATACCTACTGTGTCTGACCTTAGTACCAAGACAGAGTGTGTTATATCAATTTGCTTGCAAGGCAGGAAAGCTTTACTAGGATTAAATACACAATGCTATCGTGTTTACTATCACAGTAAAAGTTATATTTATCAAGTTTCAGTCATTTTTAAAGGCTTGTTAATAACTGAGCCTTTTTTCAACTGTCTTAGCAGAGGTTAGACATTCGTATTAGCAGATCTATCATGCATCAGTGGTCACACTGTGGAATTAAATGTTCCAATGTTTTACCTCCTGATTATTCTTCAGTCTCTCATAGAAAGAAGGTAAAATTCAAAACACATGTTTTAAGTTCTGTAAGATAGGAAAATTAAATAAAAATACAAAATTGTGTATTAATGCTCGACACTTTAAATGTGTAACTGAACTTCACATATAAACACTATATAGTAGTGCAAAAGATGTCTTGGCAACAAAAATATTCTAATATGCTCAAGATGTCTATTTACATGCTATTGAATTAGAACCATTTTTTTTTCTTTCTTCAATAGATAAAAATAATTAACTGTTAAATATCAGTAACAATAATCTTGAAAAAAGAAGACTTAAATGACTGCAGGGCTCCAGCATGGCTTCCAGCTAGCTGTCATTATCAGAACCTCTCCTCAATTGCTCTGCTACAGTGCTATTTCTCTATTATTTTTGTTTAGCTTGCAGGGACCAATCAAGACCAGCTATATAAAGAGAGCCACCTACACTAGGAAGGCCTTTTGCAGTTGCTGGAAAAGTAAGGATACACCTTGGTTTCACTGGGCTTAATAGACCTCTCCCAATTATACTTTCGAGCTACAGCAAACGGGGTAATGATATTGTCAATTTGGACAACCCTTGACCTCTCTTTTGGATGGAATCTGTAGCAAGCTGCTTTCTGCAGCATTGTTAGGAAGGGGACCTTTGCTAAAATTGTAACAGATTCAGGCTTCTATAAAAATACATATTCAATAATGGATAGAAGTAAGAAGGATTAATGATACAGTTACATAGCCTGTCTGGTTGGAACTGGTAACTTCATCTCTTTGTTTCTTTGGGTAACTTACTAAAACATCTTTTAAATGTAGGGTTAACAGCTATAATTGCATTTCTTTCAGTGGAAGTTTCAACAGAGGTTTCAAGGACTGATAAACATTTATAAACTCAAGATCATTAAACCTTGAAAACATTTTGCTCTCACAGAAGAAGTTTGGTGATAAAATGTTCAGTTACGGTGGTAATCTAGATTTTATGTTTAAATTTCAGAAGAATATAGCAAAGAATGAAAATAAGGATGAATCACAGTATCTAGTGAAGAAGTAATGCCTAAAATTGGATATTAGATCAAACCGCTTTTATTGCGAATGACTTTGAGCAGCTATAGCCTGAATACATTTCATAACATTTCTGTATATCTTTTTAACTTGCTTTTAATTAAACAAATGTAGATTCCAATTACAGCTGAAGATAGCAAACTGGGAAAAAGCAAGCAAGCTCTCCTAGAAAACAGTGATAATAGTAATCTGAAAGCAGAAAAGCTTACATGTATTTCAGATCTCACTCCTTGTGGTTTATCAGCTTGGGGCTGCAGCTTTTCATCTTTCTTATGTCACTGGCTTGGGTAGCAGGAATGCTTCCTATCCTCATAATATGAAAACTACTACTGAAATTAGTGAAAATTGTGCCAGAAGAGGAGTGAGAAGAAAAATTTTGAATCCAACACCTAAACATTATTTTTTTTGCTCTTTCTTCCTTCATAGTAATTTCTCAGGTTTGAGATTAGTATCTTGTTGATAATTAAAATAGTCTTGATTTAGCCTGTTTCAGGATCATTTTTATCTAAGGAAAGTATGGTTGTGGTATAAATGGCTTTTAAAGAATTACTCCTTATATAGTCTTGCTGTTTTCTTTTCACCTTTTCCCATATCAGTGTCTATTGAAGGCAGTGTTATGAAGCATGTATCTCAGTAGCTCCAGATAATTTAACCTCTACATGATTTTATTACTGTTGCAGGTTTTTTTCATATTTATTCTTCTCATATTAAATAAAATACTTCCTTTGGCTCAGTGAAAGCCACTTAACTCCTCACAAAAATGTTTTTTTTTGGAAATCACTTTTGGACAATATTGGTATTACTACACTTCCTAGGCAGTAAGCTGTTGGATATTTGGCTGTTAATGGGACTGGGGTGTCATTTCATTTATTGTGGTATCAATAGTATTGATTTCTCCTTTAGGAGATTTGCATCTTCAACTTCTTTTTCATATAATCTATATTTACAGTAACACAGTTACTTTTGGTTTGGGAAGAGAACTATTTTTCTTTCAGATTTTCAAGTCTGTTGTCTTTAAGTGGTTAAAATAATGATAATTATGTCAGTTCAGAAATTCTATACACAGTATAAGAATCAAAAATATGTTTAAATATGAAAAAGATATGTATTTAATTATAATGTTTAATAAGGTCTAATTTTATCAAAAATGTGTATATTTGTGTGTATACAGAAAGATACAAGTTTATTCAACCAGATTTTCTCCATCTGTATTTCAGTTGTACCATGCCATCATGTTATTATAATGCCATGGCATGCATTTTGAGGTTTTCTCTATTTACCTGTGTGACTATTGAATTCTTTAATGGCATTTCCAAAGGCTTCATATATATTCATTGCAATAACAGTAAATTATCTAAAAATATTGCACAAAAAAGGTGAATACAATGTACTTTACCACAGAAATTATTTCTGTAGCTTTAACATGTCCAAACATTCACTAGTCTCCAATTTTTAATTAATTGTGCTTTTCAAATCAAAATCTTTCAAAATCATTCAAGTTTCAAGGTTTATGTAATCACAATAAATAAATTAATTAATAAAAGTAAAATAAATAAGTGCTCATAGTGCTTATCTTTCCCTCACATAAAAAATGTTTGCATATATTTGATGTTGGTTTTGGCTAAAATCCAGTCTGCTTTCAGATCAAAGTGTTTTGAATGCTCATAATGCTGGTGAGATAGCTAAATGAAAGCTGTTAATATTTATTCACATCTACATTTTCCAAGTTTTAGATTAATATCTTTGCACAGCATCTGGTGCAAGCACATACTAACATTGTGTACGACATCAGAGCACTAATTTAATTTAAAAAATAATTATTAGGTATTTACCAGGCCCAGTATGTAATCCAGTCCTAAAATATTGCAGAAGTTAAATGGCTTCCATGTTCAAATTCACTGAGGCAGGTAAAACCCATGTCATAAGAGATTTACCAAAGGGACAAGGTGGATAAGGGGGTCCTCTGATCAGCACTAACTAGTAAGACACATGTCCATGTCAAATATAGGGGGAAAAGCTTTATTCCTATCTCAGAGTTTCCTCGGGACAAATGTATTCCCTACCTATTACCACTGTGTATACAAACAGCTTAAAAGTGGAGCTGCTCAGGAATTTACATGCAAATATTTTTTAAGAAAAAAAAAAGGTCTATTGTAAGGAAGATTTTGAGGAAGAGAGAAGGATGTAATTTTTATGATAGTTTACTGCAAAGAGATGAAAAAATTACAGGAAAGTTTTAACCCATTTTATGGAAAATACAGGTTTAAAATTAGTCTTCTTCTAGCAGTTTATCACTTCCCAGGCAGCTGTTTTGAGGGTAAAACTTCTGGATAATCTGTTTTGTTCACTTAAAGTGTTAGTTTATTCCACTTTCAACTCTACTTGAAAGCCATCTACAAATTCTGATCTTTTTCTTCTTATCCAGGCATCCAGTGATGGATATTTCAAAAAATACCTTCTGAACAGTTGCCTCTTTGGTGAAATTGTGATGTCATTCAGAGTGTTGTTTTGTTTTGTTTTGGGGTTTTTTTATGAGAAATCTGCAAAATTAAGAGTGAAATGTCAGTGTCTACGTCAGTGCTCTCTGCATCAAAACAATGCTGCCCTGAGGATTATTTTGGGAAAGTATGTCTCACTAGACTATATTAAGATTCAATAAACATTGCCTGATCTTTGCAGCTTTGTGAAATAGATTTGCTTTATTGATTATGTTAATGAAATACAAATGTTTTAGAAGATTTGCTGTATGCTGCTACCCTTACATCTTTTTAAACATTCTTACTCTCCATAGTTCTCCTCTACAAAATCTGATTTTGGATTGTTTATCCCCAGATATATAACATTGTACTTTTCTGAGCTGAATCATCTTTTTTTTTCCTTTTTTTCCTGACCGTATTTCTACCATCACTTGTTAAATTGGTCCCACTGCTTCTCTCAAAAGTAGGTAGTTTCTTCACACGCTATCCTTTCAGAATATAGTATGAATAAAGGACATGCAAAAATGACTAAAGATTTTGAGATGATATAGTAAAGTATATCTCTGTTAGAGGCTTGAAAAAATATATTTTGAAGTCATGAACCTACTTGTTGAGAATGAATGACCACGAATTAAAATAACATTTTAGACCTTTATAAACTGTCTCCTTGCAATAAGGAACACTACGTAAATTTGTTACATAGAATTTGCGATGATTTTTTTTCTCTTTTTGGAAATTATCAAGATTAATTCAAAAGAATATTCATTATTCATAACTCTTTATTCTCACTCATTTCAGTCTATTGGTTGTTACACTGTGTTTCAAAAGGGCCAGTGTTCCCATGCCTCGATGTAATACGGTGAACCATAACCTTTTTTAGGTGTATGCATTAGTGTTGTGGCCTTGGGTTGCAGAAATTATCCTGGGATTATCAGGCTATTTATTTACCAGCAGTAAAAGTACTTACTTACATTACAGAGAATTGTTTCTGCTCCCTGTTCTGACCACAATATAATTTATAAAGAGGAAAGAAATCCAAGTTACTTTAAAATATTTACACTATCTGTTCTGTCAAGGCTCTTTGAAGAAAGGCATTTTCAAAAGTGTTTGTGAAAATTTCAGACAGTATTCTCACAAATAGAAAATAGCTCAGGTAGAAGTATTTGTGGAAACTAATAACACTGGTTATAAATAATGTCAGAATAAATTATTTGTTTGAAATCCAGCACATACTTGCAGAACCCTTTTGTCTTTGACAGTCATTTATCACAAGAGCATCACCCCCACTATTAACAGGAGTTGTTAGTATCTGTGTTCTTAGCACCTTCACAACATTTGTAAAGACCTTTGTTTTCCCTCTGAGGATTTATGCTCCTAGAACATGACCTTGGCAGTAAAGTTAACTACCATGATGTTGATCAATATTTTTTAAGTTGTGTAGACAAGGACAAAGCTGAATTTTCAATGTTATCAACTAGTGATGATTTACACAATAAGAAGGCTAAAATGTGGAATATATAGCTTACCAATTTTTATTGTTACACAAAAACAGGAGAATACAACACATGACTGCAAATAAAAATGAATTAATCTTTGCTTTGGATTCCATTCTATAAAAATATTTCTCTCAACTTAAGAGGAGCTATTCTCTAAATACTTGACATAATCGTATTATTGCCTGAACACTTTAACCTTTAACTGAGCATGAACAAAGCAAAATAATGAGACAAGTTAAACAGATGTTTTGCTTAATTAAGATTTTCCTTCTTTTCCCTTGCTAAAATGGCACTGGTTAAATAAAAATAAAATAAACTGGAACAACAACAAAAACCAAGATGGAAATCCCCATTTATTCTTCAGATAGATGGAGATAGATGAAGAGTGAAACAATCAGGGAACCTAAAATCGCAGACAGCAAAAGGAGCATAAAAAGAGTGAGAAATATCATGGCATATGAGGTTTAGCAGACTTAGCTTGATCATCTAATATAATAGATTAGAAAGATGAAAATTGCTGTCTGAAAAGTGAAACCTGCCAGTGTGCTACTTCTTTGATTAGAGAAAGAAAATTTGATATTTTTTTCCTCTTCTAAAAGTTTATATTGCATTTCTTCTCTATCTTGTACTTGTTTTCATTTGTATTTATATCAGAATATCTCTATTTACTGAGACACATGTATTTGTCTCCCCTGAAAGATAGATATTTTGCAAGGCATATCTTTTTCTGCTTTGGTGCAATCCATCAATGACACAGAGTCCTCTAAAAATTGAAAAGACAGTGTAAAAAATCAAGCTCAATTTCCTCATAACAACTGGCCACACTATTACAAAGAATTCTTCCAAAATTCTCAGGAAGTTACCAGTCTTTGTGGGAATTTAATGGCTATCAACTGGGAGGAAGTAACTATCTGCATACTCCAGTTACTGGAAGGGGCTTAAATGCATGGAAATTATAAAATATAATTAAGAAAGCAGTCTTCAGGGACTGGAAATTGCAATTTTTTTTGACATTAAAGTAATAATCCATGATTGCTTCAATGCTATCACTTGTGACTGAATTCTTCTAAGGGTAGATTACAACATTCAAACAATTCTGGTTTTGTTGTTACTGTTAAGGTACTAAAAAAAAAACAAACCCACATCATTTTTAATTTCTTCTTTCTACTATTTTAACATAACAGAAATTATTTAATCACAAGCCATATATCTTTGTTAACAAAATAGAAATATAACTAGTTAAACTTTTTTTTTTCCCTAATTCCACTTGCAGAGGAAACAAACAAACAAAAAGCTGTGTTATCAGCTATCACCGTGCTAACTCTGGTTTGGCTGTGGTTTAATTTTGAAAGGAAAGTGTGACAATGTGGTTAAAAGAAATCTTTTATATTTATAATGCATTCTAATTGGGCAACATCTACAGAACTTAAGTAATAATTGTGTTAAAAGGATGAAAATCAAGTTTCTTCTACAGTTATAATTACGGTGTAGCTGGGGTATCAGCGTTTTGTCTGTGTACATACCTAGTGCAATGAGTTATTAATTCCCTGGGTGGCCCAGGAACTCTTCAGATGTGACTGAAACAGAGTAAATTGAGAGAAGACATCGCTGGAGACAAGGTAATTGCCTGAACTTTAGTGCTTTCACACAAAAGCATTTGACTGCTTGGAGCAGATCCTTGACAGTGGGAATTTGGGATGATCCTGGTGACTCCTCCAAGCACCCCGCTGCTCTGTTTCCTAATTGGTAAGTACTGTGTGTATGGTTCAGTGTGATGATTAACATCCGAGCTGGGGAAACTGTCAGTCCCTACCGCAGAATAAACTAGGTGGCAGACAGGTAATTTTAAGAAGTAGAAACTTCCTGTAGGCTCATGAATGATCATATAGTACAGTCTTTGGGGAGCAGCTGAGAAAGGAGATGTTTTCACCTAGCTTAAGATAATCAATGGTGGTGGATCATGCATATTCTGGAGTAGTCTTACAGAAGCATGGATCAGCTGAATACGAGAATTCATCAAAATAGCAGTTTGGTGGCTCTCACCTGATGCTGCTGCAGATGCACTTGCAAGGACTTTTGCAATGCACATTCCTGTCAGCATCTAGACAGTGACTAACCATCACATTAGAGAGAATCAGTTCCCCACCTGACTGTTATTTCAAGCAAAACATCACAGTAAATTACATTTAGCAAACACTTTCTGAGTCTGCCTGTGTGCTAAGGGTTAGGTTCGGCCACCTTCTACGCAAAAGACAAATTCACTCAATTAACCCCTCTCCTTTCCCAAAGGGTGAGGGAAAGAGATGAGGGAGAGATATTTATGGATCAGAAAAGAAATTTAAAACAGCTTTACGAAAATAGTAAAATGGAACATATGCAAATATATAAATAAATAGTATCAAACCCGAGACCCCTGCTGGAAATTATGCCACTGTCACCACTGGTGCTGTGGAGCAGGCACTGGGGAAGTCCCAGACTGCACTCAGCAGCAGATGGGAACTGGATTCAGTAGCTGGATTCTGGAACATGTGGATTGGCATCAAAGGCAGAATGGACACAGCCACTGAAGAAGAGAGCTTGACCCTCATGATCCCTCAGTTTTATACTGATTATGACACATATGGAATAAAATACCTTGTTGATAAATTTGGGGTCACCTGTCCTGCCCGCTTCTCTCCTCAGGCACATTATCTTGGTTTATAGCACCTCAACATGGTATGCTAACTAGATTTAGCGTTGATCTTGGTCTCCATAGGAGCAGAAATATGTGTCTGTTTAGCCCCTATATGGGGCAAAATTATACAAATTCCTTTATCACCTGATGACCCTTCCCCAACCAAGAAGGGGGTTTAGGAGAGGAGACTCACAGGTTGAAAAGAAAGCAAATTTAATGGAACAGCAAAACTAATACCCATATAAAATAAAAAAAGTTTTGTACAGGAAACTTACAGTGGTCACAATAAAGAAAAAAGCAGTCCCTTGACAAACTTCCTCCCTTTGTACTGAGCATGACATTTCTGGGCTGGGATACACATGTGAGTCAACTCCAGACAGCTGCCCTGGCTGACTCCAAACAGCCAGTGGCCTCCAGACCATGGAAGGCATGGGATCCTGGCCCAGTGAAACCAGGACAAGCAAGAGCATTTCTGCTTATGAATGCTTGGTAGTAACTATAAACATTGAGCATTATCACTGCTACAAGCAGACACTGTACAAATATGACCTTAACTTCAGAAAGCGCAGTTACTTAGGAGAGACCTGGCTAAAGAGTAAAATCACTGAACAAAATCAGTTCTGTTCTAGCTCAAACCAGGACACTGTGCAATGCTCCTTTCCATTCTCTCTATCACGCCTGGATGATCCAAGCGTGACTTTTGCCCTTCTGTTGTAATGTGGAAAAAGTTCTCTATAATACATTCAGTTACTGATAATTCAGGTACCTGAACTTGGATTTGTATAAAAGCACGGAGTGAACTCTTGTTTAGAGGATAGCAAGAATGAAAAATCCAGTAATTCTCAGAACTGCAACGTTGCTAACTGCAAATGCAGTCTTCTCTTTTTACATTTCAATTACCTTAACTCAGGATTTGTAATGCTCGTACCACTTGAATTTAACTAGACTAGAACTTTTCATTTTCACTAGACATTTTCAGAAAAATATGTGAGAATAAGCTTGAACACAATGATATAAAGAAAGGAACATTAAAATTGCTTTTTGAAATAAAAAGAAATAAATAGTTGTCTTAAAAATATGGTGAAATCTGCAAGTAAAAATACAGCTGTAGATTTCTTAGTCATTTTGTTGGTAGTAAATTACTGTAGTGATTTTGGCATCGCTTTACAACAAATATGGTTGGATACGTCGTATGGAATTGCTTCATAACTGTTCTGTTTAGTCTCTGTGAAATAAGCCATCTGTTGTCCTGACTGCCATTGGACCTTTCCCAAATTTAGAGCAATCAAGAATCACTAACCCAGAGAGTCATTATACATGGAGAGCCTTTAGAAAAAGAGAGAGAAGGAGGGGATCTGAAGCCAAGGAGAACCTTGTGGAAAAACATGAGCTGTGTGTAGACTGATGCAGCCCAGCAGGGAGGAATGAGGTCCTGAAGCACTCGCACGCTTTGGTGCTTGTGGTTTTGCTGGCACTGTGATATCCAAAATCAAGAACCTGTCAGTCTGAGCATCAGTAAGCTCTGTGTATGCTTGTTGACTTGAAATAGCACAAATTGCTAGCTCGTTTTTGATTTTTCATTCACCAACACCCCCTAGTCATTTGCAATGCTGCTCTCAGTCAGGAGATATATGTTGTGATGGTCACAGCTTTGAAATGAGGTGGGGAGGTATACAGGCCAAAACTGATGTGACTTGAGAGGGTCTGTCTGCAACATTATGTGACAAAAATGTTTATGCAGTCATGCTCTCTGGAGTCTCCAGTCTAAATCAGCTCTACCTGCTATCATGAGGTGAAAAGTCAACTGAGTAAGTTGTTAATAACCTATGAGCTGGGGATGAGTACAGTGGGGAAAAAGCTAAAGTCTTTTCTGCATCTAAGTGATGCACCCCCATCTATCTTCTGACAGTTTTAATAACTGTTCTTTTGCATACACCAAAATCAATCTCTTACACCTGAGCTTGTGTGGGATGCCTAAGGATTTTCAGTTGTCATATTTAATTTCTAAAGACAGAATTGGCACCAGGTGTTAATAAATTTATAAGTGTCTGTAACTATGAAAATGACAGAAATAGAACAACACTAAATTCAAAACAGCTAAAAAATATGATGAAATGACACTTTCTTACCAAGAAAACTCAGAAAAGCTAATTCATCAAAATAACTGAATACAATTTTTTAAATATGCCAAGTTACAGGTAGGTCATAAGCCTCTAAGGACCTGAATGAAGGTTTGCTCAGCTCTGCCTGAACAAAAAAAATGAAGTTCAGCCGTGCCAGGACACTTTAAAGGAGAGTTCTAGGAGAGTATAGCATTAGAAAACAACAGATTTCTTTTGAATTAGCAGCAAAGATGATTTCAAAAGAGTTGGGTTTTGCTGATACCAACCTTAAGCAGTATGGCATTTTCATTGTCTCATGTAGTTAGTGTACAGAACTCCTTCTTCAGACTATTTTAGCATTTTCTCTGGCCCCCAACAGCCTCTTCAGAGAAGGGCCTTGTTCAGTGCCCTGTTAAGAGCTTTGTCTTTGCTCATTGATGTGCTATTTAACAGATTCCTCCTTTTGAGACACATTAGTGAAACAGTTTCTTGTGTTCCTTTTCAATGCTTTCTAGAACTTCATCTTCCTGTATTTATCTACTGTTGTCTCTTATTACAGCTTGCACAAGGATGCTAACGGTGATATCCTGGCTATCATCTGCCATCAAAACAGTTAGAATGTCTTTCATTCATCCTGCTCAAAATTACCTTCTAGTTTAAATCATAGAATAGTGTAGCTGATAAAGTTTCATGACAATTACTTCTAGTACATTTTAACATGTAGAAAAGAAACTTTGCTGCTTGACCTCACAAGTAGTGATGATTCAGAATATTAGCCATCATTTTGTCAGTTGTCCTGTGTTGTCAACACTGATAACACAGCTTTTCTGTCTGTGCCTTGCTCATTTTTACTGGAGCTGTGTTGAGAGACATATTTTTGAGGAACATTTTTATTTCAACATTTACTACTTCTGTGATGACTTCTTTGTGTGAAATGGGCTGGACTTTTTAACTTTCATGTACCTTCACCAGGTGGCTGCAATCTTCACAGCCCCTTTCTGCTCTCTGATGGGACACTGAGGCAGATGGGTGCTGTTTGTCTGGGTGCATGATACCCAGATATGAAAGTTGTCAGCCATGAATAGGTTGCTGCTGCCACCAACTCTGCTGTCACTGCCCACTGACTCCAGAACAACTCCTGAGAAGGAGATTTTCAAGCTTAGGCACAACACGTCACACACACAGCCTGTGATTGCTGGTTGATGTTAAGTAGAACATGAAGGAAGTGCAGTAACAAGTTGACCCATTCTCCAGGAAACCATTCACTGCATTGTTCTCCAATGAAATCATGAATCCTTAGAAGAAAGGCACAGTCCATAAGGGCTTTGGTATCCATGGTAGACATCAGCGAGCATTAGCTGAGCTGTTAGTTGGAACACAAATTTGCAAGTAAAATCTAACTACTTGTATGTTATTCATTCATCTGCAAGTCCCTACATTTCACCTTATTTTTTTTGCTCAAAGACCATCCTTAAAGACATGCAGCAACTCAGCTGACTTAAGATTTTTAGTCTTTGTGCCATAGTTCTGAAAAAGAGAAGTACAAAATGGGGGAGGAGATAATCATTCTCTAAATACCACAGTGTTTGTGAGTGTATCGGCAAGCTCCTACAAACACCCATCAGCTTAAGCAGGGCTCTGAGAAGATACAGGCTTCTGCCCTTGAACAGGTTTTTTGAAAGGAAAATCTGTGTTCATCACAGCTCAGTTGTTTTAAGCCAGTATTTGTATTTGGTGGTGGTGTGTATATGACCAGAAGATTAAACTCTCTAAGTCTCCTATGCTTATTTGAAGGGATATGTGAATAAATTTTGTGTGCTTAAGTCTCTTTCACATGATTTCCTGTGAAGAATAAGCTCTACACTGGTAAGTGACCTTTATTGATTTATCCTGGAAGTGCATCCTTGCTTTCAGCTGAGTGCAATATGACAGAGCAGAAGTTTAGCTTATAGAAGGAAAACACACAGGAATCCATTTAATTCACCAAGGTCATAAGCTCACCATATCTGGCTGCACGGTAGGTTGGTTTTTTTTAATTTTTTTTCAAAGCTAATTGGGCTTAGAGCTAGGCCAGTGATTACACAGCCTCTTAATAACAGGTAAAGAAGCATTTCAATCTGGGAATCATGCCTTTACACCTACTCGTGCATAGTGTTTTTCCTGCCAATGCTCCTACTCATCTCCTAGACTGGCATGGTACCTTCTCACAGATTAATTGAGCACTTGTTGAAAAACATAGATGCCACTCAATTATGTGTTTACAAAAGCAAGCTGCTTTTTAGTGCAGGTGCCAAGTCATTCTAAAGAGCTTAGCTGCATGACACCAGAACAGACACACTGTGACCCTTTTGGGCTGCAAACCTTGATATTTATTTTTAAATTGCCATCTGAATACCTTAAGAAAGGTTAACACAAATGTCAGGGAAATACGTAGCTGTAATCGAGATAGATTATATTCTTGCTTATGAGTTTACAATAGAATGCCAATGAACAGATTTTAAAAGCTACTTCTACTTGTAAGAAAAAGTGTTTGTCACTGTCGTGACAACACTTAATCTGAAAGGAACATGATATAAATAGGTGGCCAGATGTACCAGCCCAAAGGTTGAATTTGTTAAAAAGAAGTGATATATAGATTTTTTTTTTAATAGAAGTACCTTCTGAATTTGTAGTCAGTTTTAAAGGTTTCTGAGTGAATGGAAGAATTTAATAAAGCACTATTCAGAGGTAATAATTAGCCCCATTCTGGATTATTTCATAATGGTAATGAAATGGTAAAACATAATAGGGTCTAATTTTTAGAACATTTTGATGAGTGTCACAAAAGATAAGACCTACTGCACTATTACTTAAGTGACAATATCAGATTCAATATGTGGATTAAGGAGCATATAAATCACAGCTGGGGAAGCTGACTGCAGTTGAGGTGTGGTCTGTTACAGCATACGGGCTGAAGAAAAATTGTAATGGATTTTCCTCTTAGGAGGAAAGTTGTAGAAAATGTTTGTCGATTTTTAATATGAAAACACATTTCTTTTTATTAATTAAATTAGCCTTTATGCAGCTCTTTAATATTTGGCTATTGACTAACTAATCTGTAGTAGTAATTTTGCTTCCTGGCATAAAAATACTTATTATTATTGAAAGGGCTCTTTTTTTTTTTTTTTCTGGTAAGATATACCAAGTTACTTGCTGAGCTTCATGGACTAGGTTTTAGTACTATGTTCCAGCAAGGATAAAGGTGAGAGGCAGGGTGAGATGTCCTACCATCTATTCCACATTCATGAATTTTTTTTTTTTTTTTTGTCCAGTAAAATATTTCAATATCTAAATGCCAAAGACTTAGATGCCAAATGATGCCCTAATCCAACAATATAATGTTGAAAATCCCTGCTTCTCTGCTATGTAATGCATGTGTCCTTTTTAAGTTAAAGGTAATTCAGAGTCTTCAGGGCTGTGATTTTGCATACACTTAAAGCTATCATTTAAAACTTCCACACAAGACTGAGTGCCTGGTGTTAAATTAGGCCCCAGTTCTATCACAGGTCTAAAAGGACAATATATGATCAAGTAATATAAAAGCTTGATTTTGTATACCTGCATAAATAATGAAAAGAGACACTAACAAACCAGTCCTTTCATAGGATACACTGAGGTTTGCCTTGCTGTGGTTTATCTTTATTCAGGAACATGCTGATTGAGATGCTGACTCAGTAGCTCTGGCTTCTCATGTTATTTTCAACCTCTCTGCAAAAGCATGGCTTACACACTAAGGTGAATGAATAGCCTGCTAAGATGGATGTATTGTGTCTTCTTATGGAAGACAATCTTCCTTCCCTTCATGTAGTAAAAACTGGGGTTTAAAAAAAATAAATAAAAAAGCTAAAATTTAAAAATAATTTCCCCTAATAATCCAAGCAGTGAGTTTTGAATAAATTTGTAACAAAACTGTCTTTATCAAATTATAATATACTTATGGATGCAAATGATATAATGTATTAATCTATCTAAAATTAAAACTCACTAAGATACATTTAGAGCCACAGCTGGAAAACAGTAAATTGTGAGAAACTAATTGTGTAGCTACAAGCAATGCAGGAGCAGGAGATGTTCCTCTGAAAAATGACAACTGCAAGAGATAGAATACCCTGTTAGGAGGCTCACTGGTCTGTCTGTTTTGCATTGCTTCAGTGTACCCTCCATTATTTGAGGATCCTTCTGAAAATTCCTTTTAAATCTTGCAACCACATGCACCAAATGACTCTTCTCAGATACACTTTTTCAGCTGAAAAAGAGAAGGAATGGGATTTTTAATGCTTCTGTTTTGCTTCTAACTATTCCGGGCCATAAGAAGGTGAAGATTTTGAAGATGATCTTTATCACTATGAGTATAGTATTATTTCTGATAAAAAGATGGGGGAATTAAGTTGCCCTGAGGTTTAGTGTTTTATCTAAGGTTACACGAGTTTATTTGGGGAGAAAAGCTAGTAAAAAATACTACAATTTTCAGAGTATATTTTGATTTCTTCTTCGATAATTGCTAAATACATTGAAAGGTTCTTGAAAGACAGCCTTGTTTTCTAAAGGGATCTGATCGCTTCATAAGATCTTGTAAACTTAGAAAAGCATTTGACAATGGTCTAGGAAGATGGATGATATGGATGGATTATTCATTTCAAGCAGCCTACACAGGTGACAGAACAGCAGATTTAGTATGCCAGTTAAACAGCATGAGCAAAAGCAGGACAGTTCTGTGGAACTTACAAAGGCCTGTAAGAAGAATAATTTTCTCTACTTCTATGCAAACCTTAAATTCCATAGCAAATTGCTCTGCAGGAGGCTCACACCTGAAAAAGTGGCATGCTCAGAGCTTTGCTATAATCTCTATGAAAAGTACCTTTTAGAGACTGCTTGCAGGAGTCAGAGTTCATACAAATGTAAACACATATAAACCAAAACAAAGCTGGACAGCAGTGTCTCGGTGCCAAAGTGTACCACACCTTTCAGAATAACGTTCTGGACCAAATCATCAAATGCTAACAGTCCTAGCTACTGAAAGACAACCCTTTGCACAGATGCGGATTTGTCTTTATAGTACTGTCCTCTGGAATGGAAAGTAGTTTTAAGACTAAGGTGGGTGCAAGAGGGAAAACCATGAAAGGTGAGGAGACAGACGTCATGGGATTTATAACTATCAGTGCACTGAGAGGAAGAGCCTGGTTACCTATTTCTGGACTGGGAGGGGCAGAAGAAGTGAGGCTAATCCTTCTCTTTGGTCTGGGTGCACCAGAACGCAATTAGTTGACTCTTTAAGTCATTCATGGCAAACCATGAAAGGAGTGTGGATCTCTGGAGGTTTTCAAAGCAGCAATGTAACTGTGAATGAGGACTCTTATTCTTTATACAGTTCCTTTTTTTCCTTTTTTATTTTTTGCTTGCTGCAGTCTTCATTCCTTAGTGCATGTACATAATGTCCTTTTTTTTTTCCTTCAGATTTTGAGATCTATGCATAGCTTGACAACTTATCCACTATGGGTTAGTGGATAAGCTAATAGCTAAGCAGTGGCTTCATTTGGCTGAGGAATAATTAGATGTCACCATCTCTTATGTGTATGACCCTAAATTTTATTTAAGTTTTTCTGTGGCTGTCTTTTCCAGTAAAATAAATTCTGTTGTATGGTCTTCTGCCTCCATTCTGTTTGATTTTCAGATGTGCTTCATATTCTGCTTGCAAATCTATTTGCAAAGTCTTTAAAACGTTAGGAAGATTTTGTTTTTAACATTTGCTGTGGCTACCAGTAATAAGCATTCTGTCTAGATGCAAACCGTGCTGAATTAGTAATACTGTTGAGAGATGGTACTTTTAAAAGGATGGTGGTGCTTCAGCTGTGGGGTTATTATATTTCTTATTATTCCTTTTTCAAACAAGAAACAAGTGGGGAACAAATGTGTTTACACTGAAACCAAAACTGTGTCTCTAAAAGAGAAACAGTTGGAATACAGTAGAGTCGGGGGGATTTTTTATTGTTTTTGCTGTGTTGTTTGGTTGGGGTTTTTGAGTGAGAAGATGTAATGCATGCCATGAGAAATGAATGTAGGCATTAAAGAAAACAGTTACTGGTACTGTGTAAACTTTTTTATCCATAAAGAAGAGTGTGAGCTCTGAATCACAGAATCACAGAATGTCAGGAGCCAGAAGGGACCTCGAAAGATCATCCAGTCCAACCCCCCTGCCAGATCAGGATCACCTAGACCAGGTCACCCAGGAATACGTCCAGGTGGGTTCTGAATATCTCCAGAGAGGGAGACTCCACAACAACCCTGGGCAGCCTCATAGTGTAAAATTTCCTCCTCATGTTTACATGGAGCTTCCTGTGCTTCAGCTTCCACCCATTGCCCCTTGTCCTGTCGTCAGGCATCACCAAATAGAGCCTGGATCCATCCTCCTGGCACTCACCCTTTATGGATTTATAAACATTGACAAGGTCTCCCCTCAGTCTCTTTTTCTCCAAGCTAAAGAGCCCCAGCTCGCTCAGTCTTTCCTCAGAAGAGAGATGCTCCACTCCCTTAATCATCTTTGTGGNGAATGGCAGCACAGCCTCTGGTGTGTCAGCCACTCCACCCAGCTTGGCTTTTTATGATGCATGCCATGAGTCACTGGAAGCTCTCATTAACTTACCATTGTGCATGGTAATTCAGGGCCTGTACTATGTATACTCAAAGGAAATCCTGAGTTCACGAAGAGAGAAGGACTTATTAAAACTCCAACTGCAGTTTATTTCCTTCTACTTATCTTCCTTTCAAATGCAAAACAGACCAATGAGCTAGCCCAAAGCTGAGGCTAATACTGAATTCCTGAAAAGCTTTCAGCGGATTTTGGAAAGCATCTGAACTAAAGTTTGAATTGAAAAGAAGTTGTGCTTATGCATCTTATCCCAAAATACTACAAGGCCTATCATCACCCATTCTTCAGCAAAGGAAACAAATACATAATCCACCTCTATCTTTGAATCTGAGCACACAGTATTTACGTTTAAGATTGATCTGCTGAACTTTTAACTTTCCCATTTTATAAAGTGGCAAGAGATACTGATTCAAAGTAATCCCTCTGAGCTTTAAGTCTTACTTTTATGTCTGTATTTTTTTCTTTTATTTCTTTTTTTTATTTTACTTTTCCTAATGACATTGATGGGAACTCTACTCCTGGTTGACTTTGAAGTTCTGATATTAAAATAGCTGTACCTTATAGATTACTTTTTTTTTTTTTTAAAGAGAAAACAAAGCCAGAAGTGGTCCTGAGATTTCATCAAGAATTTAGTGACAGTCTGTATTTGTTTAATCTTGGAGTTTCACTGATTCTTTATAACATTTAGCTATAATGAAATATTTCAATTTCCATTTTGACCTCAGTGGGATAAAAGAAAGTTCTAAGGTGAATATTGCAACCATGGAAAATGCCCTTTGAATTCTTTCTTTAAGAGAGGAGTTCAAGTCTATGAAGTTGATAGATCATCTCAGGCTTTCAAATATAGCAGGTGTATTTTCTTGTTATAATCTCTATCAACTTCTTGCTTGTGAAAAAGATTTAATGACAACATATTTCTCAAAAAGATACTACAAATGCAGCAGTGGGCAGCTGAAAAGATGCAATGAAAAGTGTAGTATTGCAAAAGAGAGAAAGCAGAGTTCAATTATTCTGAAATAGTTACTGTGATATATATATATACAAATTTCTCATAAATAGATGAGTTTTGAAATAGAATTTACAGAGGCATAAGTCAATACTAATCTTTCTAAACGATAATGCTATATGGAGAAATACTTTGTTCTGTGATAAAGTGAAACATGAGATTCTCTTTCATTGCTTAACATTCTTTGTCTAATACAAATCAGGGTTGCAAAAGAGGCCTAATAGTGTGATCCTATGGGAGGGCCCCCTATATGCCAGCATCTGTTGTTATTTCCTTTCAGAATACTAAATAGAACTGAAAAAATATTTACATATTTGATGATGTTTTATAGACCTCTGAGTTTGCTTTTCTTAGTGTGTTCTCTGGTCCTTCCTTTCTCTGAAGAAATGAGGAGTGAGGAGCTACTGCAGTACTGCTCATAGGATTTCAAACATTTTCCAAAGGGAAATTGTGTAGTTCTAATTTTCCACTGATTTTCCATTTCTTCTGCACTGTCCATTGAAGAGCCTCATGAGATTATACAGCTCTTATTCATTGATTCAGTCTGATTATTAGCACTAAATCAATGAAATTTAGAATAATATTCTTAATTTTCATGATTTTGTATTTTCTGCTCATAACAGAAGCTGGGAAGGATAATGGATATTATATAAAAAACCCGAAACCCTTTAAATTGGAGTTACCATTTCAATGCAATCCTGAATTGTTTCTGAGTGACTGATCTAATTGCTCTGTGCTTTGCTTGTTTCTGTAAAACAGAGAAAATATCCTGTGGTGCATGGCCTTTGTAAGAGTTTAATGTTGATTATTCACTGCCGTGTACAGTTTCAGAATCAATAAGCATAAGATATATTTCACATTACTAGAACAACGTAGAAATTACTCATTCTAGATCCCCCTGAAAATTCCTGTATGTAAGGATGTTTTTCTTCTCTGCATTTTCAACAAGAAAAGTTGGGTCTATTCTCTGTATTTGCACAAGTAAAAATTTTAATTGTTTCACCTACTACTTTTCTCTGAGGGAAGACAGGAAAAGTTGTTTGTTTTTTTTAAATTCTTGAGTCTAGGAGGAAACAAATGGAATTTTACCTAATAAATATGGAGTGTTGAAAGTAAACACTACTGTGTAGACTGTCACAGGGCTGAAAATATTCAGGGTCCTAGAGTTTCTGGTTGTGGACAGAAATGTAAATATGACCATTGCTTTAGGAGTAGGAATGCTAATCTGATAAGCAATTAGGAAAGCCACAGAAATTTCGATCTTCTGCTTGTAGAGCTGCTGGCTTTACTGTTCCCTTTGAGTTTTTGCTTCTGTATTTGCAGCAAGGAACTCTGGAAACTGAGATATCTGGGACATCTAATCTAGGGATTTTAGATTGTTAGTTTTCAGGTTAGAAGCCTTGAGAACTGTACTACGGTGAGTTGCATTCTGTGGTTTATATTTGTATCAAAAATTTTCAACTACAAAAATTCTGGTGATTAAAAAATCTATTCCATTGGAATTTCCAAAACAGAGCACATCTTATTTTTCCTATTGTTTTGGAATTTCTATTGTAAGAATTTTATTTATCTATTTATTTATTTACTTGTTTTCTGAACAATTTCACAGAGGAATGTCCTTATAAACCAAGCAGAAATAAGCTCAACCAGTGACATGCTGGTTTAGCAGTTCAAAACCTGATGATAGCCAAAGAGTCAAGGCATGCTGTGATTTACATGAAACAGAAAGAAAGAAATTTAGTGCAGTTAAACAATGACAATAATTTTGAATTAAGGTATTAATAACCACAATGTAACATTTCTGCATTTTGCCATATGTGTCATAGTTTGTCATAGATGTTGCTGTATATTACTTATTTGATTTCCTATGCTGACAATTGTCACATTCATAAATAACCTACATCATATCTGTTGAAAGTTAGGAGAAATGCTTGATTTGATTGCGAAAAGGACCTAGGGTAGGGAGACCACCACAGACAGTTTTGCTGAAGCAAGCTACTAACAAATCCTGTTTCTGCAGCCAATTCTGGTCACATTTAGTTTCTGGAGTTTTTCAGTCTGGGGAAAATGCAGAATCTTTTAATCTAGCATAAAGTATGAGACAAGTCACTTAATGATACATCACAGCATCTTGCACTGAACAAGAGGATTTACATAGCCAGGAACTGCTTCAGCAGCACAGCTTGTACTTCTGAATCCCAAGTAGATGCAAATCTTTTCTCTGTGGGCAGGTGCAATTCTGTGGACTTTATCAACTGAAAGAAATTAACTGGTATAGCCATTCTGAAATAATTATATATTACTGCATTGTCCTCAATAATTTCTTCTTAATAACTGCTCTCTTCTATATTGGTAATATACACTAGTCAGAGTGACCTACTACTGCAGTTACATCTATCTTTTGGCCGTTGAATGACTCTATCAGAGGTGAGAAAAGTGCCACTGCCACACTGGGATAAAACGGTGTTCTAAAATAAAAATAATTCAATATTTTGTGTATGTAATAAACTATTCAGGAATTATTATGGGAAGAAGATCAAAGTTTTAGTTAAAATAATCAAGACTTACCAACCATAATCTGTCAGAGAACACCCACTGAGTATCATGGCACTTGTGAGAAATGTTCTACAAATCACAGGAATAAGGGAAAGAAGGACTTTCAAGGTCATTTCCATTTTCTACAAACCTTATTAAAGATTTTGATTTTCATCTTAAGCCCTCTCAAAATAGTTTTTTTCTCAAAACTTATGAAACTTCCCCCACCCCCCCACTTCGTAGTCATTTACTTAGTTGCTGGATAACTTCCCAAATATATTAAATGTGTAAAATCTCAATATGTTTCTCCTAGCAAAATCAGCATTGATGTATGTGTTAAGTTTCTGTGTGGTATGGTGCAGATAAAGACATGAGAGCACTGTAACTGATGAATAGTTCACCACAGCAGTTAACCTCTCACAGGAAAACAAATATTTCATAACAAGAGAAGATATATGTAAAAGCAATCATTATATCATTATGTGTTTTATATGCCTGAACTATATATATTGGAGAGTGTTTTTTTAAGTAAAATCAGACCAGAGGAAACTATTCAATCGAGTAAATCAAAATGTTTATAAAGGATCAAAACAAAATCCATCAAAATTTTGGAACAATGTTAGCCCTAGGGTGGAGGAATAAATGAGACAGCTTTTTGAAGTCCTTTCAGCAATCCTGTGATTCTACTGAAATAAGCAAATTAATAAAATCACAAGTGATGAATGTTCACTGTGTCAGTGACTGGACAAAAACAGATAAAAAGAACAACTGTCTTTTACAAGCAAAATAAAAGTTTCAGGAATGAAAATAGAGAAACTGATGCAACATTCATCAAGTACCTGAATAGGAATCTTTTAAGGTGTTTACAAGAGGAATTATTTCTGTTCTCCTACTTCATAGTGAAGCTACTGATAACATTCCAGAAACTGCTTTTACATAAAGCTCATCCAATGCCATTCCAATATTTTGAAGGGGTCCAATATTGGTTAATATCTCCATTGTACAGATTAAAACTGAAGCAAATACAAATTAAATGCCTTGCTCTAAATGCCTGACACACTTTTAACGCAGCTTTGTTCCCAGAAGCAAATCCAGTATGGTAAGAAGCAATACCCATTCCTTTACACATTTGTCTGTGCTGTGGAAGATTGATTTCCTAATGGTTGCTCAGGGCACAAACCAGAATACTGTAAGTCAGCCTGACCATTAAAAGCCTTTGCCACAGTTCACTGACATCTATTAACTTCAGGAGGTTTTAGGTCAAACTCTGTTCTGTATAGAAGAGTTAAATAAGCGCTGCCAAGTTTTTTCTGTCTTTGGAATAACAATTAGTTTTTGCATAAGCATGGGATCTGCAGAGACTTACAGGAACTGCTTGCATGTCATCTTCTTTATCAAGCTAGATTATGAAGCTCACAGATATCAAAGAACCCAAACTCTAACTGATGATGAGTTAATAGAATAATAAAAAATTTATACATTTCCAACTTCACAGCTGGTTAGAAGGCAAATATATGTGAATTGCACACTTTGTGATGTCATCAAGACATAATATACGATGAAGTTCAATAGGGCTGTCAGAATTTTCACTGAAAGAAGTGATAACAAATGCAGTGGTCACAAGTTATTCACTGTATTGTAGGTCTCTTGCACCTATCCTATAGTATAGGTGATAAAGAGCTAATAGGAAGTGTGGATGTCTCATCTTTGTTTCATCAGTCTTACTGTGGAATTATAGATAAAACCTGGTTTTTGGTACTTACTGGTCATTGTGTTGCCTCATACAAGAAAGATAAGCCTTTGACCTCCTTGCAACAAATCCATCCTTGCTATTAGAATTCTGTTTCACACCTTCCCTGCTGCTTGTCTATCTGCTGTCTGCCCTATCTAGGTTTGCTTTTCATATCTGTCCCAGAAACATGAAGCTGCTTAGCCACAGTGCTGCTTTTTAACCACTATGGTGCTAAACCAGAAAAGAGGGAAATGGCTGAAGGGTTATTCGTGTTTTTTTCTCTTGTGTACACACGCACTGTTGCACTAAGGTGGTATGTAGACCAAGGAACTCTCATCACACTACTTTTATTTGGGAACATTTTCCTTAACAGAAAAAAATATCCAATGATATACTGGAATCGTGTTCTGCAAGTATGATTTTGAGTGTCTTTTGGGTTCCAGAAATAATAATAAAGTACATATATTATATATGCATCCATATATGTGTGTATATATATATGGGGAACCTCTTCACCCACTGAGCTAGAGGTAGGATAATCAACATTAATTCTTCCAGTTATCCTCTTTCAAGCCTGTTTATTTTTTAACATTTGTTGTTGTTGTTGTTCTTTCTAATAGCTTTTACCTTTTGCTCACCAAAGATAAGTTTAATACAAATCCTTTCTTTGTTTGCTTAGCTAAATCTTTTCAAGTTAGATCTACAATATACAAACTTCATGGTGTATTAAATATTTTAATTATTCTTGAGTGTACCCTTCAAGGTCAGATCTAGGGAGAGAACCCAATGGGACTGCATGCTGAAAACAAAAAAAAAGCTTTAATTACTGTTCTGCATATCATTTATGGGTCAGTTGTAAAGAAAGATACCTAGGGAATCTATTCTGCATATACTCATGTTTATTGGGTGAAATGTTGTGCTAGCTTTAACTAAACTTTTTCATTTAATCTTTTTAATTAATGCAGTTGTAATACTTATACTTGGAACATCCTAGCACTCTGCAGCTCTTAAGGCTGTATCTGTGGCCATTTGTGAGCAAATTTAAATGAAATTGTCTAACCTTATTGTTTATGTTAATAGGCTTATAAATCTTGATTACATCCAGGATATCTACGCAGACACTCGAGGCACTTTGCATTCTCTGAAAGACATTTGATGCTGCAGTTGATTTTCTCAGTCAGATTAGTAATTCTCTACTTGCCTTTTTTTCTGTATTGCCTAGCCCAGCACAGAGCGAGTGAATGTGACATGATTGCAAGTTTGAATGGTGTTTCCATTTGCCTATATTGATAGTATGGTATAGGAACCAGTATTATTAGACTGCACTGTTGTAGTCTTGTGTTAAAGAGAGGCAAGGAAATTTTACCTAGATATCCTTGCAAAATCTTCCAGATATGACTAAAGAGATCTTCTGGAGAAAAAGGGAAACAATAAAAAAAAAAAAAGAAGGAATAATCCATTTCTTTCCTTGATAGTGTGTCTCAGATAAGTTTACATAGAGGTTAGAGGTTTCCCTTTAACCCTAGTCTGATCTGTGCAGCCTTGGTTAGGGAGTTTGATTCAAGCATGATACAACCTGCAGGCTGTACAGCATTCACAAGAGTTAATCACCTTTTTAATTAAAAAGCAATAAATGTAACATTACAGCTAGTAACAGTACGACAATATAAACTTCTTCGTTTGTACAGTTCTCAAGACTTAGAGCCACTGCATGAACTTAATCCATCATAAGCATGATGAGGAAGGGAGATTCCATAAGAAAATAACACAGGCTACTAGTTTCTGCAGACAGAATCATTAGTGGGCAGCTTTGTGTTATGTAGTTATAGTGTGTTATAAAGTAGACTAGAGCCACAAAGCAGGTAAGTGGAACATGATGTCTTTGTTCTTCCTTTTAACTTGGAACAACACAAAAAACAATTTCTTCACATTATAGAAACTAGGACTAACCAGGAAGAAAAATTTTAAATAGACCTGGTTTTAGCAAAATGTATTGGTTCAGAATGGAACCTGAGATTTATTTTTTTTTCCTCTTCCTATTAAAGGTTTTTTGTGAGTGAAAGAAAATACAGACAATTGAACTGAATTGTGATATAAATATTTTTCTACTTCCATCTGTACTGATGAGTTCCCGATGAATTGCTAGTCCTGTGTAGAACAAACATACATAACACTATGAGTAAAGATAAATGTTATTTAGACATAATATTGAGATGAAGTAGAAAGTTCCCTGTGAACAATTGTTAGAGAAAAGAGAGAAACAAAGTTATAAAGTAAAAATTAGCCTTTCAAATAGAGAATATTTATGTATATTTGAAGATGGTTCTTTTAAATATTGTATCATATGGCTGTCATTCGATGATTGAAAACTGTTAAAGCTGAACATTTGTTTATGTATATTTATATATATCAGCTAGGGAAATAGAGATTGTGTTGATGGGAGTGTTTAAAAGATTGACAAATCAAGACAGTTTTACACTTAAAATGTAATTTTACTAATTTAGGTAATATCACATATTGTACTAATGATTAGCTCTTTCTTGTTATTAATCTACAAGACTGTTAATCTTTAATACTTGTATTTTTTAAATGAACGATTTATGTGCCATACCACGGGCTGATGCTGTACAGTGAGAACTGACAGCTGGTGGTGGTTCTTAGTCACTGAGGTCAAGGAGATGCCTGATGATTTTGTGGTATTTGCCTTCCTCCCACAAGTGGGAAGTTTGCTCTCAACACTCCTTGGTTTTGGTTTCCTCCTCATTCTTCTCATGTATTTGGCAGGATGCCCTGTTTTCTGTTCCTTGTGCTTATCTTGTCTTGCAGCTTTCTATAACTAGGATATCACTTATGCACAACTACATGAATCTTTGCACCTTCCATGGTCACACTGCTCGCCTACTTATGCAGCCTCTTGCTTTATTAGAATTACTGAAATTTCAGTCTTGTTACAGACATCAAAATTAGCATTTAATACTTGTATTTACAAGGTGAATAAAATATCAACATAAAATCTTACCTTTATCAACATAAAATCTTACCACCAATATATTGATGAAGGTCAGTAATTTTTACAGAACTATATAATAATTTTTACAGAACTATAACAATTTTAACATTTGAACTTCTACTACCTTTTTTTTCCTTGTGCATTTTTACTGGTGTGGTTCAGCTATAGCAAAGCTGCTGCAAACTGGGTACACCAGATTTAAATTTCTGATTTTAAATTTTACCTATACAGAATGATAGACTGTTTAACTTTAATATTTAATTATCTTAATATGCAATAGAATTGTATGAATAGTTATCTGCTATAAGTTTTCAGAATCTTAAAGCTGATTAACATATTTCAAAGAAAATTCCTGTTTATGGAACATCTGTGCTAAAAAAGCCATGATTTCTTATCTCCCTCAGCTCATCATAAATCCAAATAACATGCCCAACTGCCACAGCCAGATATAAATGAAGTGCTTGGGTAAAATGTTTCCGTTTAGCAATGCATTGGACATTTATTTATTTTATTTTATTTTATTTCCAAATTTATGTTTCTAATAATTTATAAATCACTGGACCTTCTCCAGTTCTGAAATATTTTTTTAATCATCAAAATCTCCTGATCGTGTGATTGATAGAGCTGAAACCCAAACAGCATAGAGCACTGCAGTTTTGCTAAGGTATGTCATGCCAGTATTCAGCACTGTTGGCTTAAGTCTTTTCAAGTATTGTATAAATATAGGGAAATAGATATATGTAAGAATTGAGTTAAGCCCTTGCTATAATATGACAAAGAAAACGTGCACATCTTAACACAAGAGAGGGGATTGAAGAACATATTAAGGTGAGATAATTGCAAATTTTCCTGAGACTTTAGAGTTAAGAAGGAATTTTCTAGTGGTGGATTACATTAGTGATAGGCTTTCAGAATTGTAGGGTTTTGGTGGTTTTTATTTTACTAATAATGGGTTAATGAGTTAAACACAAAATTTAAGGTTCCACTGATGATACTTAAATGAAAAAGATGGCAGGATCCATAACTGTAGAAGAGGCTGAAAGAACTAAAAGGCTACAAATGTAAATTAGAGACGAAACATAATAGCAAAAGTTTTGTGGTGCTTTGGGGGATGAATGAAAAAAACTTATTTTAAAAAAAGATCAGGTAAGAAAGAGGAGTAGAGGAAGGAGGATCAAAGAAATTAGATATCAGTTAATCTGCTCAGTTAACCATAGTTCTGCTTTTCTGAAAAAAAAACACAAATATGACTTTAGGATAAATCTTTTTTATTTATTATTGCTGTTCTTTAGGCATTTGGCACCTAGGTCTTCATCTAGAACACTGTATACTATTCTGGTGACCTTGATCATGGAATACAAAATTGGAATAGGCAGAGATAAGAACTCTTAGCAGAGAGTGAAGAATCAGTTTTATGAGGTGATTAAAAGCAATGGACTTGTGTTACAACCCAGACTGGACAGTCTAGGGGTTGTAGAGGTATCAAAATCCCCTTGGGCTAAATTAAGGTGAAACAACACCAAACAACTGTTTTAAATGTTTTCTTTGTGCTAGAAGCAAACTGAATTTGGAAGGCTTCTGCTGGCGCATCTCGCTTCTCCGGGCCCTGCCCCGGGCTAACCACAGTTTGGCACTGCTGTGCAGAACTTGTCCTGCACCGGTGTTTGAGACCTGAACTCTTTCTGTTTCTCTCAGATTGTGTAACCAGCAAAATAAAGGATGAGAGGAGATCAGATTGCTGTCTTTAAATATATCACAGAAGCCAGCAGAAGGTAGGGAGAGGGGAAATTTAAGCTGAAGGACAACACTGGCACATGTGCGATGGCTATAAATTGGCCATGAGCTGGATAGGCTGTAAATTGGAAATAAAGATTTCTAATCATTAAGGGATAAGAGAGAAAGGAAAAATATCCAGCTGCTTTTAAGGTAAACCTTGACAACACTTAGTTTGAAAGATAAATTAATTTAATTAATTTTATATTGTGTTTATTATTTCAACTTCCAAACAATTTTTATGTGAAATTATCTTTAAAATTTGTGTGCAGATTTACTGTCTTTATATTCCTGTGCTAGTGAGAATTAAACTGAGATAATGGGTATGTAATGGATCCATGGTGGTTCAAATCAGATGAGCATTTTGTCCTACTGAAAAGTCCAAAAGCTTGCTATGGTGTCTTAGGAAGGAAGAATATTCAGACATTTTGAAAGAGCTACTCAGTATTTGGATATAGTCAGAATTTCCTAGATAAGTTTCTGCTTTCAGTGATATTTCTACTTTTAAGTACTTTGGAGTGTTTAGAGTCTTGACTACATCTCTTTCATTTTTCAGTCTTAAAAATTTATATACCTAAGTAAACTTTTTAAAAATCTACACTTACACATGATATTTCTTGTGCCATTTTACAGACTGTTTTAAAATTGTTTTCTAACTTAAAGGCCTAAAATCAAACTAATGAGATAATCTAGCATAATTTCTGAATGTGTCTTAATTCTTCTCTTCAGCAGTTATTACAATTAAACTTTAAATTCAAGCTATATATCAAGTATTTCTTCTTTTATGAGATGATATCCACACACATTAAAGACTGCTTTTTTTTCATAGTTTTATCTGAATTGACAGCTTCCTCACACTCTTGAGCTAGTGTAGTTTCTGAAAAAGCCCATAAATTTTTGTATTTTAAGGCTGATGTAAGTTCAGCTCCATACCATCCTATAGGATCCTATATTTCTTTTAACTTGCAGTTCATTTTTCATTTTGAATACATTTAAATAGTGTGTTCAAAGAAAAAAACTTTTTCCCAATCTTACCTAAAATTGCTAGTGCTTGTATGCTGCCTATTGGAAAGTATTTGAACAGAAAGCTGTGTGCTCTTTCAAACTGAACACAAAACCACCAATCAAAATCTTCTAGAAAATATTCTTTCAAGTTTCTTATTCTATTTGCAGAAGCTAATGGATGATGGTGATTTAACATTATAAACCAGCCCGTATTTAGGTGCCTCTTTAAGAAATGATATTCATATTCCTAAATATTCCTATTAATGTCTTTGGCATGGTACCCGTGACCAGTATAGTCAAAAGAATACCATCACAGGTTTGGGTTTTTTTTGAAGCAGTCAAACACGGTCGTAAGGCTGCCAAGTATGGTAAGACTGTTAACATGGTATATGGGATTTGTACCTGACTGTGGATACATTGACAGGGATGTTTGGCAAATGGTGATTTTCAGGCAATTATAACACAACCAACCTTGTTTATTTTCATTACTTGCTGTGATTCATCATTCCTCTGGAAAGTGGCTCTAAAATGTGTCATGGTATGCTCTGGGGTGGGTGACACCACCTGATAGGGCCGCAGTGTACTACGTAATCCACAGATTTATGAAAATTAACAACCATTCAATAAAACAGTTTACCAGTTACACTGAAACATATAGTACCTGTATAAGGAAAATAACTGAGGGAGGAAAAGACAAACTGGTCACAAAATAGTACACATGGAACAAGTAGGTAAGCATTAGTCATTCAGGCTACCAGGGTGTGTGCCTGGATGAGTGCAATGCAGAGATGGCAGTTTACTGGAAGCTTTGAACCCAGAGACCTGCATGACCCAAACTAATCCTTTGCTACCTTATTGGATACGAATCCAACTCATTAGCTGAATATCTTCCAGGAATTGTCTTGGATGCACATTAATTTTACATCAGGACTGAGGTCTTCAGGAGTTCAACACTGGCATTGAATTGCTTTGTGTTTTTGCTTCTGTCACTTGGTGCTTTCACTTGCACAAAGTGAACTGAGATCAATCTATACCTGTCAGTGTAGGCACACCTTTCAAGCTTTTATTAAATTGTTACTTTTTGAGTTATTATAAGGGAATTTTTAAGTAGAAAGTTAAAGCATAAGGGAAGTAATATTGTTGTGTGCTAAAGAATAGATTACAGTGGTGGAAAGTAAATGCACTTTTCTTGGTTATTAATGAATCTGGAAGTGGGTGGCTGACACATCTTGTTCATCATGTAGGACTGTCAGGTCCTGAAAAATAACTCTTAGCTTTCATTTCAAAGTAAATTTGAAAAATTCGGTCTACGTTTTCTTAAGACACAGAAACCAAAGAGCAAAATCCTGAAATGTGTTCTTTAAAAAAAAAGAAAAAAAGAACAGCAAAGACAAAGAAATTGTACTTTTTTGTTGTTGTTGTTTCTGAAGTTTCCATCTATGGTGTTGGATTGTTTGGTTTGGGAAAAGTAGAATTCGCCTGTTGTGCACTTTGTATCTTATGATGAAATTAACTGTAGCTGCCCACAATGCTCATAATTCATCTACAGCTGAATCTGTTTATATATGCTGTCATAGTTAATACAGATGCAGACAAGAGTGTAATTCATCTCACTAAATGTAGGTATTATAGAGCACAAAACATGAACAGTGCAATGAGTTACATCATTACCTCTACCACCTTGCCTGCAACAAGTGGTAAAGTAAGCCAAGATTTCTTCCTCAGATCTAGATGGCTAGTCAGATTATTATTTTCATAGGAATATTTTAATTTATTTTCAGGGACACTGGCTCATGTTTCATTTGGAGAGCACCAATATGATCTTGCAGAAGTCAAAGGCAGAGATTCTCTTGGGCGTTTTCCTTTTGTGTATGGATTGGATGAAATGGTTAGGACTTGCTTTTACAGGTAGAACTCCGAAGATTTTTCCACACACACATATATTTTATAACCAGTATGATGCAAGTTATTAACTATTATATATTTTCATTAATATGTTCAGATCTCAGTTTCATCCAGTAAGGTTTGCCTTCCCTCGAAAAATGGAACTTTTTTTTCCCCTTTGTTTCCTGTATTTACTCGAAGGTCTCTTCCAGTCAGAATGATTTTATGATTCTATCTGAGTTGCTTTTCTTCTGCCCATACAAATAATTTAGCACAAGATGTAAGATGCCCTCATTTAATAACATGAATCCTCCTACTACAAAAGTTGCCTTCTTTACTGTCTCCCTTTCTGACAAAGGGATCCCTCAAGCCACATTTGAAGTTTAATATTCCCATTTTATTTGGTTTTAATTTTAGAATGCCTCATGATTGGCAAGTTAATTTAAACCAGTATTTAAAAAAAATTTGAAGGAAGAGTTGAAAATTTTAGATATGTCTACAGGACATTCTGTCTGCATACTGAAGCCATGTGAGTTGGAGGATGTTTGTAAGTTTATGGGATAAAGCAGCTTTTCTGTTATGTGCTAAATGATTTATCAGAAGATTGGCAAGTCAAAGATACTGTTCCTTCAAGTTATCTGTATAGCTTAGAAAATTTCTGCCCTGAAATCCTATGATCATTTTCCAAAAGAGTCATCTGGGTTCTTTGTTAGTTTCCTTGTTTCCCTGAATGAACCCTTTCTCAGTTTGCAGACTCTTCACATTTCATCCTCATCCATCCTTGGAATCCTCATGAGGTTTTATCTCAGCACAAATTAAGCCTAAGGGAAGCTATGACATGTAATGTAAAAGTTGTATCACCATGTAATGCTTCTAGGGTTTAGGACTCATGTTTTTTCACCTCAGAGCTAGTAAATAATGATAGCAGTCAAAAGCATTCTTGAATTTTGTGGGGTTTTTTAATTAAAAATTTATAAAACATGTATCAATTTTTACATAGCCATAATCCTCCATCTATATTTAATGTCTTAGTTGGACTCTACTGCAAGCTTTGTTAAGCCATTTTTTTTCCTGACTTGCCAGAACAGAACCGGTTTATATTCCTTCAAGTCAGGCTCAGACAATATAGTGACACACAACAGATCAGTATATCCTGTAGTGTTTTGTTTTCTTTTCAGCTCTTTTTCTGGACTCCTTCTTCTCACAGGGAAGCTGTGCTTATGTCTGTGCTTAAACTACATGATACAGTTCCGCACTTCATTTTAAATCTCAACTCTCTCTAGCCAACAAACAGGATACTATGCTTAGCCTGAAAGGGAGCTGTACAATAGTACTGAAGCAATGCAGTTGTAGAAGGTAGTATCTATGCACAAGACACTACTATGTAGATACACAGAATTACTTCGGACAACTCTGGAAATTCTTGTTGTGGTGATGTAATGTACTGTTCTTGTTTAAAGCTCCAAATACTCCCATAGATATTTTGGTCACGACATTTCGTTAGTTTTCTCAAGTCAACAAAGGGATCTCTCAGGTTTGGCTTTCACAAATAATTAGTGGTGGGATTTTTCTTTCTTTCTTTTTTTAATTTTTTTATTCATACTGACTTAATTATTCTGCCTCTTTGCCCCTGGATATACAAAACACAAGGCTTTCCTCAGTTTGCTGAGCTATGAATGTTTCATCTTGATACAGTTTTCTGGGAAATAAGATATATCTCAATCATACTCTGAAGCAGAAAAGGTTGGTTTGTTTGCCTCTCCCCCTCTCAACTCACTAGTGATACAAATGTCAAAATACATTTAATTAGTTGTAACACAGCCTTTTCATATTTACCTGAAATTTTTCTTTCCCTAGTTATGTTGACACCCAGCCATTTCTTTCCGGCAGAATACCGCTGGGATATTTTCTCCCTGTTTGGATGGGTAGCTCAGTGTCCTTTTTGGCTTCACAATTCAATGCTGCCATGAGTGAGAAAACTGTAGACTGGTAAAATGGATGTTTTGATGATTTAACATGTGCTCAGAAAAATCAGATGGTTCCAATCACATCTTCAGATGGTTTGAAAAAAGCATTTTTTTCAGACAGTTGAGAATGTATGTTATTATAGCTACAGACTTTCCAATATCAGACTAGTGCTAGGAAAAATGAAACTTGCAGAAGCATGTGAGGAAGTTTGGGCAGGATAGTTAATAGTAAAAGAAAGAGAGTGAGGAAGTGTATGCAGAACAGTTTGACTGGAAACTGATCATCCCAGCTGCTTTTTCTACTTTTTCTACTGGTATTTCTTGTGTTCTGCTGCAGTAATGATGCAGTTTCTGTCGGATCTGAAATGATGTGAAAGAGAACTATGCTTTGAAATACTGGTTTTCAGATATCTTTGCTGTGATCCATTCGAAATTACGTACATTGTTGCAGTCAGTATGTACTATCACCCTAAAGTACTTCAGGGGATTTTGTGCTCTACTAAAACATTGCATGCAATATATATGGCTGATATCTCCTCATGGTTCATAGTACAGTAAAGAAGTCCATGATGCTCACATTTGGTTGCTAAGATACAAAGGAACTCAGCAACTCCTGAACAGTTTTCTGAAGAGTAATTACAGGACTCTGGTAAGTTATGGAAAATATTACTTTTAAGAAGGAGTGAAAGTTATGTCCTAATATGCTGACATGTCTTTCAAAAATACAGATGTAAGAAGTCATTTTATATAGTGTAGCAAAACACCTCAGGACGCTTGGAACTGGTATGCCTATGGCAGTACTTTTTGAAAGATAGGAAACTATGAGCCTGGTGACAGTAATGGTAATGACAATACGGATTTGTTCAACTCCTGTACAAAGAAGTTGTCCAACCAGCCAGAGATCAGGTTAGGAAGGCTAAAACCCAGAGAGAATTAAATCTGGCCAAGGACATAAAAAGTAACAAGTAACATATAGAGGTATGTCACTGATAAAATGAAGATTAGGGAAAATGTAGGCCCTCTACGTAAGGAAACAGGAGACCTGGTCATGAGGTATATCAAGAAGCCTGAAGTAATCAGTGACATTGTTGCCTTGGTCTTCACTGGCAAGGGCTCTAGCCACACCACCCAAGATGCAGAATGCAAAAGCAGGGACTGGGAGAAGGAAGATCCACCCACTGTAGGTGAAGGTCAGGCTCCATCATGGCCCTGTTGGAGCAGGTCCAGAGGACTATGAAGATGATCAGAGGACTGTAACACCACTCTTATGAGGACAGGCTGAGAGAACTGAGGTTGTTCAGTCTGGAAAAGAGAAGGCTCTGGGAAGACCTTATTGTGTCCTTCAAGTATCTGAAGGGGGCCTACAAGAAAGCTGGGCAGGGACTTTTTACAAGAGCTTCTAGTGATAAGATGACGGGCAATGGCTTCCAACTGGAAGAGGGTAAATTTAAATTAGAAATTAGGAAAAAGTTCTTCACTCTGAAGGTGGTGAGTGGGACAGGGTTTTAACTCCTGAAGGAAAAGTTTTCTACCTGAAAGATGATTTCATGGATATGGCTTTCTTGTTGATTTGTAACTTCCATTGTTCTTATGCGTGGGTCACACATCAGAACTGGTTTTAGTCCATGGGGATTTGGGGCAATTAAATAGCTGTTTTTTAAATGGACCCATTAGCATTACAAAATCTGAAACAGCTATTAGATGTACTAAAGTTGTATTAATTTTATTCATACTAGATGAAGTATATCTATTCTTACTTTGAAAGTAATTTTCAGAAAGAAATATAAGTTATTTGAGGGTTAGAGATGTGCAAAGACTGGAATATATAGGTTCTTAAATCCTTAATTCTCTCAGATAATACATTATGGATTTTCAAAAGTAATGCTTTTGTGAGATTATGTGGTTTAAGAGACAGAATAGATTTCTCAGTTGTTCACTTTTCACATTTGCAGAGCTGACACTCTCCATTGGCCTGGCAAATTTATTTATATCAGTCTTAGTCTGAGACAAACAGCTTTGTTTTGGGGGTAGCATTATTGTTATGAGAATATCTGACATTTTCAAAACCATGTATGTGAATAATATATTACTATGTATATCATACCTTTAGGTATTCAGCATCCTTCTTAAGCTATAAACCTAATTTTTCTTAAAGGGACAATTCACAAGAAAATGCTTACAAGTAGCGTATGTTGAATCTTGACAATAAGTAAGTCTTGTACTGTGTGCCATTCATTCTTGGTAACTGGGAGTATTAAGGAATACATTTTTTTGTTCCTTTTACCTAGACTGCTTTTACTATCTTTACGTGCAAAGCTGAAGCAGAAAAAGATTGTCTCACCCTAAACAAAGTGACAGCTGGTCAGACAGATACATTTTTATACATCATAAGAGAAAATGCATGACAGTGCAAAGCTGAATAAAGGCTTTATCAGCATAAGCACGGGATAGCTACATCTGTCACAAGTGACAAACCCTTTAGTCAGCCTTATAGGTCTTCCCATGCACATGTCAATAAAACCTAGAAAATAAACCTTACCTAGGCATTTGTTAAATACTGCATGTGTTGCATTCTTTCTCGGAGGCTTGGGATAGTCTGGTACCTCCAGAGAAGCTGAAAGAGTAGTTGGAACACAGCTGAGTATGTGAAAAATGCCTGAGAAATGTTGGAATGACAAAGCATAATTTAATTAGCAGTGTTGTGAATTAATAGAAAGTTGGGCATTATCTTTTTGCCTCTGCCAGTAATCAAAATAATCTTTTCCATACACTCAGTTTTACTGTCTAAGGTTGTCTTTCTTCTATGACATGAATTTTACCATGAATTTTGATAAACTGTATTATTAGAAACTTCTGCTGAGTACTAAGGAGAAGCTCTGGCAGGAATGACATTACTTTGAAGAGCTGCATGTTTTCTTTTGCTCTGAAACCAGATGGTCTATCTTTATGGTCTCCTCCTACTTTTCTGATCAGTATAGGTATTTGACAGATTAATACTGACAAGTGTGATATTGATCTATAATATTTTAATATTGTCATAAAAATCTCAAATCAAAAGCATACAAAGGGTGAAATTTGTTATTAGTGTTCATACCAGATTTCTGAATACAACTCTGATTCAAATCCATAGCATGAAGCTTGAAGAAATGTATTTATTAATTTAATGCAAAAATACCTTTATGGGATTCTTTCTGAAGAGTTGTTTCAGAAATATTTATTTAGTATTTCTTTCCATTTTCTTCTTTGCTGCTGTTTATGTTTGGCATTTGGCTTCCATACATTAACACTGTGCTTCATAATAAGGGATATGCAGAGATCAAGTAATATGTGTATTTTGAAATACCATTCATGTCTCTTAGGGAAAATCAAGTTCTGGTAGTTTCACAGAGTTGATAATCTGAAAATGGGCTGTATATTCTGGAATTGGATGCTTATCTCTTCTAATTGCACACTGAAGTAAACATGATAACCAGCACAGATGCTTGTGATTTTGTGAAGAGAATGTTTGCATAGTCTAAGACATACTGCAGCAGGAGACATTTCTAAATTCAAATGTTTTAATTTTAGAAAGAAGGGATAAAGACAAACAGTAAACTAAAGTACTAAAGATATGTGTATATAAAAAAAAAGGAATTACTTATTCTTTGTTTTAATATATTGTAATAGAAAATACAGTTTTAAGGAGTTTGAAAACTAGCCTTTAGAATGAGTATGTCAGTGGTGACAGTGTGAAATATAGCTGGAACTTCTAAAACGTATAATAGTTTATTGGCCACTCAATTAATTACAATATTTCTGTAGCCTGAATTAAGGAAAATGAAGCATCTGCTGGTAACCAGAGAAATGTTTGATTTTTTTAGAGCTATTTTAAAATCACTTATTAAACAAATATAACTGCCACATCAAATGCATGCACATCTAAGAAACAACAACAAATTATTAAAAAACCATAAACAATCAAACAAAAATTTCCTTAAGGATAGAGAAGACAAAATTGCTACCAGCACAAACTGTCAAAGGAGCTAGCTGGACAGTCGAATAATACTGCTGGGAAAGAGGATTTTCCTGGCTCAGCAGCTGTATCTTATGATTCAGAAGAACAGGGTGAGAAATGCTTCAGTCTGAAAAGAAAAACATTCTCTTTTCAGGATGCTTCATCTAATCAAGAAAAAAATAGAAAAGGACTCTGAGAATATTGTTGAGGGAAGTAGTGGTGAATCAGTTTTCAAGTGTTTATAGAAGTCTCTTTAGGGGTACAGAATAAATGTGCTTTTCTCAGGTGACATAATGTAAGAAAACAAAGAAGCTGAGAGTTAAACAACATCTTAGTGCTACAGGGAACAGATTCTATAAAAAGATATTTCAAAGCTATTATTTTTTAGTTTGCATACTGTCACTTTACCTCGTGATTTTGAGGTGATGTAGGCGGATAAAACCTTTCCTTTCCAAACTGTTCTAGCCAAGTTGTTTTCATTCCATGATATAAGCTACTGAACTGCTCACAGGTCATGAAACAGGGTGACATGACTGATAACGCTCAACAAGAACAGTTGTTCAAAATCTCTCACTAAATAAAAGAGAAGAAAAATAATATATTCTCAAAGCCTATATTAAGGTACTGTTGGTTGGATTGGTTCGATGCTCAAGAATGCATGTAGACATGGCATAAGTTGCCATTTATAAACTCTACTCATTAAAATTCAGTAATTGAATCTGTATTTAATTAATTTAGATTAAAATGTCAAACCAAAAATCAAACAGTCTCTTCTATGCTGAGTTAGCAGCTGTAGTAGGTTTAACGTGGCAGGCTGCCAGGTGCCCACCAAGCCACTCTCAATCTTCCTCCTCAACAGAGGATAAAATAAGATGAAAATCTCATGGGTTGTGATAAGGACAGGGAGATTACTCACCATTTACTGTCATGGGCAAAACAGAGTACTGTTGAGGAAAGTAATTTAATTTATTGCCATTTACTAAGAGAATAGGATAGCAAAAAAAAAGTTCCAAATCAAAAAAAAAGCTTCTCCCTACTCCTCCCTTCTTCCTGAACTCACTCCTTACTCTTCTGCCTCCTCCTGCCGAGCAGTGAAGGGGGATGGGGAATGAGACTTGCAGTTAGTAATGCTTTGTCTCTGCTGCTCCTTCCTACTCATGTTCTTCCACTTTTTCCTCATGATAGTCTTGCCCACAGAAGATGGTCCTTTACAAGCTGCTCCAATGTCAGTGCATCCCACAGCCTGCAGTTCTTCAACAAGTGTTCCAACACGGGTCCTTCCAACAGGGTGCAGTGCTTTGGGAACAAATTGCTCCATCTGGGTCCTCTATGGGGTACAGATCCTGCCAGAAAGTTTACTTCTGTGTGGACCCTCCCTGGTTTGCAGCTGNCAGGTGCCCACCAAGCCACTCTCAATCTTCCTCCTCAACAGAGGATAAAATAAGATGAAAATCTCATGGGTTGTGATAAGGACAGGGAGATTACTCACCATTTACTGTCATGGGCAAAACAGAGTACTGTTGAGGAAAGTAATTTAATTTATTGCCATTTACTAAGAGAATAGGATAGCAAAAAAAAAGTTCCAAATCAAAAAAAAAGCTTCTCCCTACTCCTCCCTTCTTCCTGAACTCACTCCTTACTCTTCTGCCTCCTCCTGCCGAGCAGTGAAGGGGGATGGGGAATGAGACTTGCAGTTAGTAATGCTTTGTCTCTGCTGCTCCTTCCTACTCATGTTCTTCCACTTTTTCCTCATGATAGTCTTGCCCACAGAAGATGGTCCTTTACAAGCTGCTCCAATGTCAGTGCATCCCACAGCCTGCAGTTCTTCAACAAGTGTTCCAACACGGGTCCTTCCAACAGGGTGCAGTGCTTTGGGAACAAATTGCTCCATCTGGGTCCTCTATGGGGTACAGATCCTGCCAGAAAGTTTACTTCTGTGTGGACCCTCCCTGGTTTGCAGCTGCCTTCAGGACACATCCACCTGCTCCTGCATGGAGTTCACCACATGGTGCAGGGTGGATATCTACTCTGGCATGGTCCTCCATGGGATGCAGGAGGACCACAAGATGTTGTTCACATGGAGCACACCAACCATGCCAATATCTGCTGGAAGGGCAGTGTGACAGATATAAGCACTCTAAGAGACTGCTGGAGAGTACTGCGGATAGTTTCTTGATACATACAATCTATGGGAGAGGATGTGCTGGACCTGTTGCTTATGAATAAGGAAGAGTTGATTGGTGATATGCATTCTGATGGCAGCCTTGACTATAGCAATTATGAGTCAGGACACCATGAGATCCTGAGAAAACTGAGCAAAACAAATAGAATTACAGCCATGAACTTCAGGAGAGATTGTTTAGGGATCTTCTCGTTGAGATCCCATGAGAGACTGTTCTGAAGAGCAAAAGGCCTTGAAGAGGTGGCTGATCTTCAAGGGCAGCATCCTTAAAGCACAGAATGGTTCATGATGATTGACAGAGAGTTGATCAGTCAAGGCAGAAGGCTAGCACATATGAACAGCGAGTCCTTGACTTAGTTCCAGTGCAGGAACAAAGTGCAAGGAGGGTGAAGACCAGGTCGGGGCACCTGGGAGGATCACGGGGATATTGCTCATGTGCGCTAGATTGGAGATCAGAAAGCAGAAATTGAGCAAGAGGTGGCAAGAGATGTGGAATATGGGGAATTCTGTTTCGGTATGAAAAAATAACTTTTTACAATGAGGGTGGTCAAACACTGGAATGAGTTGCAGAAAGAGGCTGTGAAATTTCCATTGTTGTAGATAGTCAAAACCTGAGCAAAAGCATCAGAGTGGACCTGCTTAAAGACAGGGATTAGACTAGGTGACCTCTGGAGTTCCTTCTAATCTATTTTTAAAAATTATATTATACAATTACATTACAATAGTGCAGCACTATATGGTGTTGTCACAAGTGTCCAAAAATACTCCTCCTCTACTAGAAACTCTTGTATTTGTCTTAACACTTTCAAAATTCAACAGTAATTTGAAGGAAGTAGAGTTATTTTTATTGGTCTGTAGGTATAAATAGTACATAGTTACATGGTACATAGCTGGCTCCATAGCTGGTGGTTTTGACACATTGCCAGAGTTACTTCCCCAGCTGATTTCCAGCTGCCCTGTAATCAGGGTTTGGGGTTTTCTTTTGTTTGTTTGTTTGTGGTTTTCTGGTTTGTTTTTTTTTTGTGTGTGTGTGTGTGTGGTTTTTTTGTTTTTTTTTTGGGTGATTGGTTTTTTTTTTAAAGACCTCCTGGATGCATTTTTTTTCTTTGAGGTTCATGATTAAAGTTAAGACTTCTTTAAACTGTGTGGAAGAAGAAAACTGAACCCATTTAATTACATGATTCTGAGCCTTTTTTACCCAGTAAAGTGCAGTCACTTAACAGGGAAAGGAATTCTGGTCCCAAAGATGGCAAGATGCACATATCTCTGTATCTGCTCTTAGTGAAAACATGGTTTTAAATACTCAACTAAACATGTTAGTTTCTGCCTTATCAGCAGAACTGCTGCACAAACTCTTCCCTAGCCTGATCAATAGACCTCTCTTTAAAAAAAAAAATAAAAAAATCTTATTTTAATGTAATTTATTTTATTTTAGTTATTTTGTTTTAATGTCTGACACAGGCTAGAACAATTCCTACTGGCGTTGTCACTACCATTTTATGTGTTGATTTTGCCACTGTGTCAGCTCTTGCATCTCTGTGTTCCTTTTTCCAACTTCATCTTGACAAGTCATTTTTCTTTCCCTGTTGCTAGATGTCAAGCCTTGAGTCACATGAGGGGAACCCTATATCTGGAGGTACATAAGCACTGCACTGGGATCCTCAGAAGAGCCTTGTCAGGACTGTGCTTGGCCAGTCTGATTGATGACTGCTGATGTAACTATCACCATACAGCTGTCATTTGCACTTAGGAAACCGAAACACCTTCATTCTGACCTGTAATTAGGTATTCGGATACATAATGTTTAAGTCATTTATCTTGTAGGGTCACTGATTAGATGAAACCCTAGAATAATTCTTAGAGGTTAGTGTATTCCTTGTTTTTCCTTCATAGTCCTTGAAAGGAAGAATTCAGACTGCTGGATGTGTTCTATCCATGAAGGTTGTTTTGTTTGTTTGTTTTAATTTGTCCTGATTTACTTAGGCTTTCTATGGCCAGCTTTCAGGGCAATTGTTATTTTTATTGTGGAACTCTTACATGCCTTTCTGTTTTCAGCTATTTTTATTCTGATACTTTTGAAATAGTAAGCTGTCACACTCACTTGAGGAGGAATTTGACACAAGGAATACACCATGAATTTCTATGAAAACACATTTAAATGATTTTCTCTGTGCATACAGTGCTGTCTGCAACAATTCTTGTGCTTCACATTCATAGAGCTGGTTTGGGTTATGAAAATTTTAATTACTTCAACCTAATGGTCATTGTCATGCATTCTTTCATAAGAGATCCATTTAAGTAAGACCAAACAAGCTCTAGTAATTCAGTTGCAACTATACTGAAGTGAGATACATAACAAGTTCACATGTAGTAGCTTATAATAATGCTAGGCAGAATATTTTATTCCTTATTTCCTAACTGGTTTGAAGAATCCTGGTGAAACGTACTTTATCTCTTAAATAAACAATCAGACCTTTCCAGTTTCATAATGAAATCAGATAAAATAACAAACAGTAAGGATTTTATTAATCTTTGTGGATAAGGGTTTTTAAAGATAGACTATAAATGTAATCTCCAAGGAACACACCAAGATTCTCAAGTACCCAAATATTGAAATTATTGTAATTTTAAAATCTACAAATAATTTTAACACTGAAATGAAAATTAAGTTAGGAAAAATATATGCCTTATTCCTATTGCCAAGTGCAAGAGATCAGTGGCAACCTTGAGAACCAGCTCCTGGAGCATTGGATGAAAACTTCTTATGAATACTTTCACTGCATTTAAAAAGGGCCACTGACCTCAAGCCTGCAAAACTGCCATGTGTTGTTAAGTGGGCTTTAAATTAAGGATAAAAGAGGGAAAGGGAACTGTCACACAGCACAAAAGAACTGACATTTTCCAACCCACAAAATAAGCAGATGCTGAATGCATTAACTATCTTTTATTTCAGAACAAAAAGCTGAATACTAATATTATAAAATGTCTAGATGAAGAGAAAAACAAGAAACTGCATTATATGATGGACCTGTTCTAGCATAATATATCTTTGTGATAGTTTTACATAAATGAATTATCAGTATGTAGACATACTAATCCTTGTAAAAAGCATCACAAAAGGAACTTTATTATGAGGATGGCATATATTGGAAAGGGGTAACAAATAAAAACTGGCATTTGATTGGAAATTCTTCAGGTTAATACCAAGAAAAGAAAAACAGAACTGAGGGAGGGCAATTTTTTCTGCAGCTAACCTGAAATTAACTGTTTACAAGGTAACCAACTGATTAGCTGTTAGAAAAGAGAGTCAAGCAAACTCAGAAACGTTTATGAATGGAAGTTGCTTTCTTTTTCAGAGAGACATTTATATTTGTAATGTGAATCATCACTGATATAAAAATGCTTTTAAATGCAATCGTTTTTTATTAGAATAGATTTTGAAAATTTCTGGGAAAGATTCTGATCTTTGCTAGATTATATGATCCTGTTCTGGCAAGGGGGTTTGGCTCAAAGATCTCCAAGGTCCCTTCCACCCCCTGACACCCTGTGTGTGTGTGTGTGTGATGGTTAATAATTTTCCTGAGAACTCTATTAGAGACATGTCTGAGAGCAAGGTCTGTCTGCTGGGGGGCTGGGAGAATACTATGATGAAGAGTGAGATATCCTCTTCTAAATGTTTTTTACTGGGGCAAATTTCTCTTCAGTTACACATTTCTTGCATATTATTTTCCTTACATCTTGTGTAGCTTCTGTGAATACCTCATAAGCACTTCAGGGGTCATTTGAGTGAAATATATCATTCATGTTTCAAAGACATTCTATGGAATATTCTAAGGTTATGGGATTTTTGTATGCTTATGTTTTAAAAAAGCTTTTATTTAAAAAATATTTTAATGTGAGCATTTTTTCACTGATTAGGATACATTCATGTTTTTATAATATGTTTAAAACCTCTTGACAGCTCTTAGGAGGACTGCACTTTAGAAACTATGATCATATGGAGCATTTAAAAAGAAGCTTTTAGAAAAAAAAACACAATTGCATAGAACAATTATTCATTTTTTCAAGTGATAGTGTATGAAAATGTGAAGTTTCAAAATGGCAGCTGCCAACACGGAATTACTTCCAACAGGGCACTTGACAATGTAAAAAGGTCAACATTATCCACTCAAATACATATTAAAAATGTTTTGCTTTTCTTTTTTTAATTCTTGCTGAAGATTTTTGTCTTGGTAACATTGACAGAGTTAGTTAAAAATGAAAGTTTTTATTAGGTCCCTGTGGAAGATCCCATGGTCAGAAATGATTGGCAGAGCAATATACATAGACAACAACAGGAGCCATGAGATTGTTTTTCTATACCAAAGAAAATAAATTATTATTAAAAAAAAAAAATAAATCATGAAAGTTTTTCACCACTGCAAGTGGTGGTTTTTTCAGACAAAAAAAGTTCCACCCTTTTCCAAAGTCTCAGAGTTGTTTTCTGGAAGAGGTTCAGTATGGCCAGTGTACACATTGTAGGAAAAGATGCTCGCAGCCTCATTTCCTCACTCCCGTTTTGTTTTTACGTTGGTCATTTATTTCTCCCCTGTATGCATAAAACTTATTATATTCATGTTTCTTGAAATGAATGTTATCACTGCTGAGTTTACATTACAAATATGTCGGTTATACATTGGCACTGCTTAGTGCTGTACTTGAAAAATAGTCACGCTTACTTGCTAATTTCTGCTGTCTTCTTTCTGCTGTAGTCTTGGTGGCATTACACATAGACCAAAGTTTAAGTATAGTGTCATGAGAAAATTCTGATCATCTCCTCCTGATATCAGTGTTTGGATCCAG
>VWZY01006684.1:140251-184128 GCA_013399075.1 Chloroceryle aenea | reverse complement strand
AATTTTCCTGAGAACTCTATTAGAGACATGTCTGAGAGCAAGGTCTGTCTGCTGGGGGGCTGGGAGAATACTATGATGAAGAGTGAGATATCCTCTTCTAAATGTTTTTTACTGGGGCAAATTTCTCTTCAGTTACACATTTCTTGCATATTATTTTCCTTACATCTTGTGTAGCTTCTGCGAATACCTCATAAGCACTTCAGGGGTCATTTGAGTGAAATATATCATTAATGTTTCAAAGACATTCTATGGAATATTCTAAGGTTATGGGATTTTTGTATGCTTATGTTTTAAAAAAGCTTTTATTTAAAAAATATTTTAATGTGAGCATTTTTTCACTGATTAGGATACATTCATGTTTTTATAATATGTTTAAAACCTCTTGACAGCTCTTAGGAGGACTGCACTTTAGAAACTATGATCATATGGAGCATTTAAAAAGAAGCTTTTAGAAAAAAAAACACAATTGCATAGAACAATTATTCATTTTTTCAAGTGATAGTGTATGAAAATGTGAAGTTTCAAAATGGCAGCTGCCAACACGGAATTACTTCCAACAGGGCACTTGACAATGTAAAAAGGTCAACATTATCCACTCAAATACATATTAAAAATGTTTTGCTTTTCTTTTTTTAATTCTTGCTGAAGATTTTTGTCTTGGTAACATTGACAGAGTTAGTTAAAAATGAAAGTTTTTATTAGGTCCCTGTGGAAGATCCCATGGTCAGAAATGATTGGCAGAGCAATATACATAGACAACAACAGGAGCCATGAGATTGTTTTTCTATACCAAAGAAAATAAATTATTATTAAAAAAAAAAAATAAATCATGAAAGTTTTTCACCACTGCAAGTGGTGGTTTTTTCAGACAAAAAAAGTTCCACCCTTTTCCAAAGTCTCAGAGTTGTTTTCTGGAAGAGGTTCAGTATGGCCAGTGTACACATTGTAGGAAAAGATGCTCGCAGCCTCATTTCCTCACTCCCGTTTTGTTTTTACGTTGGTCATTTATTTCTCCCCTGTATGCATAAAACTTATTATATTCATGTTTCTTGAAATGAATGTTATCACTGCTGAGTTTACATTACAAATATGTCGGTTATACATTGGCACTGCTTAGTGCTGTACTTGAAAAATAGTCACGCTTACTTGCTAATTTCTGCTGTCTTCTTTCTGCTGTAGTCTTGGTGGCATTACACATAGACCAAAGTTTAAGTATAGTGTCATGAGAAAATTCTGATCATCTCCTCCTGATATCAGTGTTTGGATCCAGGAACTCTGAAAAACTATTACCTCATGCTCTTATTATTGGCAAAATACAATTCTGCGTTGTGGGTTTTTTTCCTCTTACTTCTTTCTTTTCCTTTCCCTAATAATGAAAGCCTTATAATCCTCTTACACTGAAATTTCAGCTCAAGGATTTTGTGAAGCTGTTCACAGAAAACAAGGAGATCTCTTTGAGAGCGCACTATATAGTTTGATGCAACAGACAGTGCTAAAAAACACAAGGTAGAAGACATTGAACTTAACTCCAAGAGCGTGGATTTTTCCTCAGTGTCTGAGGAAGGGTAACTGCCCTGTTTAAGATGATGACACAGCCACTAGAGCTACAAGGGCAGTAGACTGATTGGCTGAAGCAAAGTTCAAAGTACAGAAGAGAAATGAACTATCAAAGCAATGTACAGTCCAGTTGCCCTCACGTTAAGTATTAAGGCACAATACATGAACACACAACTGAACTTATCAAGCACTTTAAAATACAGGAAGAACATGTGCATTTTCTCTCCAGTTATTCACGCTAGGAACTCCGTTTTCTGGAAAGTTGCTGCTGAGTTTAACACAAAATAATGACTCTATCCTCTTTAGATAAAGTATCATCTGTAACTCTTAATTTTCCTGATAAGAAATATGGCAAAGGAAACTTATTTCACTTCCTTTTATTCTGGATGTAAGAGTTTGGAAAAAAAAACCAGTCAGCCCATTATTTACATTTCTGCTGTCAAAAAGGCAAATTCCCTAAATTACTTCTTATGTTTGCATGTACTTACATATGTAGCTGCTCCAGGATACTAAATCTATGATGATATTAACATCATTTCTGTTAATCTAGTATCGTAAACCACGAGCAGAATATGCAGTGATTTTACATTTGGACACAGGCCTTCAACCCTGGGCTTGAATAGAGCCCGGCTGTTAAATACTTGATGACGTGAACTCCTGTATCACTTGATTTGATCTTGAAGGAGTCATTCCCAACATGGTCATGTTTTTGCACTACAGTCTTAAGTTATATGTTGCTCATGGTCCCAAACATATCAAGTTTACCATGGTTAATCTGTCTCTACACAACTGGACTACAAAGATGTCCATATTACTGTGTGACAGAAACCTGTCTGACACCAGATTCCATTCTGGAGCTCATGGAAGGGATAGAGATTAAAATCACCTCCAGCATCTCAGTAAATTGATGATTGTGCTCTCTTTCCTATTCTCATTTATGTTCAATTTCTCATAAATCTTTCACATTGTTTAAATGTCTCACAGGATCGAGTTTATTTTCTCTTTTCACACTGTTCCAGGAGGCTTACTAAGGTCCAGGGAGGATTACAAGACAAGTAAACTCCAAATGATATATATCAGTTTGGAATGAGGCAAACTACAGATTGTATGCTCATCTAGCTGCAGGCAATACATGAACCTCAGATGATCTGAAATCCTATCTTTATTTTCCCTGTGCCATTTCTGTAGTCTCAGAAGTTTCCACTGCAGAGCTAAGGCCTTCAATTTTTTTTTATGATGTGAACTTACCTCTACTTCTACATTTCTATATTTTTCCTTTGTAAATGTAACAAAGTAGTCTGAAAGAAGGAATTTGTCAGGTGTTTACAGATTTTCTCTGTTCAGAAGTAGTCAAAATGGATTCTCCCCTCCTCCAATTCTCAGACTTGTTCTTTCAAATCCCTTGTGTTTAATATATATACATCATTTCCTCTTGGAAGGAAAGCTGAATATGTGGCACCTCTTTCTTCTTGAACTGCTGAGTCTTCATTTTTCTTGAGACATTCTTTTAAAAAGTATTACCGTATTACTGAGCTTTCTATTTAAACATTTCTTTTAACTCCTTTTTCCAGTAACATATTAAGGTGCAAGTTACAATATACATAATGCTTTAACCCTTTTTAATCAGAATTAATAAATATAAGTCTAGGTCTTACTCTGAGTCTGGACAATACACAGACGTGTTAGGAGTCTACATGTTTGTGTGTCTTTCCTCTGTAAATATTATTCTTCTGCCTTCATTTAGTTAAATTCTCTCTGCATGTGAGATTCAAATAGTTGTTTATTTTTTGAGCTCTGTTTTTATGCTTCGCACTACTTAAAGCATTGAGAAAGAACTGATGTTTGTCTTGAGTTTCTTTACAGTACAGATGATCTGAATAATGAAGGTTTTGGGCTTGTTTCCTTAGACGTTTATTTTTTATTTATGAAATTTTCAACATCCTGTTCAGCAATCCTCTTAGGACACCAACCATCAAATACTGCATTTTATGTCCTGCGTGAGGTGCAATTTTTCAGCAAATATCTCAGTGGAAAGAGATTTGGCTTTTCATTTATGTTTTTTTAGAAGACTATATATGGACTAGGATAAAAAGTTTGTGTTAGATCAGCATACTTCCACTGACTCCAGTGTTCCCCAGTGGCTAAACAGCTCAGGTACTTATTCAATTTATTTTTATATTAACTTCAAACTGTGTCATATCTGATTTAGCATATATCTGGTAACCAAGGACATAAAAAATAAAAGAATTTTGCTCTATGAAAAAAGACAAAGCATATCACAGACCTGCTGCCTCACTTCTTGGTGACCCTGTTTTGAAAGCCCCTGAAGATTACCAGGCAAGGTGGCTGCTTACCACTTTCTAGCAATGATAGGTTTCCCTGAGGCACCAGTGCAGCCTGTGTGCCCAAAGACTGGAACATACAGTATAAGTCATCAGTGTTGGAAATTGTTGTCACAGATATTAATGTTGTGATTATTTTTCTCTTGTTTAAGTGTTGCATGAAAGATACTCATGTTGTAAGAGATGAGAGAGGAGACTGGGCATGATATAAAATCAGACAAGACAGAAAGTTGACTCCTAACAACAAATGCTTAGTAGGAGGAATTTAAATAGTAGGAGGAAAACCATTCAAACAGGATAGCAAGGATTTCTCACTGCATGCACTCAATTCAATGCTTGAATCTTCTGTAAGATTTAGGGTGGTTTATGACAATCTTTGCTCTTGTCATAACATTGCTCTAGCTGTGATGGGTTAAAGATACTTGTGAGCAATGCTTGTGATAAAGATAATACCAGTTCATCTAACAGAAAATACTGTTGGAGTTGGAACAGGCAACCTTCCAACTTTTATGTGTTCAAGAGCTCATTCTTTTTTCTCCAATAGAGCAGTTGTTATACATACTAAAATTTACTGAGAATCTTTCCTGTTTCAGATCATTGTCCAGTATAAAAAGTTTTTGAGGTGGCTTCATATTAAGGAAGTTAAAATCTTTTAGGACAGTTANAATTATCTTCCACACACTCCAGGAACCTCCTACAGACTGCTTGTACTGTATTGTATTGCCAGTAGACATCTGGTAGATTGAAATCCCTCACAAGAACAAGTAATAGTGATTGGGAGACTTCTCCAGCTGCTTACAGAATATTTCATGTGCTTCTTGATCCTGGTTGGGTGGTCTGTAACAGACCCCACTATGCTATCTGTTTTGTTGTCATTTCCCCTAATTCTTACCCAAACACTCAACACAATCATCACCATAATTAAGCTCTAGACAATTAAAACACTGCCTAATGTACAGGGCTATCCCACTGCTTCTCTTTCTTTGTCTATCTCTTCTGAAGAGTTTGTAGCCATCCATTGCAGCACTGCAGTTGTACAAGTCATCCTACCATGTTTCTGAGATAGCACCTATATCATAGTTTTCTTGCATGATGGCTTCCAGCTCCCCCTGTTTGTTGCCTATGCTGTGTGCATGCACTTCAGTTTGGCTGTTGATCCTGCCAGCTTTTGGGGAGGTGAAGCCCCAGTTACTCTGTGACCATTCTCAGGTGCTTCCATGGCTTTTAATATATCAATAACACTCGTGTCTTTGCTCCCACATTGATCAACAACCACAACCTCCACCAAGACAGCGGGCAGAAGTACCTTGCTAGTGCACTGTCCTCAAACACTGGTGTGCTGCCCCTAGGCTTATCTCCAGCCATCCATGTTTTATGCCTTTCCCCCTTCAAATCTGGTTTGAAACTCTTTGGATGACCCCTGTNGCACTTCAGTTTGGCTGTTGATCCTGCCAGCTTTTGGGGAGGTGAAGCCCCAGTTACTCTGTGACCATTCTCAGGTGCTTCCATGGCTTTTAATATATCAATAACACTCGTGTCTTTGCTCCCACATTGATCAACAACCACAACCTCCACCAAGACAGCGGGCAGAAGTACCTTGCTAGTGCACTGTCCTCAAACACTGGTGTGCTGCCCCTAGGCTTATCTCCAGCCATCCATGTTTTATGCCTTTCCCCCTTCAAATCTGGTTTGAAACTCTTTGGATGACCCCTGTTAACTCCTGTGCAAAGATCCTTTTCCCCTTTTGCAGCAGGTCTACCCCAGGTGAATATTACCACTTCTACAAAATTAAACCACTCTTGCTTGCATTAAACACTTTACTAGTTTTGTAACTGATTTTTATGGTCATTGTATTTCAACAGTATATAATTGAGTCAGATTTTATCAATATTTTGGAAGATAATATAAGTAAATGCTTCCCTTGGGGGAAAAAACGTTATTGAACTTCCCACTACTACGTAAGATAACCATTCGGTATAAAAGTATGTTGCTAATACAGAGAATTCTGATACAGAAATACTCCTAAGAAATGCTTAACAATGTTTCAGGAGATAATATCGAAAGTTGATAAAGATATTTTATGACAGAATGTAACTTTTCAGACATGACATGAAAAGGAAACATGAGTTAAGAAGGTCAGTGGAACTGACCTGGGATGTGAATGAAAGGAAAAAGTCAGATGAGGAAAACAGTTTTGACTGGAACGTTTCACTTGTCTTTACTACTTTATCTCTAATAAATATACATAACGTAATTCATACAAGTCAGTAAAGTAATATATTGGGATCGATATGGTGCAAGATAATGTTGTTAATATGGAGAGACTTAAAAGTTGAAACCATAGGTCACAAAGTTACTCTCAGTAATGAGTCAGACTTTCTAATACTTGGCAATACTTATTAAGATATTTTACAGCTGCTATTAGGAATAAATTTGTATTTCCAGATGATTAAAATCATTTTACTGCTAGTACAGTACTGAGGACCAAAATAAATAAATAAATAGATGTGCAAACAAAATTAGCCTACCGAGTGTTACTGCTGAATTGCTATGGTTTTATGACTAAGCCAGGGGTGATTTTTTTTTTTCTCTGATAATATTGAAGATACTAATGCAGTAGTATAATAATTATAACTGCAAATTAATTCATTATATCAGTAGAGATTTTGTATCCCTGGAAAGGCTTTTTCTTGCAGTGAACTCTATGTCATTCCTATCTTACACTGACTCCTTTATACAGTGATGCTATCTCATCATTCTCCCTGCTAGTAAGAAATAAGTAAATATTAGGCTTCCTAATTAGCTGGTTGTAGTGGATTCCTCTGAAAGGCATTTTGCACTTTAATTGAAATATTGGCTTTTGTGAAGGGAATTTTGCATATTTGAGATTTCAACAACTCCAGACAGGTATTAACTGCAGGGTAGACTCATATTGGTTCTGTATGCAAGATAAAGTGATTTATCCTGGATTATCCATTACTTTTTGGTCTTATATTTATATTTATTACTTCTGAGTTACTTATGTACTGCATGCAGAAGACAAGTCGGGGTGTATAAAATAAATACACTCAAACTAATTTGTACCAAAAATTTTCTTTCTACCGTCCTGTTGTTCCTTTTTCTTACATTTAAACTGCACAGAGTTGGAAGCCAAAGACAAGCTGCAATTCAACTTTTTTTGGCACTGAATAATACTCTGAAAAGCTCAGCACCTTTGTAAATATGGCCCTTTCCCTGAGTTACTGTTGTGACAGTGTGCATTATACATTATATAACCTCAATTTACATTATAAAACCTCATCAACACTTTGTCCTGTGTTTCAGCATGAAGAGTGTGACCCATAATTGTTTGTGACAAGGAAATATAATTAAAGAGTGAAGTGGAATACCAAACACTTTGGCTACCTAAGGTATTTATTTAAATGAAAAGTCTCAAATTCAACTGATTTGAGAGATAAAATCTCTCTGATTTGATAGATAAAATCAATACAGTCTAAGGACTACTAGAGCCATTTACTTTTTTTCCAGAAGAAATCATTCTGTGTTCCTAATGTTAAGACAAGGCAGAAGCAATACCTGAATTGCCTTTTCTTCAGTGAGACCACCATGCCTATGTATCAGTGTATGCTCACGTCCATATGTATGTTGCTGTGGAGACCGACACAACATACACCAAACTGTGAGCAAAAAGCAAAAAGCCACCTTTATTGTTTTAACAGTTCTTCTTGTATCTTTCCCAAGAACGTGTCCATATGTGATTGGGTCAAAGAAAGACCAACAGTTCATGACTAGATGACTTTTTTCTCTGTTGTAACCCTGATAAGCTTCCTCTGCTTGCAGTCTGGCAGCTCCCTAATCTTGTCTACTCAGCTCTTCTCAGGACTTGCTGACCTCTTCGAGTGTACACTGTTACCTGCTCAAGGTCGATATCGAACTTGCCAGTTTATCAAGACAGGCATTTTGGCCAGTGAAATGCCACCCTTTTCCCATCACAACACAGCAGCAGCACAGGGGAAAAAAGAAAGGTGGTGAAGAACAGCTTTCCCTAGCACTCTTTCTTCAGATGTGAAATGTATGTGTGTTACTTCAGAAGCTGTCTGCTTAAATGACTTTCTACATGCTACCAGAATGATTTACACTCATCACAGACACTGAGACAAGGTGCAAATAAGGTTAAACACTGCGACAGCATTGTCTGAACAAGATGAACAGTCTTCTTGGTATTATGAGTATGTAGTAAACAGGCAGCATCAGGAGTTGAAAACTCACCTGTTCTTTTTGCTTGGAGCTTTTGATGCTGTATTTTTAAAAGAAATAACATTTCAAAGCATCTATCATGTGATCCTGCACCTATAAAACTTCAGAATTCTCAAATATGTTAGGCTCTATATAACACCTCCCTTTTTGATAATGATCAATACCTGATGTTTCTTTGGTGCATTTTCCCCTAGCTGTGCACTTTTCACTGTGTAGTTACAGGTAGAAGCCCTAGAATATTTGGTTTCTCATCAATGTCACATTTTTTAAGTCTCATCCTTCAACTCCAAACTAGTTTGTTCCAAGCCATTTATGCTGCATCTTTGGTGTCTTTCATCATGTGTTGTCATTTTTTTTCTGAAATTTTTCTGTGCATTAAGTGGAAATGAATGTCTTTAATGAATATCTGAAAGAACTCAGCAATGTCCTTTATTCCATTATGACTTACTAATAATTTTTTGGTTTTCAGCAGCACATACTATATGTGCTCTTGCACTGGTTGTATCTTTAGAATCTATTCCTACCAACAACTAATTTCTTCCTCCGTGATTTATTGTTTCAAAGAATTCTATGTCACACCTTACACAAGATGTAGATGATCTTTATTCTGGCTGTAGAAATTGCTGAGGGATTTTAACTTTTTGTTTAAATAGGGATGGACTGAAAGAAGTTGAAGGAAAGGGAAGGTCCACTAATAGGAGCTGCACTAGGTTAGCACACTAACGTCCTTAGAATATAAAGAAAAGTATTTTGTCTTGTGCCAGACATGCCTACATACATTCACAATCTTTTTTTTTTTTTTTTTCAATGCTGTTCAGAGCTCCTGCCAGATAAAATGCTAGTCAAACCCTGTTTTATTCTTAAGCAGTAATAGTAATCATGTAAAGGTCAGTTCTGTAAAATGTAAACTGTTAGCTCAGTTAGATTTTTTAGAAGCAAGTTGTCATTTCAAGAAAAAAAGATTGCGTGAACATGAACAATAATGTTACAAAGGAGATAAAGCAGCAAGCCTGAAAGTACAGAATTGTTTAATATATTCATTTATAGCAGCCAAAAGAGCCTTGAAGTTGAATCACAAACACAGAAGAAAAAATTATATGACTTCTCTGCTAACTTCATGTAAACTGAAAGGCTCAATAATATTAAAGCCATTTTGTAAAACATGTTATTTGATTTTTCAGGCAATTACGTGATTTTCAGACTGCTTGGACAAAGGTTCATTATCAAAATATTACTTTCTACATTCACAGAATCGCTGAATGGTTGAGATTTGAAGGTGCTTCTGCAAATCTTTCAGCCAGAACTTTACTCACCTGTGAAGCAAGAGTGTGCCACAAGAAAGAAACCTCGACTACTCAGTACTCTTAAATTGGTATGTCTGTTACTTCATGTTTGTAGGGGAAGCGGCATTCTGCTAAATCTTACACCCGTCTGGTACACCTATAATTAAAATAGTTCAATATTGTAGAGAATCGCTTTTTGCATCATGAACTAAATAGTGGGCAGGGAGTGAAGTGAAAAGGCAGAAGAGTGGAGCTGTGCCTGCCAGAAGCTGCCTCCATGTCTGACAGAGCCAGTGCCTGCCATCTCCATGAAAGACCTGCTGTTGGCCAAAGCCAATCTAATCAGCCCCGGTGGTAACACCTTTGTAATAACATAGTTAAGAAAGGGTAAAAGTGCTGTGAAACTGCCATGGGAGAGAAAATATGTGGGAGAAACAACTGTGCAGACAAGGTCAGTGAAGGAGTGGGAGGAGGTGCTCCAAGCTCCAGAGCACAGATTCTTCTGTAGTCTGTAGAGAAGGACATGGTGACAGAGATTGTCTCATGGAGGTGCACAGCACAGCACAGGATGTGCCTTGAAGTCAGCTGCAACCCAGGGAGAGACCACACAGCAGAAGGTTTTCTGGCAGGATCTGTAGACCACAGGGGACCCACACTGGAGCAGTCTGTTTCTGAAGGACTTCACCCTGAGGAAAGGACCCATGTTGGAGCAGTTGTTGAAGAACTGCAGCCTGTGGGACAGACCGATATTGGAGCAGTTCATGAAGGACTGTCTTCCATGGGAGGGTCTTCATGCCACAGCAGGGCACAAGCGTGAATGGGAAGGAACAGAAGAGACAAAGCATAATGAAATGACCCTAACTGTCATTCCTCATCCCCTTGTGATGCTTGGAAGAAGGAAATTAGAAGAGTCGGGAGTGAAAGAGCCCAGGAAGAATGGAGGTGTGGCAGGAAGGTAATTTTAGATTTACTCTTGTTTCTTTTTATCCTGCTCTTTTAAAATGGCATTTAATTAAATTCATTTCCCCAACTTGAGTCTGTTTTGCCCATTACAGTAATTGCTGAGTGATCCCCTGTTCTCTCAACCCACAGGCTTTTTGTTGTATTTTCTCCCCCTATCCTGCTGAGGAGAGGGAGTGATAGAGTGGCTTGGTTGGCTCTTTGCAACCAGACAAAGTCAATGCACCACATCCTAGTTGAATGTTTTCTTGGTAAATTGCAGTTTGCTTTATTATTGTAGTAAAGAACAAATATATGCTACTTGCTTATTAGAATAACTTCCTGGATTTTAAAATAATTTTTTTCACTTACATATAGGAAAACTGGAAGATGCCTTTTGTACAAAAACATACAAATAACAGCATCATTTTTTGAATTACTTTCTTCACTAATGCATTCTTCTCTTTCTTGATAATATCCCATAATACAACACTAATGTTCAGGAAAATAAGGAATGTGTAATATTTCATTATAAAATCCTATAGTTGCTAGATACCTTTAGTTAACTGACTGATTAGGTGTTAAGGACCTTGTTTATGAATTTATTTATTTAGGTGCTCTTTTAGGTAGCTGTGACCTCTGTTTCCAGTGTTAAGAGCCATTCTCTAAATCTCTACATGTACTCAAGAATTAATTAAAGGAAGAAACAATGAAGTGATGCAGCTGGAATTGTACCGCTTTGTACATTCCCTTGTTCATTACACAGTGCTTGGAGTAGTTCAAGCATTGCATTAAGCTATATGAATTCTCTTTCCTTTAATAAAGATGTTTGCAGAAGACTTCCTATTGTCTTTTTAATCCGCTCAACAATTCCCTACTGAATAGCATGCTCATTACAAATAGTAGATTTCTATGAAAAACATGAGTAATTTATTCTACTCTATCAAGTAACTTTACAGTCAGACATGCAAGACCTCGTAGAATACAAGAATATCTTTTTTAAATGCATTTTGGACCTACATGTGAACAAACAAGGTAGTCTATGTATATGTTTTAATTGGAGGAAAACACAATTAGCTTATCTGGGAATTAAAACAATTCTTAGGGCACAGGTAACCATTCTGCCCTCAGCTGTTTCCCTCTAGTGAAGAGTTAGTTGCTATAGGTCACTCAAGTTTGTTTTCTGTCCATTGCTGAGAACCCACAAGTGGGCATTTATAGGATGATTAACTGAACATGCTGTCCTGGAGCTTAAAAATATTTATGGAATATTTAATAGAGCAACTGGTAAACTAAGAAACATTGTCAGAAAAGGTCTTGCGAGGGTGAAAAAGGGATCTGCAAGTCCCACACAAACTGTTCACACCTGAACTCTATTAAAAAAAAAGGTTTAAAAAAAAAGAATGTGTCAGATTTCACTGCATTTTGTCTAAAGACTTCTGGAGACCACTTACACTACCAGTCATGGTTTTGTATTTCTTTTTATAGTTAATTAAATAATTAGGGAAATTCTTTACTCTGACTTTTCAGCCTGTGTGGGTTTTAAAGAGTAACTAGGTAAGATTTATTCCTAGCCTTGTGTTAAACATGGGCATAACACTGTAAAAATACTGTGCTAATTATGCAATGGAACTAAAGCTAAAAAAAAAATGTGTTTTCAAGTGGACAGAAGTGAGAAAGGAACTACTATCCTCAAATCTTTGTTAAAAAGTAGAAAGCTGAGGCTCCATCAAGATTATATTTCTACTGTTCATCTCAAAGCAGATTTATTTCACAGTTAATACCTACGGATTTCCTCTCTTGAGACAGGAAAGCCTTATTTTGCTAAATCAAAGGGTGTGACTATGTTCAAATAGTTTTGTACAATGTAATGAAAATGTGGACACTAAACCAATCCATCTGTAATTAGCTTCGTAATATTATTTAAGTTCAATTAAACTCCGGAGGTCATCTTGTTCAAGCTCTTGCTCTAAGCAGAGCTGACTTCAAAGCTCGATCAGGTTGATTGGGGTCTTAAGTGTTTATTATATCCAAGAATGAAGACTCCAGTTTTTCCTGAGTGATTTGTTTATGCTGCTGTGCTAGGTTGATCTTGACCATCTGACAGACACCCACGCAGCTGCTCTCTTGCTTCCCCTCTGCAATGACACAGTGGGAGAAAAGAAGATGAAAAAACTCATGGATTGAGATAAAGACATGGAGATCATTTAAGAGTTCTGCCATCAAGGACAAAACAGTCTAGACCTCATGAAAAGTAATTTAATTTATTGTCAGTTAAAACAGATTTGGAAGGAGAAAAACAAGGACAAAATTATAACCTTCCTCCTACACTTTCTATTCCCTGGCTAATCATTTCCTCCCCGCTCCCTGAGCAGTGCAGGGTGGATTGAAAATGGGTATTAGTCATTTCATAACAATTTCTGCCACTTTGTCCTTCCTCAGACTGTTCTCCTGCTCCAGTATGGGGTCCCTTCTTCAGGATAAACCTGTTGCAATGTGGTTCCTCCGTGGGCTGCAGTTCTTCAGGAATATCTGCTCCAGCACGGATTCTCCATGGGCATCAATTCCTTCAGGAAATATCCACCTACTCTGCTGTGGGGACCTCCATGGGTTACAATGTGGATAGGTGTTCTGGAAGGGTTCTCTCCATGGGCTGCAGGGGAACCTCTACTCCAGTGCCTGGAGCATCTCCTCCCCCTCTTTCTTCTCTGACCTTGGTGTTCTCAGGCTCTTTCCTCGGTTTTGTTTTTTTCTCTCAATCCTTGCTACTCGCTGGCATTTTTCTCTGTTTAAAGTATGTTGCCACAGAGGCATTACCAGCTTCCTGAGATGAGCTCAGCTGTGTTTGTCATGGGTCCATTGTGGAGCTGGATGGGATCAGCTGCATCTGCTTAAGGCAGACTTTGCCCTCTCCTCACAGAGGAACACTGCCCTAGACCATCTATAGTTAAATTTAAGATAACCTTCCTTTTCTTCCACACTGTTTGTGTGTAGTCTTCATGTTGAGCATGTGTAATACTGAATTTAAAACAACCAATTAAATACTTACTCATTAGGAACCTAAAGTTAGGCTGGTAAATCTGTATTAAGAACTGGTTATCCACTACTGAACACCTGGTGGTCTTAGAAATAAAATAGTTTGTGTCTGGCTTTTGTCCCAGTGAGGCAAAAATCCCTAACCCTGTCTCCTTCCACTTCCTGCAAAGCTTTTGCTGTACCAGTTTCACTAGAAAATTCTTGGGTACAGGTGCTGTTCCTATCAGTAGCTGAGTTTCGGTGAACACAGACACCAGGAGCTACATGTTCAAAAAAACCCACCCCAATTAGTTATTTATTTTTTTAATAGTCCCATCCACAACCTCTTATTTTTCTCCATCATTTCTGTAAATGTTTGAACACTAATAATTACTGGAGAATAGTTATTCCATGATACTCTGACTCATAGTTTTCTGACAGGTTAAATCACTCTCAGTTTGTTTTTTATTGGTACTAATATGCAAGACAAGCTTCTTCATGTGCTCTCTAGATTTTTTCTTCCTGCATAAAATGGCAACTAGATTCATTAAATATCAGTCAACAATAACATTGTCATGACACTATTTTTCTGGATTGCTGGATTTAACTGATGGGGTAATGTAGAAGATTGTTACCTGTTTTAGTGAACCCAGTCCTGAAATTATTACTCATGAGCAGTCTTTCTTTTTCTTTCCGGAGCATCTGCCCTCATAAGGAAGACGTATGATAGTTGAAGATATCACTCATTTCTTGTGGGAACCAGTGAAAACATTCACATCAACTTTCAGGGAAGCTGAATCAGGTTTTTACTGTTATGATAAGCATATATGGCCTTTATACATCTTGCAAGGATAGCCTCTTCGCAAGTTGTCTGTCCACACTCTGAATTGATGCCATAGTAATGTGGTCTCTTATGTATCTAGTGCAGTAGCAAAATCTACTGTAAGACATGAAATATCAAAACATTAAAAGATACGTATGGCCTTTAAGGATAATGAATGTTCTACAACATGTCTTTTTCAATGATATATATTACACAGGTTACCTAGGGGAGATACAGAAGATTTAGAGGATACAGTTGGTCAAGGCAATCATATTCTGGGCTACATCAAAGGAGTGTGGCCAGCAGGTCGAGGAAGGTATTTATCCCCTTTTGCTCTGCTTTTGTGAGACCCCACCTGGACTATTGTGTCCAGCTCTAGGGCCCCCAACAGAAGAAGGACATGGACCTGTTGGAGCAGGTCCAGAGGAGGGCCACAAAGTCAATCAGAGGGCTGGAGCACCTCTCATGTGAGGACAGGCTGAGATGGTTGTGGTTGTTAAGCCTTGAGAAGAGAAGGCTCTGTGGAGATCTTATTGCAGCCTTCCAGTATCTGAAGGGTGCCTACAGTAAAGCTGGGAAGGGAATTTTTGAAAGGGCTTGTTTTGATAGGATGAGGGGTAATAGCTCCTAGGTGGAAGAGCATAGATTTTGGAGTGTAGATTCAGATTAGATATTAGGAAAAAATTCTTCACTCTGAGGGTGGTGAGACATGGGAACAAGTTGACCAGGGACTCTGTGGATGCTCCATCACATCACAGGATGTGTTCTGAGCCAGGTTGGATGGTGTTTTGAGCAACCAGGTCTCGTGAGAGGTGCCCCTGTCCATGGCAGGAGGGTTGGAATGTGATGATCTTTGAGGTCCCTTCCAACTCATACCATTCTATGATTCTTTTTAATTGCATCCCTCATCCCATTGAGGGCGAGTGAGCCAGTTGCTGTGTGAGACTGAGCTGCCTACTGGGGTTAAACCATATCGCCGTGAAAATAAAGTAGAAGTTAAAATGTCTAAAAATGTGTTTGTGAGATATATATATGTACTCTAATACTAACTGACAAGGTTCTAGTCATGATGCTCACTTTTAAACACAGATTCACAGCTTCAGTGGGTAAGGAAGAAATTAATAAACAACCACCTTACCCTTTTAAATCCCTCCATCTCAGTAAGTTTTACAAAGAGTATGATAACAGCACAGGGTAAAATAACATTTGAAGACAGCCTTTTAAAAAATCTATTCTTAGAACATATGCTATAATGCTTACTTGTATCATCAAGGATGAGAGATTTTGCCAAAATAATAGGGTGACTGGACTGTGATTATGCCCTAAATCTAAGGCCTGAATTGCCTCTTGAAGTCATATGCATACTTCTGCCTCTTCCAAATGGAATTATTTGTGGGCAGAACATTCTAATGAAGCTTGTTATTCTGGGATGAGTTTGTTTCTAAAGCTAAAATAAAAGTGCTTTTCATTATGAAATATATTTGAATGTTGATTGAATATGAATAGAGTGCACTTCATCATCAGTATTTCCCTCCCGTCTCCCAGGATACAGATTTTCCTCTCCAAGTAGAGAAAGAGTTTTACGATTGATACCTTTGAGAACTAAATGCATTCTTCATTCCCAGGATACCATCAGGTACAGGATGTAAATGATGTGAAACACATGTTATATCACTGAATATCTCAGACAAAGCAGTGTTTTCTATTAATTCTGTCCTCGTGTTTCCAGGGTGTTTACATTAAATCACTTAATCCATCCTTGCTAATTCTGCCAAGTAACTAATTTAAATGATAGCTCCAGATTGCACTGTATTGCTTTTAGTATGAAGTTTGGCTCCCATCTAAAGAGATTTATTATTCTTGTCAACAATGAGTCAGCAAGGAAAGTTTGTTTGTGTTTTGGAATAAATGATACATGTTTATTCTAGCCATTTATTTCCTTGATGTCCTGATGTAAGGCTCAGAATCCTTTATGATAGATCCTTTAAAATGTTTGTTCCTTTCTAATTTTCTCCTACATACCCTCACAGAATCTTTATAGTCTTCCTGAGTTGTCTGCCACTTTTTCCATCGGCCACAGACTTTCCTTCTTCTTGAGTTCCAGACAAAGCTCTCTGTTCAGCCAGACAAATCTCTTTCCCTGATGGCTCGTCTTGCAGCACATGGGAACAGCCTGCTCCTGAACCTTTAATATTTTCCTCTTGAGGAATGTTCAGCATTCCTGGACTCCTTTTCCCTTCAGGACTGCCGCCCAAGAGACTCTCTAAACCAGGAACCTAAACAAGTCAAAGTCTGCCCTCATGAATTCCAAGGGGCAGTTCTACTGACCCCCTTCCTTACTTCCCCAAGAACTGAAACTCCATCATTTCATGATCCCTATGCCCCAGATGGTCTCCAACCACCATATCATCCATAAGTCCTTCTCTCTTCAGCAGCAAGACTAGTTGGGAGCCTTCCCTAATGGGTCTCTCAATAGCTGTGTTGCCATCTTCCATACACTCCAGGAACCTCCCATACACTCCAGGAACCTCCTAGACTATTTCCGCTCCACTGTGTTGTATTTTCAGCAGACATCTGGAGATGAAGAGGGAAAACACAAAGAAAAAAAATTGGAAATAGAGTTTAGTAAAAAGATGGGTCGACAATTGTCAGTCAGGGATGTGTGCTGACAGCCCCTATGTACATGCTGCCAGCCCCTTTTATACACTTTATAAGTACACATATATTTACATGATTTGTCCTCCCTGACCCACACTGCTGCTTCTCTTTCTCCGCTTCTGGACTTTTGTCAGAACATCCCATAATGAGTTTTGCATCTTCTGCTATCCTTTTAAAATATTCCATAATCAATTTTACATAATCCCACAACCCCCTCAAATGTTCTATAATAAATTTGCTTTTCCCATAAGACTGGAAAATTTTGTTTCTTCTCTCCTGCCCCCTTCTAATCTGTTGCAAATACCTGGTCGAGCGTCCTCAACACCTCAGAGCTCTTGTCTTCACTAGTGTGGTAGTTACCTCCCGCCCTTTACAGCTTGTGTAGCTGCATGCTTGTCACTTTCTCTGCCTCATGGGTTTAGGTTTTAAACAGAAGAGTCATGAACCATATGTCTTTATAAATCATCTGTCTGCTTTCTAGGCATACATATCTATTTACATTCCACATATCCTTATGTAATAAGCCAGGATAGTTTCTATATATGGGTTTTCAGAACTGTTTGAAGAAACCAGCATTTCTATGGCAGTTTCTCGAGATTGTTTTATTCGTAAAAACATCAATGTTGTTGAAATACCAAGATTGTGCCATGACTTTCAGTAAGTAGAATGATATCAGTTATCTGGTAACTACTGGTCTTTTATTTAGGTATCCTGATAGTTGTAATGCAGGCTGTAAGCGGCCTTAACAGGCACACAACATTAGCTCCCAGACTTAAGTGCTTTTTCTGGAGGAATAAGGCAAGGCTTTTGGTTCACTTGTAAGCATGGTAAAATATGCTGTAAACTTTTCATGACAGCTTAAGTGGAGTTTCTTTTGGCTTGTCTTGCAGGCTCACGGGTCAGCTATAGAGACCACATTGCATGCACAGTACACTTGCAAATGCCTAAGGGCTGATGGGAAAGGCAAAAGAAGGCTGGAAGCTAAATCTACATTCACATTTCCTCAGGATAGCAAGGTCAGATTTCTTTGTGCAACACAAGATCTGATTAAAGTGACATCCTTGCCTGATACAAAATCATTTGGCAAGAGGAAGAAATACAAGCGTTCTGAAATTGTGTGTGGAAAACAGAAGAACAGAAAAATGATAACCTGGAATATTTGTGGAAGTTATAAACAAAGAATTAAATCAACGACGAAAAAAAAACCCAGTCGAACTCTGTGATTTGCTCCTATTTAGAGAAGGAAACTTCTAAATGGCAGCGGTTTAGTGACCTGGGTTCAGCTCGGATAGGGTTAATTCTCACCGCGAGCTGGGAGGCGGTGACAGCCGGGATAGACAACCGAGACAGCCAATGGGGTGCTCGATACCACTCCCACGTCCTGCCTGCTATATAAGGCGGGGGAAGGCGCTAGCGGCACCGCGAGGGCTCGAGCGGGGCGATCGGAGGCAGGCGTGGCGCAGGGCGGGCAGGTTCGTTTCTTATCGCTCGTTTCGTGTATCGCTTCATGCCGCTGTGGTTTCTGCTCTTCTTGCATTGCCCTGTTCAATTCTCCTTATCTCGCCCCACTGGGCTTTGCCCTTTTTTCCCTGTTTTTTTCTCCCTCCCGGTCGGTGGGAGGTGGAGTGTGAGCCGCCACGTGCCGCTCGCTTGTGGCTGGGGCGGAACCACGGCGCTGCCCTGCGGGTAATTTACTCTTTCAGATGTCGTACGACTTGGCTGCTTCTCTGTTTCTGGTAACCAGTGGGGAGTATCCAGTGTGATTGTCTGGGAGCTGACCCAGGCCAAAGAGCCCTGATGGGTGTACCCAGAGTGTAGAGCAGCTCATAGAGAGAACCGAAGCGAGAACGTGACTGAAGGCGTACTTCCCCTGGTGACACTCCACAGTGTAGCACCCTGTGGACCTCTGGCAGGCAGCAGGACATCACAACCGGTCTGCAGAACAACTAGAAAACATGCAAGTGAAAAAACAGTGAAAGTAAAGGAACTGAGCAATTGAAGGTTCATCAGAGGTTAAAGCATGGTTGTGAAGGGGATTGTCCAAATTCCTCTTAAGGGCTGCATAACCATAGGGCTTTATTTAAATGTCATAGCAGAGCTTAAAAAAGTACTAGTACCTATGACCAATTATTTATAGTTAATTTATAGTTAATGGCTGGTTATTATCTTAGATCAGTAAAATGCCTTCTCTTTTCCCTAAACAAATTACTGTACTGGTTTCTCATCGTTTTACACTGTCCCAGATTACCAAGAGCAGAAGGCAGTTTCATTTATTGCTCTATATACCTTGACAGAATTCACAAATTGTTTTGAAAAATGAAACTTGATGTGGTTTCTAGCTTGAGAAATATTGTTTTCCCTAATCTTTTTCTCTCCACTTTGAAAGGTAAATATATATAAAGGTGCATTTAAAAAAATCCAATAGCAATGCATATTCCTTTTTTCAGCCTCCGTTTACAGCATCCTGAAAAACAAGCTGCTCTAAAGTGTATTTTCCCATCCTTCCTTGTCTGTTGCCCAGCAAATTTCTAAATGATCACAAGCTACCAGGACTCAGATGCTAAATGTGGTAGCTCTGGTCTTTGATGTTATCTGTAGAAAGGCAACATGTATGGCCATCTGTATCCCACAGGCTGCCTCACACATTATGTGTGAATGGGCCAAGAATAAACTTTGTGCGTTGTTGTTTTGGTGCTGAGATGATTTACCAAACCATTGGTTTGAAAAAGAGAATGTATAACAAGTGAGGCTTAAATAATCTTTCCAGGGAAGAAAGTGCTTAGTGCAGACAGGACTAGAGAGGTAGCGGAGCATTACAGAAGAGGTCAGCAATCACTTCAGCCTTCTACACTAAGATGAAGTTTCTGTCAAAGTGCAAATAAATGCAGGCAGCATCAATGTTTTTTATTGCTGATGCGTCTTGAGAGACACAGCGTAAAACTCTGTGCAGAAACAGTTCTGAATTCAAAGACAATTCAAGGCCAGTTTTGTAATCAATCGGCATCATTTGCTCTCCTTTCTTTAATGGTTGTAAAGTTGGTTACTAAATGGGATTCTGCCACTACTAGCAAATGGTGGCAGACGTCACCTTGGGCTGCTGGGGCAGTGCTAAGCAGGTGATGGGGCTTGACTGGCCGGAGCTGGTGCCAGCTTGTCCTGATACCAACTGGATGGCCACAGGACCATTGTCTGACCTGAACAAAATCTCTGTCATCATCACGGATGGACATGGCTGGATAAACTTGGAAGTCACTGCAGGACAGGCAGTCACTCATGGGGTCCCCTGCATCTGGGGAAGGTTGCAGCAGAAGCAGGACAATGTCAGTGAGAAGGAAGTAGGCCAGGGTAACATAAGGTACTGAGATATTCCAGGACTTGGGGGGGACTGTGAGCTTTGTACTTTTCCTGGCAAAGACGTCTGGGTGCTAGCAGTCTAGGTATTTGCTCTGTTCCTTTTTGTCCACAAGGCAATTTTGAGACAAAAAAAAAAAATGTGCAGTCCATACAGTTCTGCAGCTCTACGTGTTACACTCATGAAGCTTGGATCCTCCTCTGAAATTCTGGAGCTCTGACCTGTTTATATCTTTCCCCAAACATTTCTTTATTGAAATCTTCTAGTTTGTGACTTGGGGATGGGATATAGAAAATTTCACTCTGGTATTTTGGTTTTACCTCAGTTGCCTAAAGTTAGATTTTTAAAAATGATGTGTGCTCTTCCAAGCAAAAAAGACCTGTTTTTCAGAGATTCGGTAGAATGTACATAAATCACAGGGGTTGGGGTATACAAAATGCAAGGCAGAATAGAGCATGTTTTTATCAGAGATCTGGTGAGTTTTTTGATAAAAGCATATGGTCAATGTCAGAACAAAGGAGTAGTGTTTTACATTTAATATACAGTCATAAGCTGGGGGAGGATATGCGTATCAGAGACCACTGAACTTGCTGATTTACAAGGCAAGCAATTTAACACTATGGGCTTTATCCATTTGCCTAATTTAAAGCGTTTATCGTTCTTGGAGAGGTCTTGGGTATCCTGTTTAATCTCCGAGATGGTGTGAGTTTCCCGTATTTGACAGACCCAGGCAGATGTCTCTGATATTTGGAGTAATTCAAGCAGTGTAGGAATGTACCTTTAGGCAGGTTAACTGGTGCCTTACTGAATTACAGCTGTGACATGTCTTGCAGAAGTTGGATCTATTGTAGTTTCAGAATTTGCTCTTGCTTTTTGACTTAAGGTAGCTGGACAGGACTTGACATGACACACATTGTAGCATTTGACCACTTCATCTCTGTGATTGCGTTCCGTTCTAACAGAAGTGGAGGTCTGCTGTCTTCCAACATCATCTCAGAGCCAGAGGTTCAGTTTTGTTGAAGCAATAAATCACAGTATATTCATTAGCTTTCCTCTTAACATAGCTAATAATGTCCCCCAAAACCTAGCCACCTTACTCCCCCTATCCATTGGTGGCATGAATGGGATAGAAGTGATCTGCCAAAGAGGCAACACAAAAATGGAGAATGAAAGCGAGAGGAGAGAACGTCCTTATTCCTACTTCTGTAATCTATGGCAAAGGCAAATAGAGAGGGAGATTTTGACTTTCCCTACCTTTTTTCTTTTCCACTCATTTAATTCTTCCTTTTCTGACCCCATCAAAATTGTGGTTTGGAAGGAGGATGTCTCTATTTTAGCCAGCTCAGATCACAAGTTTGCAGCAGACGCTGATTGTATTTAGGTGCTAGGAGGCATTGAGCACTGGCTTGTGTCTGTCGAGGAATCTAAGCACGTACAGTGCTACTCATGTAAATAAGTATAGTTCAAGACCCTAAACCTGTGATTATACAGAAATGTATGAATCAACATACTTTAATTTCGTGTCATTTGTAGGAAGAATGTGAACTGATTTTGTAGCAGAGGAAATAGCAATACAATTTAGAGTTGCATTTTAATATTACTTTAAAAATTGGGTAAATAGGAATTTTTTTTCAGAATAAGAGAAATATAGTGGTAACAATCAAGATACATTGTTGGCTTGGGATGCATGTAATAATTAAGAAAACCACAGAATTTTCCATAAAAATCCAGCATGTTCAGTATTCTTTTAGAGTTCTTAAATTACTTGCTTCTACTGTATAAAAGTTCTGAAACTGCTTGATGTGATAATATTTTTTTATCCATTTCAGTTATTTTTCAAGGGAGAATTAAGTTCTCTAGAAAAGTGGTAGAACATTGATTAGTTGCTCTGGAGATAATGAACACCGTTAATTATCTTCACAAAAGTGAAAGAGCTTCTATGCATTCCTTGCTAGCAGGAAGCAACATTGTGACTGCAGGATCAGGTGTAGGGCCAAGAAGGTAAATCACTGGAAAAGCTGAATGTCTACCTAAACCCATGGGAGCTAAAAGAGCAGGCTAAATATCTGCAGTACATTGGCAAGTGGAGATTGGCTGTGTGTGATGCATATAAATACTTCATGTTTCAAAGGCTTTACTTTTGAGTAATGTATTTTGATAAAAAGTGAGAAAAAGAAAATGGAGTTATGCAAGTAGTTCTGGCAGTTTAATGCACTGGGTGACTCTAGCCATCTTTTCTCTCTGTTGACAATTATTAACCTGATTAGCATGGCTTTGCCACGAACAATCTTTATCAATATATACATTTATTATTCTCTACTTTCAGCATGGATTTTCTATTAAGATATCTTCTCTCATTCTTTTCTTGCTCTGAATGTAAAGAAAATAGAGAAACCAAGAAATTGAGAAAAAATTTCAGGATTGTTGACAGCCATTTTAAAGTTTAGGATATTTATATTTGAGGGCCAAATCTAATGTAGATATCTTTCTAGTCTAGCTTACCCTTTTTTGGAAAGTAGCTATTTCTGTTCACTGGCTTTCACTGAAATCACTGTTATCCTCTGGAGTCAGTAATTACTTAAGACTAGCAGAATTTGCCTTTGCTAAAACTAAAGATTCCCCCTGTCATTTGTGTTTATTTTTCAGAACACTAACAAAAATATCGATTTTCTCTGAATATAAGCACTGAGATTTCAAAATCTATTGTGAAATATCTTCTTATGTTTTAATAGTGCCTTTATATAATATAGGTGATGTCATTTTAATTCTCTTTCACTCTCCCTTACCTTGGGCTACAGACATTCTTAATGCAGGAAAGAGCCCTTTCTTGCCCCCCAGCTCGTGTCTTGATACATCTTCCAGAACAAGTGAGTGGTATGCAGAACTGAGGCTAGTTAGTGAAAGAATATTTCAAATTTGTAACTACATGAGTGTGTACATTACAGTTAGTCAGCATCTGTCACATACCATGTTTTAAAACAATTTCCATGTGTTTAGGTTCTGCTAATTTCAGCTGTATACAGGCTCCATACATTGTGTACAAAACTTGCCAATCACACCCTGGCAGGTCTAAGATAAAGGCAATGTAAACCTCAAGGGCAGTTGCTGTCTCTTACATTGGTATCAGTTGCTACTATTCCCTAAAACTTTCCATTTCCTGAAATTAATTTCTTTGTTGTTCATAAACTCTTTTTACAGTCACCATTGAAATAACATGACTGTTTCATGTAGGGGCTGCTTCTGCCCTCACAGATTAACTTATAGCTCTTTACCAGCTCTTTACCAGCCATGTTCAAAAAGCTCATAAAAATTATCTTTCAAGAGCAAAATCTAAGGGGTTACATAATGATGTAGTCAGTTGCTGTTTCCATGCATCATTTCTGGAGCTACTGCCTTGGATTATTTATTTAGGCTTATTCAGTTTAGTCCCAGTACTGTTTATTTTAAAATTTATCCAGAGCACAGAATAGTGTAGAATTTAAAGACACTTTCCCCTTCAAAGTCTTGCTATATTGATTACATTATAGAAATTAAATCACCTTTAATACAGATAAATTCAGCTTCTTGAAACACAGTGATGTTTCTTGGACTATTGCTTGAGTAAATGTTTGGAACACATATATCATCTTTCAGTCTTAGAAGAAAGTGCTTTGCTGAACACAAATAGGTTGAGCTCATCCGAGCAAGGAAGTCAAGTAAGGTTCACCAGAAGTATGAGCAGCACTTCCCGCAGATGTCAAATTTGTGATTTAAGAATTAACACACTCTCAGATTTCCTGGAGCGTTTTCAGGCAGCGCATCAAATTTGTAGTAGATTGTCAGGAGATTGCAGGGTAGTGGCAGACACATCATTCAATATGTGTTCAGCCATGGAGTGTCTGCCCTCAGAGCTGCTATGCTTTGTGGTACAACTGGTTGCCTTTGAGAGAACACGTGGATAAATGTAGTGCATAAGCTTCATATGTGAGTATTCGACATGCCTGGTTTGGTTTCCTCATCAATAATACTTCTACAGTTCCTAAAACTATTGATAGGATTCCACCTTTATGAGTAGTCCTCTGTAACATTGTTTTGATGATTCAGCCAAGTCTTTGCAGAGGTTAGCAGACATCAGTCTGCATAAAACACTATACAGAAACTTAAAAAAAAAAAAGATGAGTATAATGAGAAAGCAGTCCATTAATAAATGAAATCAATGAGAACTGTGCAGTTATTGATTTACTTAGGAAAATATTCTCTAAGGTAAACAAAGTGAAAAGGGGAAAAAATATCATCTAAGCACGGGAATAGTAATGTAAAAGCAAATACAGAGATGGCAGGATGACTTATTGCTGACCAGACCTGCATGCTGGTCAGAGGAAGTAGAATTATTCCACAGATAAAATTGAATTAGAATAAATAGTCTTATTAATAGTACCAGTAATAGAGCCTTGTATATACACAGTCATAAACAAGTGACCTTTTGAAACAATGGGATAGAGGAGACAATCTTAAATCATTATATGCATATTGATTAAAGTCTTTCACAGAAGGGTTTTGGAAAGTTTTCACACACACCCCCCTTCAAATCTCAGTTCCCCGTGAGCACTGGGAATTGCTTTGAAGACAAATTGTTATTACTCTTTGTTTATGAGGAAGAGTTGAACCTAACTTCTCTGAGAACATGAACAAGGAACACAGCCAATTTATTTTAACATAAAAAATTAAACTAAATGGTAGCAACTAAGGCTCTTGTTTCACCTTTCACTCCTATAGTCTGAGGAAGAAAAGGTCAGTCTTGTGAAAGCTTATGAATTATATTTTAGTAAGACCTATGAAAAATTTTAGAACTTTTACCTTGCCTATTTTATATATATTTCACCTGATATATGTATATCCACTTGACTGAGGGGAGAACCATGAAAGCATCATAAGGAAGTTTCTGACCAGACTGAAGGAAATTGGAAGACCCTCACTGACTTCAAAAATCTATTTTAAAATTAAATAAGGACCTGCAATTCACAGACTACATAATTTACTGAACTATGGGTGTCCTTAATGAGGTATCCAAATCAACACCATTTACATAAATTGGATATACAGTGGCAATCAAATTTAGTTTTCTTTCAAAATAGCTTATGAATAACTGGTCCATTTGCCTTATCTTAAGGTATGTAGAATACAGAAACTTCTTCTAACCAAAACAATGGGCTTCTGCACTTGTCTTTAAAACTGGTAAGGTATGACAAAAAAACCCACCATTTTCAATAGGTATACTCTTGCTATCCAAGTGGCTGCCTCATCTGTCTCCTTGAAAGCTGCAAGTTGGGAAAGGACCTCGTGGTATTGATCTGTAGTCGACTAAACACGAGTCAGCAGTGNACCAAAGACATTCTGTGATTCTTCTAAGTAATCTAAGCAGATGTTATATCAAGCAATATATTTTGATACTAAACACATTTTAGTATACAAATTTAATGGTGAATAGAGTTACGATTTTTATTGTTTGAGCTTTAATACAGACATTTCTTGTCTTTTTATTTCAACATTCTTCTTTCTGCTTTTTTTCTTCCACTATTTTGCTTTTTTTTCTTAATCTTCCTATCTTTGGGGTGATATTTCCTGAGAGAGTGGAATTTCTGTGAATCTCTGAAACTGCTTAGATGAAATCTAAAATGTATTCATTTTGTAAAAATGATTTTTAAGTGTACAGAAAAAACCCTAAATAGAAATTAGATAAATATTTTTAAATGTATACACAAAAGAAATATTTATGGCATGTTACTAAGAACTTAAGTGCATTCTGTTGCTTAGCTCTTTAAACTCTTTCAGATTCCAGACCAATGCTGCTTGAAGTTATTGCTGAACCAGTTCCTAATCCTGTGGAGTTCGAAGAGCTTCAGCTGGTAAGTGTATCTCAAAGATTGTCTACAGATCAATGCACTGAAATGCAGTTTTATTAAATCTAGCAAAATGGGTCTCTTAAAGGTATTAGTGCACTTCCCAGAGACACGGGTTTAAGTTACATCTTTGCCTGAAAACCTTTTTTAAAATCCAACAAAACTATTGCTGTTGTTTTTTTTTCTCCTGATTTTTCCTTCCCATCCCACTGTGGGGGAAGGGGACAGTGAGCGAGCGGGCTTCACAGTGCTCAGTTGCTGACTGAGCCTAGCCAGNATTTCAACATTCTTCTTTCTGCTTTTTTTCTTCCACTATTTTGCTTTTTTTTCTTAATCTTCCTATCTTTGGGGTGATATTTCCTGAGAGAGTGGAATTTCTGTGAATCTCTGAAACTGCTTAGATGAAATCTAAAATGTATTCATTTTGTAAAAATGATTTTTAAGTGTACAGAAAAAACCCTAAATAGAAATTAGATAAATATTTTTAAATGTATACACAAAAGAAATATTTATGGCATGTTACTAAGAACTTAAGTGCATTCTGTTGCTTAGCTCTTTAAACTCTTTCAGATTCCAGACCAATGCTGCTTGAAGTTATTGCTGAACCAGTTCCTAATCCTGTGGAGTTCGAAGAGCTTCAGCTGGTAAGTGTATCTCAAAGATTGTCTACAGATCAATGCACTGAAATGCAGTTTTATTAAATCTAGCAAAATGGGTCTCTTAAAGGTATTAGTGCACTTCCCAGAGACACGGGTTTAAGTTACATCTTTGCCTGAAAACCTTTTTTAAAATCCAACAAAACTATTGCTGTTGTTTTTTTTTCTCCTGATTCTCCTTCCCATCCCACTGTGGGGGGAAGGGGACAGTGAGCGAGCGGCTTCACAGTGCTCAGTTGCTGACTGAGCCTAAGCCAGGACAGTCCTTTGTGGCACCCAGCATGGGGCCCAGGGGGTTAAGATAACGACAGATCTGACCGAAGTGTGTTAAACCAATTTTGTTATACGTGCTTTTTGTGTTAAATAGTGTGCGGACACAGCGTTGGTCTGATTGTTTGCATAGTGGTGTTATGTAAAACCTTATGTACTCTGTGTTCCCTGTGGTGATGTTGATCATCTCTGAGAAGTGCGGCAGGATGCTCATGTTGTTTTATTGGGCAATATCAACTTATGATATGATTATGCCCCTGGTCATGATGATAACCTGATATTTGTATGTGGCATTGTAATTTCTTAGTAATCTCACCCAATCTGTGGGCATGACAAGGAAGGAGACTTTCTCAGTTATTCAGAATTTTGAATATCCTTGGGATGTCCAAGACGGCATGGCCTTGTTGCTGTGTCTACTGAATGTGTTGCAGGTATTGTTTAGGGTCACAAAAAAAATCTTTTTTCAAGAATACTGTTCAGAGATCTGCCCTGAGGCTGAGTGGCAGGGAGCGTGGAAGAGTATGAGCAAGTGCCTAGGGCAGTGGTCACCTCCAGTGTTTTGGAATTTCAACCCTGAACAAGGGCAGAATCTTGAGAAGCTAGCAAAAGACTTAGAATAAGTATGTTGTCAGGCCGGTACTTCCAGAGACACACAAACCACTGCAGTGTGCTGGGGCCTTGCAGTGACTTGTGTCAGGTGCAGTGCATGCTGGTCTGTTTTCAGGTCTGGAGACCTTTTCTTCCCCTTGAGGGTGCCTCTAAGTCATTTCCACAATAGGTGAGTGATTCTGATGAGGGGCCCTGCCTCCAGCCAGGTTGCAGAAAGGGACAGTCAGGTTTACTGGACTGTGTGGATCCGAGGGCCTGGCACATCAGACCCTCAGGACTAAAAGTTTTTAGTAGAGACTGGCACATAGCGCACCCTGATGCCATCAGGTTCAGAGGGATCAAACCCATTTTTGGATGAAAGGGAGATTCCAACAGCTGACTGTACTGGAAGCTCAAGAGAGTCTAACTGGGCATGTGTGACATAAGCATCCCATTGTGACTGTCTCAAAGGTTCTGTGCATCCTTGGCATATGCCACCTTTAGAGAGGTTGTTTAGGCAGAAATACATGGCTCTTAGAACCATCAATATTTTTTTTTGGTAATAACTATCAGATGGAGTATGCAAAGAGGGGACTGGGGGGAAGATTACTACTGTTGGTTAAAACCATTTTCTGTGGCATGTTCTCTACAGATGTAATCTTGTCAGGTATCTATATTTCCAAAAATGTTAAATGGAAGAGTAAGTATTAATCTTCTGATTTTGCTTTCTATTGAACCCAAATTCAGGGAGCCAAGAAGGTTTTTTTTTTAAGGGAAATTATTGGAGTATTGGCTTAATCTAAAGTCATAGTTATTGGACAGAAGTCAGTATACCCTAGTATCATACATAATTAGTAAATTAGATGTAATTCATGTCAACCTAGAAATGTGGAAACCTTGCATAATTGTTTTTTCTCCATCCACAATTAAGGCTGTTAACCTGCATTTATCAAACATTTATGAATCTTTTGATTTGTGCAATTTTTCTTACGTCTTCATTTGTAAACATAGTTTTTGTATCTTTGACTTGGTCTCTTCTTAAAATAACAGTCAAAAGAAATTATTTCCAGACTGCAACAAACATAATAGGTTTTATGAATAAAAATTTGCTTTAAAAGATTGATGAGCTGACAAAAAAAAATCCAATAACCCTCAAGACCTTTTTTATTGTATTGTTGAATTACAATGAATTGTTCTTAGTGCCTAAGAGAGTTGTAGATTACAGACTGAATAGTGAAAAAGGTATAAAAGTTGATTATATTATTAATAAATTCAAGCTCTAACTTCATGGATATTGTTTCACAATACAAAGTATTTCTTATGGCTAGACTATTCAAGACCTCTTTAATTTAATACAGACAAAAAATGAATAGTTCATGTATTATTTTTCCCCACTGTTTGCTTGAACTCAGCTGAACCTAAAGCTCTAGTAGGGTTTTAAAAGAGAATAAATAGTTGGTGAGAGTGCAGTCCACAAATTTTTTTAGGAAGTGTTTATCTTTGCTTTCTGAAAGAAAAAAAAAAAAGGCAAAACACTTTAGATTTTTGACTACAGCAAAAAAAGGCTTTGGGTAAAATAGATGTCTATTTTTCTTTTTACTCACAAAAGAAATGGCATGAAGAGTTATACAAATATTTCTCTCCTGTGGGCTTAAAATTCAGAGCTTTAAACTACATTTCGACATGAAGATACTAGTTCTCTGAAGCAAGTGGCAGTGTTCCCTTTGGCATTAGAAAGACTTCAAGGTGCTCAGCTCCACCTTGAATAAGATCGGCTATAGATGGAGTCACTTGACACTGCTGACGGCAGAGTCACAGAGACAGTCTTGATATCAAAATGCTTTGGCAGGAAAAGTAAATGTGCCACATGGCACAAAAGGGAGAAAAAGTACTTTATGAAGGTTCACAGGTGCTTCAAGAGACCCAGGGCATCTCTAAACCCTCAATGTTTTCAGAATTCCCTAGAGTTCAGAAAGAAAAGGACAATATAGTATTTTCTCTCCTTTATGAAAACTGAATGAAAACTATTCAAAAGTTTTAATAACATTGCAAAATGGTATCCTTATGTTTGTAGTTTGTTATATGGGACATACAGTCCCATATTTAGTAAAAGTCTGCTTTTAGTAGAAGTGTTGCATTATTTATTCAGTTATTTTAAGGAGGAAAAGATCTAAAAATTCTCTTATGAAAAGCAAATAATTTTTATTCTTTAAGCTAAAGAAATATTATGCCAGCCTGAAAGAGTTCATCTCAAATTATTGTTGCTGTGCAACTAAATTAATATGGAACTTCTGTAGGTAACTGACTCACAAGCAGAATGCCTGTAGGAAATACCTGGAGTGTTATATGAAGAAATCTGTTAAACAAAGAAATGACAAAATACAACATATAGAGATGTGTTGAATGACTTCAAAATGTGATGCTGCTAATAGTAGTGCTTATTTCGTGTATGGATTACCAAATATAACTGAACACAGGATGCATGATAGAGGAGAATAAGCAATAGAACAATCTGTGTTAAAACATGTAAGTAACTTACTGAGTAGAATTGTGGTTGGTATCTTTGGAACTGGGCAGCTGGGTGCTGCAGATGGTTTTGTCAGCAGCTGCTGAGAGCTGTGCCGCCAAGCTCTTACACTACCCCGACAGCTAAGAGAGCAGAATGCCTCCAGGGTCAGGTCCAGCTTCTCCATGAGCAGTGATGAGTGAGCATGGTACCTGCTGGAGGTGTGAGAGGAAGCAGACTATGGGTTAGGCATGTGTAGCTCATCACTGAGCAGCTGAAAGTTTGAGTATTGGTAGGGGCTTGGCAGAATTAAAGCAGGGAGCAGAGTAGATCGCAAGGGAGGACAACTGTGGAAGGGTTAAGTAGTGCTGCAGTTGACTTGATTAGGGGGAGTGCAAAGAAAGGTGTGCTGAGTCTTGGACTCCTTAATTGTAAAATATTCTTATATATTTAAATCAGGAGATGTTGCAAAACTCCTTGTTGAATTTGCCTAACTCTTCTATAATAGTAAGACCTTTCCACTTGAGGAATTTTTTGCACGAGCAATAGTGATTTATCTTCTCACTATGTTACTGTCATGCAGTGAAACTCTATACCTGAGTCTTATCTATAACTCTAGACTCTCAGTTATTGTCATACATCAGTGATATTAAAATATGCTAAAGCATATTTATGGTAAGTGAATTGATGTTCAGATATAAAAGCTTTATCATCCTATCACTGATTTAAATTAGCCTGAAACTGTGCTTGAAAGTCCCATTATTCTTCCACTGTCTAGTCTCAGACTATGACAGGGACCTATCTACATCACCAGTACCTCAGCTAATAGTGTTCAATGGCAGTTTTGAACAGAAAAAAAAAATCAAGCTTTCAGTGCCTGTGACTGAAGTAACTTCTCATGTATAGTCCCTTGCAAGTGGAGCTCTACTAGAGCAGCAGCTTGCAGAAATCCTAGAATCATAGAATGGTAGGGGTTGGAAGAGACCTCTGGAGATCGAGTCCAACCCTCCTGCTAGCTCAGGACCACCCAGGGCAGGCCACACAGGAACAGATCCAAGGGGGTCTCTGGAGAAGGAGACTCCACAACCTCTCTGGGCAGCCTGTTCCAGTGCTCTGTCACTGTGCAGTATCTACACAACCAATTTTCTGCCTTGTGAAATAAAACCACAATTTTAAATTCATCTGCTTGCAACTCCCCTGAGTGATAACTGTGCATTAAAGCTAAAAATAATATAAGTTTGTTTTCTTTCAACTTTAAAATGCAAAAACCACTCTTTGCCTCAGAAGGTGTATGATCGGCTCTTTCCCCCTCAATTTTCCCAAATGAAATAACTTTTCAAAGCATGTTAAAATGTGACTGCTACTCTCTAAATGGCATATTTGTGCCACTATTCTGATCTATGTTTCTGCAGTATTTTATTGTAGGGAACATATACCACATTGGATTTGTTGACTTCATGAACGTAACCACACTGATGTCAAGGACACTTCTTTTTCTGAATGATTTTCAAGGTTCAGCTCCCTGCCTTTGGTAAACAGATACAGAAAGTACTAGAATAAAGAAATCTGAGTTGACACTGTTTTGTACTGTTTGCACTCATAAAAATATGACTGGTGAAGATGCTGAACACAGTGCTTCTTAATGAGGTCTTCATCTGGCTAAAAAAGAGACTGTTACATTTAAGGAGTTAATCCAATCTTCATCAGCCTAATTTAGAATAAGAATAACATTTTCCTCTTTCCCCTAAAGTATCGCATCACTTCAATGCACCTCAGGTGAAACAACAGAATTTGCTATTTTTATTTCAGAGTCACCGTCCACAGCAGTTTTGTTGTGAAAGTTGGCAGTATATTGACAACTATTCTATTACTAAAATGAATGAGACTTTGCATGCAGAGAAGGCCCAAGTGTCTGTTCCTGTTATGTTCATGCAGATATATGTAAATTGGCTCTTGTTCAGAATTTTTTTCTTTGGGGAAGATGACTGCTACTATTAATAGCAATGTTATAGTTTGCACCAGTGTTTTAATACTGATTTAAGCTCTTCTGATCTTGTCAGAAATTAATGGAGGAGATCTTGATCTTGCTGAGCAATGATTCTTGGCATGGTAAACCAGCTATGTTCCATTCCTGACTCTTCAGCTGTCAGTGGTAAAAACTGAACTTGGTCATATTTTTATTACACTAAACTTCTGGTGTTTGATTCCCCTAGAAAGCTGAAATAAAGCCAAATCCTTGGAGGTAAAGGAGTATCCCTTAAATTTGTGTGTGAATGTGATGTGGGCAAGCAAGATAACCTCTTAAATGTTAGTTTTGTAATTTGTTCCCTTACCTGTACAATGTTATAATTTTGATAACTAATAAAATGCAGAATTCAATGAATATACACATCCTCCAGTCACTTTGCTAACAGAACTGTTAGAAGTTTGCAGGTTCTCCAGAAATTTTCTGCATGTTATTGTGCCTTACAAGCTTACCTTCTTCAGAAATTAAATGTTTCATTTCTTCTTGACAAGTAAAGGCAAAGGGTTTCCTCAGAGAATGGGTGTTTTCCTGCATTCTTGAAACCCAAGTTAAACATGTTTAAGAGCCCAAATATACTGTCAGTGACTTATTTTGGGCACTTAGGTATATAACCAAATACAATATAGGGCTAGCATTAGTTTTGTCAGGGTAGCCTCTTGTTCTTTGTAGAAAAGCTCCTTTCACAGTTGATAGGTGGCTTCTATAGTTCTCTGGTCTTTTAAAGTAAAGAAAGACATGAACTTTGCCTTGGAGTCTATAACAAGAGCTGGAGAAGCAGTTTAAAAATCCATGGCAAAAAAAAGTTTATTCAGGTCATAGAATCATTTAGGTTGGCAAAGACCTTTAAGATTAAGTCCATCTGTCAACTCCACTAAACTGTATCCTTAAGCACCACATCTCCACGTCCTTTGATGTCTGCCATTTCTGGTTTTTCTCTCTATATTCCTATCTTGATGTGGAATGGAGTTTCTAATATTCTGTTTTTCTAATAGGTTGAATATAATGTACATCACAGGATTTTTTTGCTGTTCCAATTAAGTCCTCAATAGTTTTCTACCACTGTTCATTCCACAGTGCTACACTGGCTGGTAGCCCTGATAGGTGTGATTCCTTCTTCATACTCTGTCAGGAAGTTAATCAGTACAGAGCTTACGTCTCAGAATAATGTCAAAACATTCACGTCTGTCAAGTTCCAGTTGCTATGACAATCAGGGTTGCAGTCATCTCTTTATACTTTCAATGAGCACAAAATTCAGCTTCTTGCACTTTAGTGCTGTTTGTTTCAGTTCCATAGCTAGATGGAATACTAAAAAAGGACACAAACATTGGGTCTGCACCAACCTTTTACTGATTAAACATACTGATTTTTAAAAGGTGTTTGTGCTAGACCCCCCTCCAGGTTTCCTTTGATATCAACATAAAATCTTAGGGAATATGTAAAAAGAATTTCTTAAAAATCATGCCTATAGAATTATCACAGCTCCCCGTTCAGTCCCTGCAATTGTCTCTAGTCTCAAATGTTTGAATGTGCCCAGCCCACCACTGTTAGCCAAGTTGCTAAGAATGTTAGAAGTTGGTGTGTTTTAGAATAGTGTATTTGTGCCTATACAATTACATTTGCAATAAATACAATTTATCTAATAATTTCTTGTATTGGCTGTAGGTGGCAAGGTTTTGGTAGCAGTGAGAGCTGCAGAGCCAGGCTCTGTGAGTAGAAGCTGGGGCTTGTCTCATGCCAGACAGAGGTGGTTCCAGCAGGCTCCAAAATGGACTCTCTGACTGTGCTGCCATCCAGTGAGATCTGCACAGACTGGAGAGCTGGGCAAAGGCAAAACTAACGAAATTAAACAAGGGTGAGTGTAGAGTCCTACACCAGGGGAGGGACAATGCCATGTACTGGTACAGGTTAGGGATTTCTACAGTTTAACAAACTGTAGAAAACACTGCATAGCGGGAAGGGAAGGGAAATGTGAGAAACAATCCTGAGAACACCAAGGTTACAGAAGGAGGTGCTCCAGGTGCTGAAGCAGAGATTCCCATCGAAAATACCACAGTGGACCAGATACCCACATTACATCCCATGGGGAGGTGTATATGCTCTGAACTAAACTGCAGCCTGGGAGTACAGAAGGATGGAGCCCGTGGAGAGGATGCACCCTGGAGTAGAGAAAAATCTGTGGGGGGGAGAAGTGGTTGAGAGGAACTGTTACAAACTGACTCTAGCCCCACACTCTCCTCTGTGCTGCTCAAGGGGAAGGGAGAACGTGTATTAACGTGTCTTTATTTCTCACCATCCAGTTCTATTTTTAACTCATAAAAAGTTAAATTATTCTTCCCCACGTCAAGTCCCTTTTGCCCAATGGTTGTAATTTGTAACTGATCTCCCTATCTCGCCTTGTGAGCTTTTCCATCTCCTATTGAGGAGAGGGATGACAGTGGCTGACATATCTGACAACCAGCCAAGGTCAACCTAGCACAGGTAGCAAATTCATTAAACAGGTAATTCTTAAAAGCCACATTTAAAATCCAAATGTCAACATTTTCTAAGGAAATAACATTTTAAAATGTTGGGTTTGTTCTTTAAGTGTGTAGAAAGGCAAAATATCTCTGCTCTATCATTCTGTGCTTCTTAGAGAAATGCATGGCAAAAGTAATGCTGTTGGATCTAGTCTTAACAGATCAAAGAATACTTTTGTTTGAGCAGTACAAATGCCATTCATTCTGTCTTTTCTAAAGCTTCCCCAGTGCTTCCCAGTGGTGCTGGCAGCAGTTGTGGTGTGGATAGGGCAGGTGGGAGGGAGTTGCAGGATGTGCTTACCCAGCTGAGCAGCCTCCCCGGGGGCTGTGACCTGGCTATAACCCAGTCCTTCCTGGGCAAACTGAAACCACCATCGACCCCTTTAGATCTTCTTCAGCCAATCCATATTCGTTCTACTTTTATAGACATTCAGGGCCAGAGGTGATCTTAAATCTCTCCCCTTTCTTTCTTAAGATAAAAGATCTGGGAAATCTTTACCTAAAATCCTCTTAAGGAGTAGTCCATTGAAATCATCTGGTTTAGAGGTTGCAAAGGATGTCATTAAAGCAATGCCTAACAGAAGAGTGGCAGAACTGCCTTTTCATTATCAACAGCAGTCTTCGCTCAGTCTTCTGGCTTTGTTTGGTGCAGATGTCTAGCAAGAGAGGAGACTTGTCCTAAAGCAGCAAACACCTGGAATATCTAGACAACAGCATTGCAGGTAAAGGTGAACAGATGCAACCTAAGAAGACAGTGGTAGCATGCTTCCTGGAAAAAACATGACTGCTGAAATCACTCTGCACATGCCTTTGAAGGCAGCTTATATTTATGGCAAATTTCTGTAAAGCTTGGCAGAGAATACAAATCTCTCATGAGACTTTTAACACTTTTATTATAAAGAATTATACATAGAGAAATTTTGAAAGAATATAATTCTCTAGGTAAGGGAAATGGTATTGCAGTAAATTTTTGCTGTTTCACCCTTGTTAAATTCTGTGGACTTTTCCATAAAATCAATAGGTTTACAAAAAGGAGCTCTGTATTGAGGTAATAAATGGAGAATAACTTTAGATATCTTCAGCTACTAGTCATATATACATATATAAAATCCATGTTTTTGTCTGATATTATAACAGCACCAGCAGATTGGATAGTCTTGGTAGTTTGTAGCTTGTACAAGGAATAATAAGTTTCAGTTGTGCAGAGACAATCAGTACCTGCCTAGCACATCAGCAGCATTGTTATGGCTCACTATGCAGTTTGAAAAAGCTTCGGCTTTCCCATTTTGTCAAGTTGCTTCCACCAATTGATCAGCACAACTTTCATCTTCTCTGAATTGAATTTTTTGTAATCTATATTCTGTCAAGAGTTCCAGTGATGGGAAAAATTGCTGAATGCATCTTGTTTGTGTTTGTTCTAGAAGATAGATCACTATAAGTGATTATAAAGTCGAAAGGGTAAAGAAGAGGTCTACACGGTCTACAGAAAAAAACAGCTTTTTATCTCTGTCAGTTACAGTGGAAATTATTAAGGAGCTAAAAAGAAGAAAAAATAGGTTTTGTTTTCAAAGGTTTCAAATTTTATTTAGTGGGACTGAAATACTGTACAGCAGTGCAGCATCTGTGTATTCTTGATTTGCTGTCCTGAAGCAGAGACACCAAACAAAAATTAAAAATCTTTCTTGAGTTATTTTGGGTCCTTTCAAGCCAAATTCTTATGAAGCCTGTGAAAGGAATCTGACACTTTTTTCTTTTCCTTGATTAATGGTGAAATCATGATACACGCTGCATATGTTAGCTGTTCAGATTCAACTGTTCTGCCTTACTGTTCTCTGGTTAAGGAGGAAAAAAGCAAGTGGGTTTAAAAACTGTAGTATTTTCTCTGAACGTTTTATTTCCTGAGATTTTTGCTTTCTTTGACAAAATGCATTGCTGTTTTCTTCCATTAAATGTTTTAGTATTTTGCTGACTGGTAAAAGTTACTTTCATAGTCCAATTGTGAGCATTCACATGCCTGCTTCTGCATTTATTTTATAGTCTACAAGTGCCCTTAAGTGGGGGGAGATGGACTCAGTGACTTTGAAGGGTCTCTTCAGCCCTATGGTTTTAATTTTGTTCCTTCCAGTTCTGAAAAAAGAAAATAAAATAAACCCAGCCCCAAAGTATAGAGCTAATGTAACTGTACATCTGTTTCTGTTGCGGATGGTAACTGGCACCATCAGGTCAAGGAAGGAATGAGAAATGCCAGCAGAGAAGGGACAGGACTGTGAAAGTCCCTGTACAGTGATAGGGGTAGGACTGAAGCAGCAGAAGCACAGCACCAGCAGGGAGAGGGTGAGAATCAGGAACATGATTTGAAAGGGTGTCTGTAGCATTTACCAGGCTCTGTCCCTGTTGTAGTGTTGACCCATGCCTGTAATCCTTCACACATGCAGGGTACTTGCAAACAGCTTCCTTAAATAGCCCTTAACATGGTACCTGGATCCCGAGATTCCCTGTATAAATAAATACAGGACAACTGTGTTATGCTAAGAAATACAGCTGAAAAATAACCTTCTGAGTTAGAATGCTTTATTGTTTCATCGGCATTCAGTACCATAGTGACAGCTCAAAATAGATGAAAACCAAACAGAGGAACAAAGAGGTTTAGAAGTGTAGATAAAAGGAGAACAATGGCACTTAATGTGCTCAGGGGACGGTAGAGGGCAGTGGCAGAGCCTGAGGCTCTCTACTCATGGGATCTTCCTTCCAGTGCCGTATGTGTTACAGATGAGCATATAATGTGGAGATCAATTTTTTATTGATAGTGGATGAACACAGAGGTCTCCTCCTGTCTCTGATATCTGAACTGCTATAATCATGCTATAACAGGTGTAACAGCTTTTATGAAAATTTGTGTTTCTTCCCTGTTTAAGGTATCTTTGGAAAAGGGATAACATAACTGGAACTCGGGTACTTAACTCTATGTGACTGAGTAACTGGCCAAGAAATTACGGTGTAGTAACATTTGTAGTTAAATATGATGACCATGCCTTACAAATCTGACCAGCAGAAATTTGGGATCTTCCTTATTTGAACTTTTGGCAGAGGCATGAAAAGGAAAAAAAACAAACTGTGTAAGTGAATGGTGATTTCTGAAAAAGGTTTTGTGTGTCATGTTTTATGGGAAAAGAGAGCTCACATTTACAGATTTTTTAAAGATTTTAAACTTAATTTGATACTTAAGTAATTTAGGTCTCTATACAAGTGGAAGTTGAGGAAAACCACTTGCCTTTCGTAGGACTAAAGCTTCTGTATCAGACTTTATGATGTGTCTGGAAGCCTGATTAGAGGTTTAGCTTGGAGCCTGGTTTTCTACATGTTTGAACTGTTCTTCTGCCATATGTATGTCTTACCTTACCATATTTAATAGGCAAGTAGGTTGTTAGTGGACACAATAGTGAAGTTGAGAGACAGCAAGACTCTCAAGGCCTCTCATGGGTCAATGACCAGCACCAGTGCCTCCATGTAACAATCTGAATACTGACTTTTTTCTATGGGTTAGGCTTAGGAACATTAACAAAGAGGTGTGTTCAGGTATAAGAGGAGAGGAAATATGTCCAGAAACATCAACAGGCTGCAGAAAGGTAAGCTTCTGACACCAGCAGCTTGCTCATGTCCAGGTTTTCATTTGCCAGTACCCACAAATCCTTGTCCACAGGGCTGCTCTCTAGGTGTCCCTACTTATGGCAGAGGAGTTGGACTAGATGATCTTAGAAGGTCCCTTCCCATGACTCTGTCATTCTATGATTCTATGTCTGTATTATCTATAGAACAAAGGTGCCATTCTGTATATGAGCAGAGTACCATATTCATCACTGTATGCCCTTCAAGAACTGTGATGACTACTTTTCTTGGTTTAATTTCCTTTTAGTTTTAACTGTTATTTTCTAGGAGTTAACCAAAGGTGACACTAAAAACTTCAACTTCTTGGACAGCAAAAATTTCCTTAGTAGCTAACTTAGATGGATGAAAATCTTAGAAAACAAACAAACAAATTAAATGGTTTTAATGATCTATTTAACTCCCTATAAGTCAGAATCATAAGCAATAGAGTAATACACCACAGTATCTAGCTAAAATGAATAATGAAGATCAGAAGAGGTAGACTTTAAGAGGGCAAAAAGGGTCCCCAAAAATAATATGCAACCATCAGCTCTCAAACTCTGCTTAAGTCTGAACTTAGCCCCACATACTGAACAGAACAATTCTCAGCCACATTCACTAAGCCTGAGGGAAAAATGCAGAATCTGGCTAGTGTCCATGTGGCTAAATCCCCTTCCTCTCCAAAAGAAAGTGTCTTGCTGTCTCTACTGTCTGCTAGGCTGGTCCTTGAACTGGCTTATTTCTGATAACCAGGGACTCCAGTAACAAACAGGGATTGTCTGCATCGGTGCCTACCTCATTCTCTATTTAAAGGCTTCTCATTTCAGTTTGTCTCCTCCCTCCCCAGTCCTCTGCTTGCATCTCTACCTTTTCTTCAGCTGCTTCTATCACATTCACTAGTCACATTCTCAATGTCCAGTTCCAAATTTTCCTTCTCTTGTTATCTCTTCTCCATGCAGTTATAGTCCTCTATCTCACTCAGATCTAGCTCTCATGCTCCCGCTTGCAGCAGACTTCATGTCTCAACCTTTTTTTTTTTTTCAATCCCACACTCTGAAGTTTTTCTCAGTTTTTCTCTGTTTTTCTCTATCAAACAATTATTAAGTGGTCACAAAAAGTCCTGGAAAGACAGAGGTTCCAGACCCACACTTTAGCTTCAGATACTTTGATGAGGAACTTCCAGTGAAATTCTGTATTTGCTTTTGGTGGGCTCCTGTTGTTTTCTGTGGATGATGAGTGCCTCGTGCTTCTGTTCAGCAGCTACAATTGGAAAGAAACTTGTGCATGCTGATCTTACTGATCAGGTAGACATCATGATTATTCAGTTATTTATGAAGCAAGCAAATTAAAGTTGTTTTTTGCAGGTTCAGTAGAGAGCATTCACAAGAACAACAAAACCATCAAAACAAAGGGTTACAAAAACTTTAGAATCTGATTTCACCCATGAATATTTTTTCACACAGTCACAGAATGGTAGGGGTTGGAAGTGATTTCTGGAGATATAGTCCAACCCCACTGCCAAAGCAAGTTCAACTAGAGCAAGTTGCATGGGAACACATCCAGGCAGGTTTTGAAAATCTCTAGAGAAGGAGACAACCTTTCTGTTCCAGGCTCTGTCACTCTCAGAGTAAAGAAGTTTTTCCTTATGCTTAGGTAGAGCTTCCTGGGTTTCAGTTTGTGCCTGTTGCTTCTTGTCTTATCACTGCGCACCACTGCAAATAGATTGACCCCATCCTCTTGACACCCACCCTTTAGATATATATAAGCATTTATAAGAACCCTTCTCAGTCTTCTCCAGGCTAAACAAATCCAGGTCTCTCAGCTTTTCCTCATCAGAGAGATGTTCCTGTACCCTCATCATCTGTGTAGTTCTCCCTTGGACTGTGTCCCTGTAGTTCCCTGTCTCTCCAACTGGGGAGCCCAAAACTGGACACAGTACTCCAGATGTATTCTCACTAGGGCATAGTAGAGAGAGAGGAGAACTTCCCTCCAGTCTTCTTAATGCACCCAATTTTCCTTATTTTACCTTATATGAAATAAAAGAACTTTTAGTTGAAATAATAAATTGGAGAAATCAGTTAAAACCATGAACAGAGCTGCTCTTACAATAACTAGTATTTTAATCCCATGCAAAATGACCAAACTCCCGCCACCTTCTCCAAATACTCATGCAGTAAGCAATCCTTCATCTTGAGTTCTTGCAAGTTATTACAGACTTACCTGTAAGAAATGTTTCAGTCCAGGTTATTTTTTATATTATATTTTTTTTCCCTCCTAAAGGAATTATATTTTCAAAGTAATTTCTTAATTGATATAGATATTAGTTGGGGAGAAAAAAACAAAACCAAAACCGATCCAGACAACAACAACAAAATAAGATGAAGTAACTGTTCTTTTTCATCTTAATGAGTACTTGTTTTAATAAATTACTCACACTAATTGCTTTCTTCCGGTACATTTTTCCACTAATTGTCAATATGATTTCAGGTTGTGGAAAGGGACATGAATAAAATGGAAAAACATCAGATGAAGAAAATAACATCAGAAAAACAGGGAGTGACAGAGCAGCAAAATGATCTGACCTAAAATACTGACAAGTGCCACTAAGTTAGAAGCTATGGTTTGAATACTTTCCCCCATTAAGAAAAAATGTATTACTTGAAATGGTAGGGACCAAACTGATTTTAACTGGAGTCTTCATATTCTCTTTAGGCCCAATAGGGTTTAGGTAATTGTCAGAATAAATATATATCTCTATAAAAATATATCTTTTTTAATATTTAGAAATAAATGATAAGGACATTTTACTGATTAGAGCAATTGCTCTCATTTTGAGTGTGATCCAGTGCAGTGTGACTCCTAAACTGATGCACTATAGGTTTTGCCCAATTTGACTACAAGTCGAAGATTATTAGTTTCCTGGTTTAAGAATCAGTTGCCTTTACTTTTATGAAGTATAGGTACATAAAGTGAGCATTTCATCATCAAAGCTGATCTTAACCATTACTATTTTTCCATCTTGAATGCCTCTTTAATTTTCCTTTATGAATAACAGAGACTTCTAAAAGTAAAACAAAAAAAAGTTGTCTTCTACAGTAATAAACCCCCACACCACCAGTGCTACCAGGGATTTCTAAATATGATAATATTTTAATAAAGGTATTTGAAAGCCTATGTAGTTTCAGTTCCTATATGCCTATCACTCTAAGTTAAGTAACTTGCAAAATGCTAATTTTGAACTGAAGGACAAGCAAGAAACAAAATTCACTCTGTTATTCTTAGCAGACTTCACATCTATCAAATAAAATATAATTTGATATTCCAAGGAGTAGGTCTTCAAAACGGTGTACAGGGAGCTGCAGAAACAAATCTTTTTAATGTAAATGTGACTTGAGCATATAACTTCCCAAGAGGTACCTATGAAAGGTACCCCTCATCATCTTTAAATGTATTTGAGTCAAAAGGAGATCCCAGAAGGATAAAAGTACTTTTTTTTCTTATGTTAATTAAATACTTGTAGCTCTAGCAATTTGTTATTAACTACAAAACTACCAAAACAAGGAAACTCATAGTAATAATGAAATAAATAAATTATTTTAGTGAGGACAAAGGCAGGATATTTCATAAATAACCTAAAAAGTTGATGAACTTTGTATAACTAGTGTTGAAAATATATTTTATTATAAGTTATCAGTAGCTGATGCTATTATTTTTGTTCGGTATGACACATTTGCTAATTTTTTTAAAGCTGTGTTGTTTTCAGTTTTATTATTTAAAGTACAAGCTTTACCTGTTAAAAGGGTTAGTCTGGTTTTATGCTGTATATTTCAGGATGAGAAAGGTAATTTTAGGAAAGTATTTCAAAGTAAACAATTAGGAATGATAAATACTTGGAACCAGTCTTAAACTAAAGAACATGATGATAAAGGTGCAGATAGTAAAAAAAAAAAAGAAAATGCAAAACCTATTGCATACATGATTTGTTCATGGTAGTAAACTGAGCTGTTAGAAACAGTGAAAGAAATACGATTAAATGTCTCCTTACAGTGGTTGAGTGGAAAGCAATGGATATTATTTATTTTTATTTTAGTCAAGCTTCCAACACAGTCTCCTAAAACATCCTCATAGACAATCTGATGAAGTATAGAATAGACAAGACGACAGTGAAATGGATTGAAAGAGGGCTGAGCTACCAGGCTCAAATGATTGTCATGAGCACCAGAAAGTCCATTTGAAGGCCAGTCAGAGATGATATACTGAAGTGTTGAATACGAATNTTGATGAAGGGTCTAGAGCACAGATAGTGTCTGAGGGACAGACACACTCTGAGGGAACAGGGGTGTTCTTCTCCAGNTTCAACATCTTCATTAATGACCTGCTTGATGGGGCAGGTTATCCTTAGCAAGTTCAGAGATGATACAAAGCTGTGAGGAGTGACTAATACATCAGAGGGTTTTGCTGCTGTTCAGTGGGACCTCAGCAGGGTAGAGAACTGGGCTGAGATGAACTTTACAAAGTCCAGAAAAAGAAAGTGCAAATTCTGCACCTGAAGGTAGTTGAGCATGAACTAGCAATGTGCCCTTGCAGCAAAGAAGAACAACGGTATCCTGGGATACTGGCTATTGCTAGCAGGTCAAGGGTATCAGGATGATGAGGTAGCTGCTTTACAAGAAGCTGGGAAAAATCTCACAATCACTAGCCCCTGTTGTCTTGGGGGACTTCAGCTTACCCCGTATCTGATGGAAATACAAGAGAGATGAAACAGTCTAAGAGGTTCCTGGAGTGTATGGAAGATAACTTCTCACACAGCTAGTGAGTGAGCCAACCAGTAAAAGAGCCTTGCTGGACCTGGTGCTTGTAAACAGAGATGGATTTGTGGGTGATTTGATGGTTGGAGTCTGTCTTGGGTCCACTAGGGTAGTAATTATGCCCCTGTACTCAGCACTGGTGAGGCTGCACCTTGAATGTTGTGTTCAGTTTTGAGCCCCTCGCTACAAGAAAGACATTATGGTGCTGGAGTGAGTTCAGAGAAGGGCAGTGAAGTTGATGAAGGGTCTAGAGCACAGAGAGTGTCTGAGGGAACTGGGGTGGTTTAGCCTGGAGAAAAAAAGGCTCAGGAGAGAGCTTATAACTCTACAACTACCTAGAATGAGGTTGTTGTAAAGTGGGGGTCAGTCTCCTCTCCCAAGTAACAAGTGATAGGACAAGAAGAAATGGCCTCAAGTTGTGCCAGGGGAGATTTAAGTTGGATATTAGGAAAAACAACTTCTTTGAAGGTGTTAAGTNGAAAAATCTCACAATCACTAGCCCCTGTTGTCTTGGGGGACTTCAGCTTACCCCGTATCTGATGGAAATACAAGAGAGATGAAACAGTCTAAGAGGTTCCTGGAGTGTATGGAAGATAACTTCTCACACAGCTAGTGAGTGAGCCAACCAGTAAAAGAGCCTTGCTGGACCTGGTGCTTGTAAACAGAGATGGATTTGTGGGTGATTTGATGGTTGGAGTCTGTCTTGGGTCCACTAGGGTAGTAATTATGCCCCTGTACTCAGCACTGGTGAGGCTG